>JAWNLD010000662.1:1800000-2261197 GCA_035041545.1 Drosophila colorata | reverse complement strand
TTTTCCCATACATAAATTGAAGATTTTACTAGAATTTTATTTGGAAATCTTAAAATGGCCGTAACTTCTAAACTAGACGTCCAATCGCGATTTTAAGCTTAATTCGTGATCACAACTTTTTTATCCATACATAAATTGAAGTTTTTACTAGAATTTTATATGGAAATCTTAAAATGGCCGTAACTTCTAAACTAGACGTCCAATCGTGATTTTAAGCTTAATTCGGGATCACAGCCTATTCTTTAATTTATATATAATCTAAAAATGGTAATAACTTCTAAACTAGACGCCCAATCGCGTTTTTAAGCTAAATTCGTGATCACAACTTTTTTCCCTTACATAAATTGAAGTTTTTACTAGAATTTTATATGGAAATCTTAAAATGGCCGTAACTTCTAAACTAGACGTCCAATCGCGATTTTAAGCTTAATTCGGGATCACAGCCTATTCTTTAATTTATATAGAAATCTAAAAATGGTAATAACTTCTAAACTAGACGCCCAATCGCGTTTTTAAGCTTAATTCGTGATCACAACTTTTTTCCCTTACATAAATTGAAGTTTTTACTAGAATTTTATATGGAAATCTTAAAATGGCCGTAACTTCTAAACTAGACGTCCAATCGTGATTTTAAGCTTAATTCGGGATCCCAGCCTATTCTTTAATTTATATGAAAATCTAAAAATGGTAATAACTTCTAAACTAGACGCCCAATCGCGTTTTTAAGCTAAATTCGTGATCACAACTTTTTTCCCTTACATAAATTGAAGTTTTTACTAGAATTTTATATGGAAATCTTAAAATGGCCGTAACTTCTAAACTAGACGTCCAATCGTGATTTTAAGCTTTATTCGGGATCACAGCCTATTCTTTAATTTATATGAAAATCTAAACATGGTAATAACTTCTAAACTAGACGCCCAATCGCGTTTTTAAGCTAAATTCGTGATCACAACTTTTTTCCCTTACATAAATTGAAGATTTTACTAGAATTTTATATGGAAATCTTAAAATGGCCGTAACTTCTAAACAAGACGTCCAATCGCGATTTTAAGCTTAATTCGGGATCACAGCCTATTATTTAATTTATATATAATCTAAAAATGGTAATAACTTCTCAACTAGACGTCCAATCGTGATTTTAAGCTTAATTCGGGATCACAGCCTATTCTTTAATTTATATGAAAATCTAAACATGGTAATAACTTCTAAACTAGACGCCCAATCGCGTTTTTAAGCTAAATTCGTGATCACAACTTTTTTCCCTTACATAAATTGAAGTTTTTACTAGAATTTTATATGGAAATCTTAAAATGGCCGTAACTTCTAAACTAGACGTCCAATCGTGATTTTAAGCTTAATTCGGGATCACAGCATATTCTTTAATTTATATGAAAATCTAAACATGGTAATAACTTCTAAACTAGACGTCCAATCGCGTTTTTAAGCTTAATTCGTGATCACAACTTTTTTCCCTTACATAAATTGAAGTTTTTACTAGAATTTTATATGGAAATCTTAAAATGGCCGTAACTTCTAAACTAGACGTCCAATCGTGATTTTAAGCTTAATTCGGGATCACAGCCTATTCTTTAATTTATATGAAAATCTAAACATGGTAATAACTTCTAAACTAGACGCCCAATCGCGTTTTTAAGCTAAATTCGTGATCACAACTTTTTTCCCTTACATAAATTGAAGTTTTTACTAGAATTTTATATGGAAATCTTAAAATGGCCGTAACTTCTAAACTAGACGTCCAATCGCGATTTTAAGCTTAATTCGGGATCACAGCCTATTATTTAATTTATATATAATCTAAAAATGGTAATAACTTCTCAACTAGACGTCCAATCGTGATTTTAAGCTTAATTCGGGATCACAGCCTATTCTTTAATTTATATGAAAATCTAAACATGGTAATAACTTCTAAACTAGACGCCCAATCGCGTTTTTAAGCTAAATTCGTGATCACAACTTTTTTCCCTTACATAAATTGAAGTTTTTACTAGAATTTTATATGGAAATCTTAAAATGGCCGTAACTTCTAAACTAGACGTCCAATCGCGATTTTAAGCTTAATTCGGGATCACAGCCTATTCTTTAATTTATATAAAATCTAAACATGGTAATAACTTCTAAACTAGACGCCCAATCGCGTTTTTAAGCTAAATTCGTGATCCCAACTTTTTTTCCCTTACATAAATTGAAGCTTTTACTAGAATTTTATATGGAAATCTTAAAATGGCAGTAACTTCTAAACTAGACGTCCAATCGCGATTTTAAGCTTAATTCGGGATCGCAGCCTATTCTTTAATTTATATAAAAATCTAAAAATGGTAATAACTTCTAAACTAGACGCCCAATCGCGCTTTTTAGGCCAAATTCGTGATCACAACCTTTTTCTCCATACATAAATTGAAGTTTTTTACTAGAATTTTATATGGAAATCTTAAAATGGCCGTAACTTCTAAACTAGACGTCCAATCGCGATTTTAAGCTTAATTCGGATCACAGCCTATTATTTAATTTATATATAATCTAAAAATGGTAATAACTTCTAAACTAGACGCCCAATCGCGTTTTTAAGCTAAATTCGTGATCACAACTTTTTTCCCTTACATAAATTGAAGATTTTACTAGAATTTTATATGGAAATCTTAAATGCCAACTTCTAAACTAGACGTCCAATCGCGATTTTAAGCTTAATTCGTGATCACAACTTTTCTCCCTTACATAAATTGAAGTTTTTACTAGAATTTTATATGGAAATCTTAAAATGGCCGTAACTTCTAAACTAGACGTCCAATCGCGATTTTAAGCTTAATTCGGGATCACAGCCTATTATTTAATTTATATGGAAATCTAAAAATGGTAATAACTTCTAAACTAGACGCCCAATCGCGTTTTTAAGCTTAATTCGTGATCACAACTTTTTTCCCTAACATAAATTGAAGTTTTTACTAGAATTTTATATGGAAATCTTAAAATGGCCGTAACTTCTAAACTAGACGTCTAATCGCGATTTTAAGCTTTATTCGGGATCACAGCCCATTATTTCTATATGGAAATTAAAAAATGGTAATAACTTCTAAACTAGACGCCCAATCGCGATTTTAAGCTTAATTCGGGATCACAGCCTTTTATTTAATTTATTGGAAATCTAAATGGTATTACTTTCTAAACTAGACGCCCAATCGCGTTTTTAAGCTTAATTCGTGATCACAACTTTTTTCCTATACATAAATTGAAGTTTTTACTAGAATTTTATATGGAAATCTTAAAATGGCCGTAACTTCAAAACTAGACGTCCAATCGCGATTTTAAGCTTAATTCGGGATCACAGCCTATTATTTAATTTATATGAAAATCTAAAAATGGTAATAACTTCTAAACTAGACGCCCAATCGCGTTTTTAAGCTAAATTCGTGATCACAACTTTTTTCCCTTACATAAATTGAAGTTTTTACTAGAATTTTATATGGAAATCTTAAAATGGCCGTAACTTCTAAACTAGACGTCCAATCGCGATTTTAAGCTCAATTCGGGATCACAGCCTATTATTTAATTTATATATAATCTAAAAATGGTAATAACTTCCTAAACTAGACGCCCAATCGCGTTTTTAAGCCAAATCTTCGTGATCACAACTTTTTTCCCCTTACATAAATTGAAGTTTTTACTAGAATTTTATATGGAAATCTTAAAATGGCCGTAACTTCTAAACTAGACGTCCAATCGCGATTTTAAGCTTAATTCGGGATCACAGCCTATTCTTTAATTTATATGAAAATCTAAAAATGGTAATAACTTCTAAACTAGACGCCCAATCGCGTTTTTAAGCTAAATTCGTGATCACAACTTTTTCCCTTACATAAATTGAAGTTTTTACTAGAATTTTATATGGAAATCTTAAAATGGCCGTAACTTCTAAACTAGACGTCCAATCGCGATTTTAAGCTTAATTCGGGATCACAGCCTATTATTTAATTTATATATAATCTAAAAATGGTAATAACTTCTAAACTAGACGCCCAATCGCGTTTTTAAGCTAAATTCGTGATCACAACTTTTTTCCCATACATAAATTGAAGATTTTACTAGAATTTTATATGGAAATCTTAAAATGGCCGTAACTTCTAAACTAGACGTCCAATCGCGATTTTAAGCTAATTGTGATCACAACTTTTTTCCCATACATAAATTGAAGATTTTACTAGAATTTTATATGGAAATCTTAAAATGGCCGTAACTTCTAAAACTAGACGTCCAATCGCGATTTTAAGCTTAATTCGTGATCACAACTTTTTTCCCATACATAAATTGAAGTTTTTACTAGAATTTTATATGGAAATCTTAAAATGGCCGTAACTTCTAAACTAGACGTCCAATCGTGATTTTAAGCTTAATTCGGGATCACAGCCTATTCTTTAATTTATATATAATCTAAAAATGGTAATAACTTCTAAACTAGACGTCCAATCGCGATTTTAAGCTTTATTCGGGATCACAGCCTCATTCTTTAATTTATATGATAATCTAAACATGGTAATAACTTCTAAACTAGACGCCCAATCGCGCTTTTAGGCTAAATTCGTGATCACAACTTTTTTCCCATACATAAATTGAAGATTTTACTAGAATTTTATATGGAAATCTTAAAATGGCCGTAACTTCTAAACTAGACGTCCAATCGCGATTTTAAGCTTAATTCGGGATCACAGCCTATTATTTAATTTATATATAATCTAAAAATGGTAATAACTTCTCAACTAGACGTCCAATCGTGATTTTTAAGCTTAATTCGGGATCACAGCCTATTCTTTAATTTATATGAAAAATCTAAACATGGTAATAACTTCTAAACTAGACGCCCAATCGCGTTTTTAAGCTAAATTCGTGATCACAACTTTTTTCCCTTACATAAATTGAAGTTTTTACTAGAATTTTATATGGAAATCTTAAAATGGCCGTAACTTCTAAACTAGACGTCCAATCGTGATTTTAAGCTTATTTCGGGATCAGAGCCTATTATTTAATTTATATATAATCTAAAAATGGTAATAACTTCTAAACTAGACGCCCAATCGCGTTTTTAAGATAAATTCGTGATCACAACTTTTTTCCCTTACATAAATTGAAGTTTTTACTAGAATTTTATATGGAAATCTTAAAATGGCCGTAACTTCTAAACTAGACGTCCAATCGCGATTTTAAGCTTATTTCGGGATCAGAGCCTATTATTTAATTTATATATAATCTAAAAATGGTAATAACTTCTAAACTAGACGCCCAATCGCGTTTTTAAGCTAAATACGTGATCACAACTTTTTTCCCATACATAAATTGAAGATTTTACTAGAATTTTATATGGAAATCTTAAAATAGCCGTAACTTCTAAACTAGACGTCCAATCGCGATTTTAAGCTTAATTCGGGATCACAGCCTATTCTTTAATTTATATATAATCTAAAAATGGTAATAACTTCTAAACTAGACGCCCAATCGCGTTTTTAAGCTAAATTCGTGATCACAACTTTTTTCCCTTACATAAATTGAAGTTTTTACTAGAATTTTATATGGAAATCTTAAAATGGCCGTAACTTCTAAACTAGACGTCCAATCGTGATTTTAAGCTTAATTCGGGATCACAGCCTATTATTTAATTTATATAAAATTCTAAAAATGGTAATAACTTCTAAACTAGACGCCCAATCGCGTTTTTAGGCTAAATTCGTGATCACAACTTTTTTCCCTTACATAAATTGTCGATTTTACTAGAATTTTATATGGAAATCTTAAAATGGCCGTAACTTCTAAACTAGACGTCCAATCGCGATTTTAAGCTTAATTCGGGATCACAGCCTATTATTTAATTTATATATAATCTAAAAATGGTAATAACTTCTAAGTTTTTACTAGAATTTTATATGGAAATCTTAAAATGGCCGTAACTTCTAAACTAGACGTCCAATCGCGATTTTAAGCTTAATTCGTGATCACAACTTTTTTCCCATACATAAATTGAAGATTTTACTAGAATTTTATATGGAAATCTTAAAATGGCCGTAACTTCTAAACTAGACGTCCAATCGCGATTTTAAGCTTAATTCGTGATCACAACTTTTTTCCCATACATAAATTTTAGAAATCTTAAAATGGCCGTAACTTCTAAACTAGACTTCCAATCGCGATTTTAAGCTTAATTCGTGATCACAACTTTTTTCCCATACATAAATTGAAGATTTTACTAGAATTTTATATGGAAATCTTAAAATAGCCGTAACTTCTAAACTAGACGTCCAATAAGCTTAATTCGGGATCACAGCCTATTATTTAATTTATATATAATCTAAAAATGGTAATAACTTCTAAACTAGACGCCCAATCGCGTTTTTAAGCTTAATTCGTGATCACAACTTTTTTCCCTTACATAAACTGAATTTTTTACTAGAATATAATGGAAATTTATATGGAAATCTTAAAATGGCCGTAACTTCTAAACTAGACGTCCAATCGCGTTTTTAAGCTTAATTCGTGATCACAACTTTTTTCCCTTACATAAACTGAATTTTTTACTAGAATTTAATGAAAATTTATATGGAAATCTTAAAATGGCCGTAACTTCTTAACTAGACGTCCAATCGCGATTTTAAGCTTAATTTGGTAATAACTTCTAAACTAGACGTCCAATCGCGATTTTAAGCTTAATTCGGGATCACAGCCTATTAATTAATTTATATGGAAATCTAAAAATGGTAATAACTACTAAACTACGGCCAAACTATTATAAACTAATGGTAATTATTATTTTTACTCAGCTTGTTGCCATGGACCCGGTTACGCGACTCCGCTGGATGCCATGAAAACTGGACCGCGAGAGAAACTTCTTTATACGGTCACAATTCAGCCCAACTTGGATGAGCGCATGGGGATTATCTGGCAACCATCGATGTGGACCCTGATAGCCCCACCTATTGCCAGGTAATTAAATGGTGTTAACTGATAGCAGTTGCACATGCCTTCCTATTTCTGATTTTAACACTCGTTCACGAAGTGAAAAGGGTATATTGGGTTTTGTGCAATGTCCGTAAGCAATTTTTGTCCAGGGCCACTGGGGGAGTGGCAAATAGATTAAATTTATATAAATCAATGAGTTTTAAGGCAAGATACATCAAAAAGATTTCAGAGAGATTACTGATGATCTCCTCTGAAGATCACAACATATTTTTTTGGATACGCCAATTGGGGGCATGGCAAATAAATCAAATCTATATGTCTTGGGGGCGAGTAAAACGTGAAAATCCATATCTCCAAATATCAATTTTAGATTTTTTTGTTTTGGCCACACCCACTTCAGCCTCTGCTAATTACAAAAATCGTTATTTTTCCAAAAACAATGATAGTTAAGATCTTTTCGAAAGACTTAAGCTGTTATTATGCTGTGAACGAGTATTGCGCAGTCGTTTACATCCGACTGCAACGAACTTTCTTGATTTTCTCAACATACTTCGGCTTTAAATAGGTAGTTCACCGCACCTTCTCGAACCGCAAAGGCAACGAACTGCACCACTCCGGCTGGAACGCGTGCTCCAGTTGCTACTACGTGGACAAGGATGCGAAGAGTGTGCCGAAGCGAAACAGATTGATATTGCCATCGCTCAACTCGGACTTTATCTACATACTCGACGTGGCGACAGATCCACGTAAGCCCGAAATTGTCAAGGTCATCGACGGCGACGTCTTGAAGAGTCACAATGTCACGGCCCCCCACACGACCCACTGCCTGGCCAATGGAAACGTGATGATATCGGTAATGGGCGATGCCCAGGGCTACGCTAAGGGTGATTTCATCTTGTTCGACTCCGATTTCAATTGCGTCGGCACGTGGACGAAGGGCGATCAAAAGGCGCTGTGTGGCTACGATTTCTGGTATCAGCCCTTCTACGATGTCATGGTCTCAACCGAGTGGGGAGCACCAAACAAGTTCCGACGGTTTGTGTGAAGATTGCATTTTGTTGTATTTTTAATAATTTTTTTTTGTTTTTTTTTTTAGTGGCTGGAAAGACGAGGATTTGGATGATATGACCCAGTACGGTTGCCGGCTCAACTTTTACAAATGGTCCACGCAAACCCTATATCAGACAGTTGATCTGGGCCTGGAGGGAGCCACCCCATTGGAGGTTCGTTTCCTGCACGATCCGAAGCGACCGGATGGCTATGTGGGATGTGCCCTGAACGCTACGGTGTTCTACTTCAAGAAGCGAACCGACTCCGACGAGTTCGATGTCAAGAAAGTCATTGACATCCCGATCAAGCTGGTGGATACTGGCAGTGGCACCGCCACCGAGATGGGCGGCATGATTTCAGATATTATCATCTCGTTGGACGATCGATTCCTCTATGTGAACTGCTGGCGTCACGGCGATGTCAGGCAGTACGATATCACCAAACCAGACGAGCCCAAGCTCATCTCGCGTGTCTGGCTGGGAGGCGCCCTATGCAGTGATCTTCCCAATGTGGTTGTTAAGGAGGACAAGGAACTGACTGTATGCTAGCTGCGTGATCGATGTGTACATAGAAATAATATTGTTTACTGTACTTTAGGAGAAACCACCTCCACGCTACATAAAGGGTCGTCGGCTGGAGGGTGGTCCACAGATGATGCAGCTCTCTCTGGATGGCAAACGTTTATATGTGTCCTCTTCCCTGTATTCACCTTGGGATAAACAGGTACCAATCGTACCAATAACCAGTTAAAGTAATTATGCAATGAATGCATATAACTTCTTTATAGTTCTATCCAAATATGGTGTCCAAGGGCGGACATGTGTGCCTGATTGATATCGATGTGGTCAAGGGTGGCATGACTCTGAATGAGGATTTCCTTGTTGACTTTGGCAAGGAGCCATATGGACCCAGCCTGCCGCATGAGATGCGCTACCCTGGCGGTGATTGCACTTCAGATATTTGGTTAGTCAATGAGGCCTGAACTGCAAATGAATGAAACTCACAGTTCTAGTGAGCATTTCCATACATTATACTCGTTGATTAATAAATTTTAATTTGCGCAATAAAAATATTATTGAATACTTTTTATTCTCAGCACGTACTGTAATGTTCACGCTTGATAACATCAGCGTTTTTTTCATTTGGCTAAATCGTAGTCTTTAGAAATATAAAGTCTAATGTGAATAGTTTTCTCATCTTTCCCTTGAAGCTTATGTTCTTTCAATTCAAAAAGCAGTTACAATTCGTTCACATCAACTGGCAACGCCGAGTAGTTCCTTTTCATATAGTTCCCACGAGTTGGCAGGCCGACTCTAGAAATTTAAAATTCAGTTTTTAGCGCCTTTCTATTTGCATGTCAAAGTAATAAATGTTTTGCATTTTAAATCAGCTCAAAACAAGAAAGATGTAGTTGGCAATTGGTGCACTGTTTCCATTATTGTGTCCATGGGCAGTTTTAATAAAGAGTAAATACGTTGAACGCTAAAATATATTAAATATATAATGTAATTAATTATAAAAAAAAAACAAATCTGTTCAGCAACTGAATGAACTCACTTCTTATCACACGTGCTGTCTATAAATGATTTGGCCAAGGTATTGACCACATATCGCTGGTAGAGCAAGCTGTGCACCAAAAATGCTAAGTTGGGAGGAATCAGCAGCTTGGCCCAGGGTATGCGCTGCACAGTGGCCAAAAGCTTGCTGCGGGTGGAGTCCAGAGAGCACAGTTGTTGCCACAGCACCTGGTTGGCAATGACCACTGCGAGACACATGAAGCTCAGGGGCATGCGATTGAACAGGCCAAAGGAAGCGCCGCTCAGAAAGGCCGCCAATAAATTGCTGTGCTTCAACTCCAAACTGGGCGCCAGCAGACATTGCAATAGCTTCAAGAGAATAACGTCTAATTATTTAAGAACTTTAGATGCAGCTGATCTTACTTTGTATAGGCCCATGTAACCCAGCATAAAGCCCGTAGATTTGAACCGCAACTTCCTGATTTCCCTGCGCAGTACGGCATTGAGCAAGTCCAGGCCCAAGCCAATGCCCAGATAGGTGCGCAATTCCAACAAAGCCTGCTTGGCACGCCGCTCCAAGGACCACTTGTTGTAGTCCTGCGGCATCTTTGCTGGCTTGATGAACCAGAAACCCGAGAAGCCCGCCGTCTGCTGATGCCGCAGCACCACCAGCGAGCACAGCATGAATACCAGCGTCTGAGCGGATCGCGAGTGCACCAAGCCCACGTCCAGCTGACGCAGCAGGCCTTCAAAAGCCTGGAGCGCAAGAGTAGTGAAACAGCTAATAAATTAATATGTAGTACCGACTTTGAACTACTCTTTTTATGGTTGTAAAAGCTACAAAACAACTTAATAAATTTAAATTATAACAAATTTTTTTAAACTTACAATCGATTAAAAATAAAAATTTGCAGTTCTAAATTTAAAAAAAAATTTTTTTGCAAAACAGTAAAAGAGTAAAACTTTTTGACCAAAAAATTCCAAAAATTGATTTAAATGCAGAATGATTAACGAGGACAAATCATTAACAAATTGGCATGAAAATCGGTTGAGTTTTGACAAAGTTATGGGAGTTTTAAATATGAGAGCTATGGATCCGATAGCCTCACATGTCAAAAATTTTCTTAATTTTGGCGTGATTTTTGACAAAAATTTTGACCCCCTCAGAATCAGATTTAATGTGGTTTTGTATACTAACTATGACATCTACAATCGATTAAAAACATAAATTTGCAATTCTAAATTTTGAAAAAATTATTTTTTGAAAATGAGTAAGGGGGAGTACATGATTTTTTGACCAAAAAATTCCAAAAAATTGTATTTTTAATAATGCACATATTTTAAATGCAGAATGATTTAAGAGGACAAATAATGACCAAAATGCCATCAAACATGAAAATCGGTTGAGTTTTGACAAAGTTATGAGAGTTTAAAATATGAGAGCTATGGATCCGACAGCCTCACATGTCAAAATTTTTCTTCATTTTGGCGTGATTTTTGACAAAAATTTGGACCCCCTCAGAATCAGATTTAATGTTGTTTTTAATACTAATTATGACAACTACAATCGATTAAAAACATAAATTTGCAATTCTAAATTTTGAAAAAATTATTTTTTCGAAAATGAGTAAGGGGGAGTACATGATTTTTTGACCAAAAAATTACAAAAAATTGTATTTTTAATAATGCACATATTTTAAATGCAGAATGATTTAAGAGGACAAATAGTGACCAAAATGCCATCAAACATGAAAATCGGTTGAGTTTTGACAAAGTTATGGGAGTTTAAAATATGAGAGCTATGGATCCGACAGCCTCACATGTCAAAATTTTTCTTCATTTTGGCGTGATTTTTGACAAAAATTTGGACCCCCTCAGAATCAGATTTAATGTTGTTTTTAATACTAATTATGACAACTACAATCGATTAAAAACATAAATTTGCAATTCTAAATTGTGAAAAAATTATTTTTTGAAAATGAGTAAGGGGGAGTACATGATTTTTTGACCAAAAAATTCCAAAAAATTGTATTTTTAATAATGCACATATTTTAAATGCAGAATGATTTAAGAGAACAAATAGTGACCAAAATGCCATCAAACATGAAAATCGGTTGAGTTTTGACAAAGTTATGGGAGTTTAAAATATGAGAGCTATGGATCCGACAGCCTCACATGTCAAAATTTTTCTTCATTTTGGCGTGATTTTTGACAAAAAATGTGACTCCCTCAGAATCAGATTTAATGTTGTTTTTAATACTAATTATGACAATTAGAATCGATTAAAAACATAAATTTGCAATTCTAAATTTTGAAAACATTATTTTTTCAAAAATGAGTAAGGGGGGAGTACATGATTTTATAACCGAAAAATCCAAAAAAGTTTATTTTTAATAATGCACATATTTTAAATGCAGAATGATTTAAGAGGACAAATAATGACCAAAATCAAACGTGAAAATCGGTCCTGCTTTGACGAACTTATGGCAGTTTGAAATATGGGTGCTATGGATCCGCTAGCTTTACTTGTCAAATTTGTTCTCAATTTTTGCGTGATTTTGGAAGCAAGCAACTTACCGCGTGCGTTATGCCCGTAACATAGAACTGCAGGACCTTGGGTGGCGCCCACCAGATGATCTGTGCGCCCAAAAAGGTGGACAGATACGGCGTGCACAGCCAAACGAAACGGCCGTTGAGGCGTCTAAAAACGCAAATCAGATAAAATGAGAGTGCGTTTATTGCCGAGGCGAAGCTCGTGGTTTGCACGTAGTTTTTCACGGTCAGCCACAGGCGACGTTTGGTCTGTCTCCGCCAATTCAAAATCAATGGAAACTGCAGGGAGAAGGAAGACAGTTGAATCAAGTCAAGAATCTGTAGAGGAGTCCAAGCAGAGACTGCCACACACCAACAATACTGGCAAATAATATTTGGCACTCGACACATGATTGCGATACAGATTCCAGATAAACGCCTCCGTGCAGCTCTGATCCGGCAGGCTGTGCAGAAAGCGGGCACAGTGCACCCGCCCGAAGGGTCGCCCGTATAACTTGCTGGGCGCAACCATCTCGCGGCCACGTTCCCAATCGGACTGACACGCAGGCCGGCCCCAGTTGCTTGGAACGCGGCACTCGAGGCGGCGTTGCGGTTCAACTGGAAGGTTAATATGCAAATGCCGTACTAAAAATGCATTTATTTATATTTAAATATTTATTTTATATAGGCAAAACTAGCTAATTACATTTTTGTCGCAGTCAAAACTGTAATCAAAGCCATCTTGCAGGCGACTCCAATTGGGGCAGCTGTTGCAGTCGTTTTCTTACGTTGCTGGCGCTGTGTGGAGCGAGGGGAGAACAGCCAATAAATGGATTAATCCGGATTTATGGGTCACTTACTAGTTGGCCGTGGTGCTGTCAATGATGATGCCCGTCAGGGCGCTGACCCTCTTCGGCTCAAAGGTGTACGTGTGTATCAAGTAGGCCAGGGCCAGGGGATAGAGGAGATCAGCGTAGCCGAAACGTGGCTTCCTGCGTTGGCTCCAACTGCCCCACAGCGTGCGCGCCGCTTCGAGTAGAGCGTAGCTCAGAATGGTCAGCTTGGGATAGCACACAAAGCTCAGGCCGCCCAAAAAGCTGGCCAAGATTTGTCGCAGTGTATCGCTGACCTTCGCCTGACCCTGCATATAGCAGAGGGCCGTCTAGAAAAACAAAAAAAAAACAGAAAACAAACAAGTAAGAACATTGCAGTCGGGTGTAACCGACAGCGCAATCATCGTATTAACAAAAATTTCTCTAAAGAAGGTTATCAAAAATCTGTCTCAAAAAATTTATGTATCTAGCTTTAAGATTGAGGCGAGATAAATCCATTTTATTGAATTGCCACGCCTCCAGTGGGCGAAGCCGAAAAATCTTAACACTTTATCTGACGCTGGTATACAGGAGTACATATTCAAAATTTCAAGCCTCTAGCTTCAATAGCGGCGAAGAAAATTGCATTCATACGGACAGACGTACGGACGAACAGACAGACGGACAGCAAGATGGACCTAGCACAAACCCAATATACACTTTTGACTTCGCGAACGAGTTTTAAAATGCAAATTGCTTTGTTAGGCAATCAAATGAGTGCGTTACCCGGTAAATGCCCACGTAACAGCCCAGCCAGGCCATGGACTCCACGCGCAGCTGCGCCAAGTGCCAGCGACCCGTTTTGGCGCAGCTCATCACGGCCTTGAAGACGTCCAGGGCGAGGCCAATGAGCGCATACTTACGCACGCCCAGGAGCACATAGCGGGAGCCGTTGGAGGCTGGCTTTGGGGGCGGGCCGTCGGGCGTTAGGAACCAGAAGCCCTGGTGCCAGCGACGCCTCTTGCCCAGCATGATGACGGCGCTGCAGGCCATGAAGAGCAGCGTTTGCAGTGCGCGCGAGGAGGCCACCGTTTTGGTCACCGGATGGGCGCGCTGCAGCAGCAGGCTCTCGATCAACTGCAAGGATGGTCGCATGAAGAAGCAGAGACAGCTTCGATCTGGCTAACGGCTACTCACGGCTTGAAAGATGGCCGTGTGCTGCAGTTGCCTGACACGGCGGGGCAGCAGGACGACGAACGCGCCACCCAGCATGGCCGGCACAAAGAGCAGCGTGTGCGGCCGGAACTCGCCCAGCAGCTGCCTGCAGGACAATAATTGGAAATCAGGTATTCAGCGGTCGCCAAGCCAGGACTAGCTTACCGCAGCACACACATGAAGCTGGCAATGAGGCAGCCATTGAGCACGCCACCGAACACCAGCTGGGCGTGGTACCAGGCCGCATTCCCGAGCAGCTGCGTCACAGCGCCGCCAAGCAGCGCCTGCTTGAGCAAGTCCAGCACGGCCACGGGCACATAGTACTTGGCATTCGACCCGGCGAAGCGCCAGAGATTCTGGAATGCGGCACGCCGACAGCTGTGCGGATGGAGCAGCTCATTGCAGCTGCGTCCGCTCAGCTGCTGCACGAACACGTTGCTCGCGGCGACCATTAAAACACGACTGAAAGCCGCGAGCCGCGCCAGCTGCGTGCATAATCGTATGTTGCCAATGGCTTCATTAGCATATATTCCAAATACATATTCAATATAATACAATAATACGGTTAGTCGGCTAATCCACCTCCTCGACGGTGGGGCCGCTGTTGCCGCCGGCGGCGGCTGATTTGCCCTTCGGCGGCTGGCCGGCGCCGTGCAGCTTGGACATGATGGGCGCGCAGACGCGCTGGCAGTCCTTCAGATGGTGCTCGTACTCGTCCTTCTCGGCGAGAGTGTTGCCGTCCAGCCAGGCGCTCTCCTTGCTGCACTTGTCGCGCACCTTCGCCTTGTCGGCGTCGGTCAGCGCGCCGCCGGACGCCTCGTCCACGGCCTGTTTGCAGCCGTAGATGTAGCCCTCCAGTGTGTTGCGGGCGACCACACGCTCCCGCTGCCGGTCGTCGTCGTCCTTGTACTTCTCCGCCTCGGACAGCATGCGATCGATCTCGGCCTTCGACAGGCGACCCTTGTCGTTGGTGATGGTGATCTTTTCCAAACGGCCGGTGCTGCTGTCCTTGGCGCTCACATTCAAAATGCCATCGGCGTTCATGTCAAAGGTCACATCAATTTTGGGCACGCCACGCGGCGCCGGCGGTATGCCGGTCAGATTGAAGGTGCCCAGCAGATTGTTATCCTTGGTCATGGCACGCTCGCCCTCGTACACCTGGATGGTGACCGCGTTCTGGTTGTCGCTGTACGTGGTGAACGTCTGCTGCTGTTTGCACGGAATGCGGGCGTTGCGCTCCACCAGTTTGGTCATGACACCGCCGGCCGTCTCGATGCCCAGCGAGAGCGGCGCCACGTCCACCAGCAGCAGATCCTGGATCTGTGAGCTGCCCACGCCCGTAAGGATGGCCGCCTGGACGGCGGCGCCATAGGCGACCGCCTCGTCGGGATTGATGGACAAGTTGAGCTGCTTGCCGCCAAAGAAGTCCTGCAGCAGGCGCTGTATTTTCGGTATGCGCGTGGACCCACCCACCAGGACCACATCGTGGATGACTTTCTTGTCCATTTTGGCATCGTTCAAGGCGCGCTCGACGGGCTCGATGGTCGAGCGGAACAAATCCATGTTCAGCTCCTCGAAGCGGGCACGCGATATTTTCGAATAGAAATCGATGCCCTCGTGCAGTGCGTCAATCTCCAGCGAGGCCTCGGTGCTGGAGGACAACGTGCGCTTGGCCCGCTCACAGGCCGTGCGCAGGCGACGCAGGGCGCGCACATTGCTGGTAATGTTGCTCTTGTGCTTGCGCTTGAACTCCTCCACGAAATGATTGACCAGACGATTGTCGAAGTCCTCGCCGCCCAGATGCGTGTCGCCCGCGGTGGCCTTGACCTCGAACAGCGAGCCCTCATCGATGGTCAGTATGGAGACATCGAAGGTGCCGCCGCCCAAATCGAAAATCAACACATTGCGCTCCCCCTTCAGATTCTTGTCCAGGCCATAGGCCAGAGCGGCAGCCGTCGGCTCATTGATGATGCGCAGCACATTCAGACCGGCTATGGAGCCGGCATCCTTGGTGGCCTGCCGCTGCGAATCGTTGAAGTAAGCGGGCACCGTGATAACGGCATCCTTCACCTTGGCGCCCAGATAGACCTCGGCTATCTCGCGCATCTTGGTCAACACCATGGAGCTGACCTCCTCGGGCGCGAAACGTTTGCGCTCGCCTTTGAACTCGACCTCAATCTTCGGCTTGCCGCCATCGTCGATGACCTTGAATGGCCAGTGCTTCAGATCCTCCTGTATCTTACGGTCGTCGAACTTGCGTCCAATCAGACGCTTCGCATCGAACACCGTATTCTTGGCGTTCATCGCAACCTGCAAGTGTATGGGAACGGGCGTGGGCGTGGGCGTGCCATTAGTCAGCGTTAAGGCTATTTTTAAGTGGCCAACTGTTGGGATGTTCCCATCAATGCCGTATAAATATTATACTTGAATATATGCGAACACCCACAAACATGCACTCGGAGAAAAATATTTGAAAAGGCTTGAATTAAGTTGAAAAACGTTTTGAACAGGAATATCCATTCTTTGAATTGGCGTTAAATATATTTTAATATTGACGGCTATGAAAAATTCTTGAATAACTTCTAAATTAATCGTATGATCTTTATGAGATTTTCAGGACTTTAAAAGAGCATTTAAATATATTTAGAAACCAAAGAGCAAGGATGTAGTGCTTGAATTGCGTATGTTTCATTTTTGGAGCGAGTAAGGGGCGCTATTAAAAAAATTAAATATTCTTAATCTGCGTATGCTTTACGAAAACCTTTTAAACTAAATTCGGTGGCTCTAGCTATTATAGTTTCTGAGTTATGCTCAATAAACCGGGCAAAAAAACCGATATTTATCGATAAAAAAAAACACGTTATGGGTTTTTGACAATTTAAAATAAATAAAATTTATCTGCGTATGTTATACACGAACTTAAAAAACAAACTTCATCTCGCTAGCTCTTATTCTTATAGTCTCTGAGATCTGATAGGACCAGACATTTTTAATTTAATCTTGTATTCGAGGAGTGTGGGATTAATCAAAAGTTCTTGAGGTAAGAATTTTGTTCTAAGCTTAAGAAATTTCCACGTTGATAATATTTTCGCATCATTCATTTCCAAATTGATGTACAAAATTCTGGATTTTCTCTCCGAGTGTACTTATAGATATTGAGGCATATAAATATGTACACATATGTATTTATATCTGATGCAATTTGATTGCTCATAGCTGCAGACAGCTGGGCATATATGCACATAACTGCTTATATATGGGCACATGCACATATTTGGCCAGTTACAGCTGGCCACATTTGGTGTCAGGTGCACGCGACTCACCTGATTCTTGGCCGCGTCGCCGATGAGGCGCTCCGTTTCATTGAAGGCCACGTAGGAGGGCGTCGTCCGATTGCCCTGATCGTTGGCGATGATCTCCACTTTGTTGTTCTGCCACACGCCCACGCAGGAGTAGGTGGTGCCCAGATCGATGCCAATTGCCGGTGCCTTCACCATGTTTGCCAAACAACCAACTAATCCAAATGCTCCGTTAACGTTGACGTCACTCGCTGACTGATCCGTTTGCTGCCGCAGACGCCGCCCAACTGAACCGTGTGCCCGTTCGCTGCGCGGATTTTTATGGTGCACTCTTTGCGCTGGTCGCCTTCACAGATTTTGGCAATTCTACAAAACGAGTCCAAATGTTTATATGTATATACATATATTTATATATATGTTTTTTTTTTGTGTTATTTGTAATTTTCACACGCCGACAATTTTGATATGGTTTCGTGTTTTGGAGATTTTGACGTTTGTTCTAGAAAGTTTAGATGCTGACGTCTGGCGCTGTGTTGACTGCGCTTTCAGAAATTGTTTTTTTGGCCTGAAATTGTTGATGATGACTTGATTTGGCCGTTAAAAATAGAAGCACCGGTAAATAACAAAAAACATTACGCCCTTATTAAATATTATATTAAAGCTGCATTTGTGAATAAAAAAGGGTATGTGCATTCCATGTGCATTCCCATTAAACTGTGATTTTAAATTCATTTGCATATCCCTATTTATACTTGCTAAAATTATTTATATTTCAATTCATTAATTTATTTGAAATGCGTGCTCAACGCTTGCCCTTCTTCTTCTTTTTTTGCCCATCTGGCCATGGAAAACCACGGGATTTCAGCACATCCTGCAAAAAATACACATTTTTTTTTAGCAAAAGTGCTGATACTCTTTCTTTCTGTCTTACCTGCACATTGTGACACACGTAGTAGGCATTCTCCATGGCCGCATCATTGAATATGTCGCAGCCAATGGACTTGCCGACACCACCCTTTTTCTTGCTGCCGCCAACGCCATCTTTCTTTTTCTTATCCTCGCCTTCACCGCTGCCAGCATTGCTGGATGTCGAGTCTTTGCTATTACGTTTCTTTTTACTCTTGCCGGCCATTTAAAAGTTCGAAATCGAACTACTAAGGCTGCGCCATCGATTAAATAAATGCGCTGCTTGGCAACTCTGATTGGAGTGCCAGTTGGGAGAGCAGCGCGCTGTTCAACACTGACGAACAGGTAGCTTTTGTTGCGCAGCTGGATTATGCTATTTTCATGTTTACAAATGTGCGAAAGACAAAACAAAAGCAGCGACAAATGCAGAAATGCCAATTTTGTCAACAATTCTCAGCCTAGAATTAATGTGTGTTCTGCTACAAATACAAGCGCTGCAGGGTAATGAAAGTGCGTATATACCATACCCAATTCCTATTAACTTTGTTTAGTTTCCCGCAGCGCTCGATGCCTTTGATATAATTAATTACCAAACAACTAAATATACGCGTGCCGAGCTCTGGCCACAAGAGGCATCCGCTGCCGACGATGAGCGAGCAGAAAGAGAACAGCACAGCGAACTGTCCGAAAGCTTTGTGAAATTTGACAATGACGATGAACCGCGTCCGAGAGGAGCACACTTGCTGCAGGAGGGCGCCTTTTGCCGGCGCAGCTTCGACGGACGCAGCGGCTACTGCATCCTGGCCTACCAGTGTCTGCATGTTATACGCGAGTATCGCGTGCACGGCACCCGCATCGACATCTGCACGCATCGCAACAACGTGCCGGTCATTTGTTGCCCCCTGGCCGACAAGCATGTCGAGGCGCAACGCATCAGTGCCACAAGTGGGTTGACTTAAGCTTCAAGAAACACGCCACTTAAGTTCAAATATTTTCAGAATGCCAGGAGTACAACAGCGCAGCGCGGGGTCTGCGTCTGAGCGACAGCGGACGCAGCTTTTCGGGCAAGCAGTGTGTGCCCAGTGTGCCGCTGATTGTGGGCGGCACGGCCACACTGCACGACCTGTTCCCGCATATGACTGCGCTGGGCTGGACGCAAAGCGACGGCGACATCAAATGGGGCTGCGGCGGCACGCTGGTCAGTGAGCTCTATGTGCTCACAGCGGCACATTGCGCCACGTCGGGTAGGTGAGTCTCAAGGCCCGAGAAGTTTCGACTATTCATTGCTTCGCTCATTTGCAGCAAGCCGCCGGACATGGTGCGACTGGGCGCTAAGCAGCTAAATGTCACCAGTCCCTGGCAGCAGGACCTTAAAATACTCATCATCATTCTACATCCCAAGTATCGCTCGTCCTCCTACTACCACGATATAGCGCTGCTCAAGCTGACCAAGCGTGCCCAGCTGTCGGACAATGTGCGTCCGGCCTGCTTGTGGCAAGTGCCCGAGCTGCATATCAAGTCGGTGGTCGCCACCGGCTGGGGACGCACAGAGTTTCTGGGCGCCAAGTCCAATACGTTGCGCCACGTGGACTTGGACGTAATAAAGCAGCAGCGTTGCAAACAAATCTATCGCAAGGAACGCCGCTTGCCAAATGGCATAATCGACTCCCAGTTCTGTGCCGGCTATTTGCCGGGCGGCAAGGATACGTGTCAGGGTGACTCGGGCGGACCACTGCACGCCATATTGCCGGAGAACAATTGTGTGGCCTTTGTCGTTGGCATAACATCGTTTGGAAAATTCTGTGCGGCGCCCAATGCACCAGGCGTCTACACCAAGCTCTTCTCCTACCTGGACTGGGTTGAGAAGATTGTGTTTAAGAAGCACTAGATATAAGATATAGCAGCTACTCGATTTGATTTGGAATCTTGATAATTATTAATCACAAACATATTCATACTGTACATATATAATTATTTCTATAGAACGAATGTAAATTTGCATTATCCGGTTCTATGGCACTATGTTCCAGGGCGTATAGCTGCCCGCCTCCGGCACTTCAAGCTGTAATATATAGAGGATTGGTTAAACGAAGCTGGGATAGCCATCAAATGGACTTTACCAGCTGTGTAAATTGATCCTGACAGGCCATGCGTATGCGCGCCGAGGTGGCAGGCGCCTCCAGATTAAAATCGGGTCTCAAGTTTTGCTCGGAGCGCGCTGCGGCAATCGCCTCTTTGATGGCAAAAAATGCTGAGCAGCCAATAAAAAGCGGGGGTTCCCCAACGGCCTAAAAGTGAGATATGTGAAATTTAACATATATAAATATGACAATGTTAAAGCAAATCCCTTTCTTACCTTAGATGAATAAACAGCACGTGGATTGGGTGCGCCCGTCAGCAGACTGACATTGAACTCGCCGGGTATATCAGCGAAGCCGGGCAGCTTGTACATGCCCGGTCCGCGGGAGTAGAGCATGCCCTGCGGCGAGTACATCAGCTCCTCGAGCGTAAACAGGCCGTAGCCTTGCATAAAGGCGCCTTCGATCTGGCCAATGTCTATGGCCGGATTGATGCTGGAGCCAATGTCCATGACGATGTCCGTGCTGAGCACCTGATGATCGCCCGTGAGGCAGTCAATCTCCACCACGGACACGCCCACCCCATTGGTATAGTAGTTATAAGTGCGCGCGTTGGGATTCGTTTCCGGGTGATAGCCTATGTCAGGTATGGCATAGAATCCAGTTGCCGACAGGCTGACCCGATCGAAATATGCCTTGTTGATCCACTCCTTCCAGGTGCCCGTGGGCAGTGCCTCCTTAATCGGCGCCAGGCGCTTGTTCAGCTTCTCGCAAGCATCGATCACGGCCATGCCGTTCAGATCCGAGCCCACACTGGCCGCCGTGGGCGATGTGTTGGGCACCTTGTCCGTGGCCGTCTCCGAGATGTGTATCAGCTCCGTGGGAATGCCCAGCGCTCGTGCTGCACACTGTATCATCTTGGTATTCAAGCCCTGTCCAATTTCCACGCCTCCGTGCGACAACAGCACCGATCCATCGCCGTAGACATTGATCAGGGCACCGGCCTGATTTAGGTGCATGACGCCAAAGGCTATACCATACTTGGTGGGCACCAGAGCTATGCCACGCTTGCGCCAGCGATTCTCCCGATTGAAACGAGCGATCTCCGCGTGCTTCTCATGGTAGCGCGACTGCTTGATGCAATCCTCGAAGCAGCGTTCGATGGGAAAATGCTCCAGCTGCTGATTGTAGTGTGTGTAGTCGCCGGTTTTGTAAAAGTTCAGCTTCATCACATCCAACACATCCCGGCCAACGATGCGAGCCACGTCCCGTATAATGTGCTCCCCGGCGAACATGCCCTGGGGACCGCCAAAGCCGCGGAAGGCTGTGTTTGAGGGCAGATTCGTTTTGCAGACCCAACCGCCTACGCGCACGTTGGGAATCCGATAGCAGTTCTCGAAGTGATACATGGCACGCTCCAGAACCTGGCGGGGATTAAGTGATTGAGCAAACGAATCGGGCACAGCCAAGTAAATACTCACCGAAAAGGATAAGTCCATGGACCAGCCGGCATTATTATAGCACTCAATGTCGCAGGCGGTAATCAGACCCTCCCGATTGAAGCCCACCTTGTACTTGAAGAGGAAGGGATGCCGCGTCCCAGTGAGCAGCATATCCTCATCACGATCCAGCATGCAACGCACGGGTCGACCCAGCCGATGGGCAGCCAGGGCGACCGGTAAAGCCACCATTATGCCACGGGACTCCTTGCCACCGAAACCGCCGCCCAGTCGCTTGGCGCGGCACACGATCCGATGGGCGGGCAGGTTGACCACATGCGAAACAAGCTTTTGCACTTCAGACGGATGCTGTGTGGAGCAAAAGAGCTCCAGTTCGTCGCTGTCGCGCGGCACGGCCACGGCTGCATGGGTCTCCAGATAGAAGTGCTCCTGGCCGCCCATGCGACAGGTGCCCTCGTGCACGTGCGCCGCCTCGGCGAAGGCCTGGGCCACATTCCCCTTGGTCGCGTAGCGCGGATAGTCGGGAAAGTAGGACTGCTGCTCGATGGCCTGCTCGATGGTGACAATCACCGGCTGCAGCTCCTCGTACTCCACGCGCACCAGACGCGCCGCGCGCTGGGCCAACGTCTGGTTGTCGGCGGCTATGGCGCCTATGATCTGGCCGTAGCAGTGCACCTCGCCCGCGGCGAAGACGTGCTCGTCGTGGAACACCGGCCCCACCTCGTTCTCGTGCGCCGTCAGATCCGCGGCGCTAAAGAAGGCGTGCACGCCCTCCGCCGCCAAGGCCTCGCTGGCATCCAGCTTGGTTATCCTGGCGCGTGCCTTGGTGCTCATCACGAAGGCCAAGTACAGCTCGCCGTCCATGCGCGGAATGTCATCCGTGTAGATGGCCTCGCCGGTGGCCTGCTTCAAAGCAGCTGCGTGCACCTTGGGCTTTCCGATCGGATCGTGGCTGGGCTGCTCGCTGGCGACGCGCTCGAACAGCTGGGCGCTGCGCAGGGCGGGCGTGTGGAAGCTATCGGCGCCACTTAGCTCCGCCTTGGGCACGGCATCCGGAGGCGTGATGCCGGCGTCGCACAGCTTCCGGCTGATGGCCAGGTAGGACTTGAAGAACAAGCTGACCACCAGGGCGCGTCGATAGGCTATCATGCCACCCGGCGCCGTGGCATCCAGGGGCAGTTCGGTGCACAGGCTCTCCGCCACGCGCTCCACCAGCGCTTGATTCCAGCTGTGGCCCACCATCAGGTCGGAGGTGCGCGGCGCCAGCACCGTTGTGGGCGCCATGCCGCCGAAGGCCATGTGAATGCGCTGCACCACATTGGAGCCCGGCTCGAAGCTGACGTTGACGGCGGCGTTCACGATGGCAATGTCGTCGTCGCGGCGACGCGCCTGCTTCAGGGCCACCACGTGCTGGTCCGGCGTCGTCTTCTGGAAATGGATGCCGAGCAGAATCTCATGGGGCTTGATGACATTGCGGCGATAGCCGGTGAAGAAGCCGCTGCCCATGCTGACGGAACGCTTGCCCTCGACCAGGCTGGCCACCTCCAGGCGAGCGCCGGCTGCGGTCAGCACGGGATTCATGTCGGAGATGGGACTGCCGGTCATGATGTTGCCCCCCAGGCAGGCCACGTTGCGTATCTGCTTGCCGGCAAAGTAGTGCAGCATGTCGACGGCGCACTGGAAGAAGCGCGTCTGCGTCTCGGGCAGCTCCTCGATGCGCCTGCGCAGATAGGCATCGATTTCCATCAGGCTGACGGCGGCGCCGAAGTAAACGCTCTCCTCGGACTCGCGCACCTCCAGGAGCTCCGCCACTTTGATGGGATTGATGAGCACGGGATAGAGAAAGTGCTTGAACTTGACCTCCACGCCCACCTCGGTGTTGCCCACAATTAGCTTGGCGGCCGGATGGTCGGCTTTCAGCCGTAGCAGCTCCTGCAGACTCGTGGGTCGATGCCAGGTGACACGCTCCGAGCGAAAGACGAGGCTCTGCTCGTCGTAGTCTGCCGTCAGCTGCAGTTCCGGCGGAAAGATGGGCTCCTGGCTGGCATCGAAGGGCTGGAACTCGCTGCGCTCGAAGAGCGTGTCATCCGTCTTGGCCTCATCGCCGCTTCCACAGCCGTTGCCATTGACCCGGCAGCACTTGTCGCCCATGCCGCAGGCGAACTCCTTGGTGAAGGTCTTGTAGCCCTCCAGGATGGGTCGGTAGCCGGTGCAGCGGCACAGGTTGCCCTGGAAGGCCACCTCCAGGTCGCGCATCGAAGGCTGTGCCGCATTGCGCAGCAGCGCGTACATGGACATCACGATGCCCGGCGTGCAGAAGCCGCACTGCGAGCCATGTGCCTTGGCCAGGCGCTCCTGTGCCGGATGCAGGCGTGTCCGCGTGCTGCCAATGCCCTCCACAGTCGTCACGGCACAGCCATGCATGGCGCACACCGGCGTCAGGCAGGCGTTGACCGCCAAATGGTGGATCCTGCTGCTGCGACGATCCAGCCGGGAGATCATCACGGTGCAGGCGCCACAGCCACCCTCCCCACAGCCGAGCTTGGTGCCGCACAACCGCAACTTCTCGCGCAGATAGGTGAGCAGCGTGCATTCCGGATCGGGACTGGGGTCAATCACCTGCCAGTGTTAAATATTTATTAATAATTGTATTAATACTAGGTAGAATATATTGTGCCTCTCACTGTTAAGTTATAATTCTATATCCAGTTCTAACGTTGACAAAAAACTCATTTTTTACTTGTCCGTCTGTCCGTATGAACATCATTTTTTTCGCGCCTACTAGAGCTAGAGTCTTAAAAGTTGGAATGCAAACTCGTAAATACACGCGTCAGATAAACTGTTACGATTTTTTGGCTACCCCTACTGGGGGCGTGGCAATTCCATTTAATCTGTATATATCGCTCAGATTTAGGGCTAGATACACAAAATTTGGCAGATAGTTTTCAGATGACCTCCTTTAAAGATCGAGCCCCCAATTTGAAAAATCTATAGTTTTGCTAAATAACAATAATAGTTTAAAACGTTTTTGACCGTTATAAGCTATTATTGTACTGTGAACTTGATTTTACTCATGTTCAGACAATACGCACTTTTTTGTCCTGCATGTCCTGCAACCTGAGACGAATTCTAAGATATGTTTACTTTACAAAATGGTTCGGATCTCCAGAAAGGTAAACTGTCCGCTTCCTGACCCTTCCTTGCTCGGAATCATAGCATTTACTCGGACCCTCTGGATAGTAAGTGTATTGGTTCTACCTAGTTTGTTGAGGGAACCTAAGCTAAGCAATCTCAGACAGCAACGTATCTGCTTCTACAGTCAATAAAAACAATTTTTATACGCATTTCTTTAGTTGAATGAACTTTATCTTGATTGCAAAACTAACCACAGATAAATTTACATTCTATATTTTTCAAATATAATTATTTTTACATGTCGTACATTAAATACGCAAGTTAGGTAGATATTATAATACGATTTTAAGTGCAAGGTAATCAGATTTGAAAAGCTGCTTATCTTTAAAATAGGTAACAGTGCTCCAGTTATGCCTGCCTGACTATATAATACCCTGTAACCGGTTCCATGCTACTATGGAATATTACATATTAAATAGCTTTTATATTTTTCAGCCGATTGTTATAAACTTTGTAGGACCATTAAATGTAATTTTAATTTGTGAATTTCGATTTTAAAGATTTCAGTCTCTAAACTTATTACTCGAGCGATCCTCAGCTGTATGATATATACATAATGGGCTTGAGGAATTCATCTTCTCACACCTCATGACAAATTCGAATACCCTCTGTAAGGGTATACGAGACAAACAAGATTAAGTAGGCTCGCAACGTGTAGGCGAAGTTTCATTGACCTTTCCCAACTTCAATTTACGAATGCCTAATACCTTGATAATTGCTTTTTTTTTATTCTCTTAGCAATTATTAGCTTGGCAACTTGAACATTTCTACAGACTGCCTGCAATTGTGGCCGACATATATTTAGATAGTTACAGGCTAGATCGGTTTTGCAGCCCTCGTGCATGTAAGGCGCTATCTGTTATTATCAGCCGAGTCGCTGGAAAAACAACACGCGCGAATTGATTGCATTTTTGCTGAGAACCGTTATTGCTTTTGTTTTTGTTTTTGTTTTTTGTGAATGCATCTGTAGTAAAAATAGGACAAACATTGTTTGAGCTTCGTAAGCCTTATTTACGACAGCAAGCTTCTAAATGTAAACAGATAAAGTTATTAGATACATTGTTGTGTGCATTTAATTCGCATTGTACCGGTTAAATTCTAACGAAGCATTTTCCTCTTTTTACCGTGAGACAATTAAAAAATCTCACAAGATTCCATCATATCACATGGCGTATTTAATTGTCTAGGCTGATCACGTTTTTGATATACTACATATATATTTATAAGTATATAACGCAAGAACGCACTCATTCTCATTATCTAATCTAGTAAAACATTTTTAAATAAAAAAAATTTCTTGCCTTAGTATGTTTTAATTTAGGAGCTCTAATTATGTAATTAGAATACTCGACTCCAAATAGAAGTTAATATCTTTATTAGTCTTCAAACACGCGCTTTCGCAAGGAATTTTGAAATTTCTGATAAGCTGTGACGTTGCCTCCCAATGTAAAGCAATGACCCAATATTGTGGGTCAATTGTTATCAGCAAAACACAATCGCAATCAATTTAGTATGAAAAGGCGTTCAATTGAATGAGAAAAATGCTCCATGGGTGTTTTAAATAACTGGCATTGGAATGCAATAAAAAAAAATGGTGTAAAAAAAACGAAATCAAAAAAAATTAACTGTATTTCTTAACATACAGGTTTTTGTTTTTTATATATTTGAAAAAAAATTATGAGAACGTTGCACATATTTAAAAATTAATAAAGGCTGCGTGATTCACTAAAATCTTTACCTTTTTTCCATTTACAAAAAACACTAAAACAGACGTAGATGCTGCAGTCCTTGACATTTTTTTATAAATGTGTATATATATTATTAAACTTTTGTAGCAATGTTTGTATATATGTATGTATGTATGTATATATTAAAATATGTAAGTGTTCTTGGACACTAAAGCAACAATGCCCACACTCAAAGACACGACCGGTTCGAACAAGTAACGAAATCGTTCTGACGCTGGGGCGCGGCAATTTTGAGATTAGACCCGAACGACCACATTTAGCAGGATCGAATATGGCTTTTAAATAATAGTGCGTGTGTGTAGGTATATGTGTATGTCGTTATCACCTACCTGATAGGTCATTTAAAAGCAATTAGGCAAATAAAAGCTCCTTTAAAAAGGCGGCATGCTTAACACAAATAACAAGGCCAATAAAAAAACGAACAGTCTAAAACAACTACACGAATTTTGTAATCTCATTCAACGAATTTACATAATTTATTAGCTCTTAAACTAAAATACATATATTATATGTACATATATATTGATCTGAATAGATAGCTCCGTAGAACAGTCGAAACAGATTTATATTTTGTCACAATTTCAACTTATCGGTCCAAGCTGATATAAACAAATGAATGTTTATATATACAGCAAGCATTTGCAGTTCAGTACATTGAACTTTGGCAAAAATAAAAAAAAAGGTTACAAATCTTAAAACAATTTACATATTGAAACATATGGGTATATGTACATATATCATATACAATAGATCAGCTACAATTCTGCTTAAGGTATCTAAAGGTTCACATAGTTCGACGACCTATATTTGTGTCCAGCGGTATATTTTGTTCAGTGTTACGCAGACTTAATATCCAAATCACGCTCGATGGTTGTACCCTCGTACATTGCCTGGCGGCGCATTGCCTCCCGCAGTTGTTGTTGCTCAAAGCGCCGCACTGACCACTGATACCTATTTGATTTGATTACGTTAAAGTTCCGCCATAAATGAAATCACATAATAACTTACCGGCAGGCCATCCAGTACACCATTGTGCCACAGAAAAACGAACCAAAACCAATGTGGGTGGCCAAATGGGGGCGGGAGGTGCCCAAAAACGCCAAAACACCGACGCCTATGCCTCCGCTGATGCCATAAAGAAAACTGTTACGAAAGCATGGAATCTGAGCAACATCGCGTCCAAATATATAGAAGCTCTGCGGGTATTTAAGCGTAAAATTATATTAGAGATTCCTTGCAACTTGTAGTTCACTTATATATTTCACCTTGCTGGGCTCCTCTGGGTCATCTGACATTGTTGTTAATTAAAATTTAATTCAAACTTTTTCAACAGCAAAATGCCTACCAAACGCGGGGAGGCGAACAGCTGTTTGTGAACAGTGTTGCCTTAAGGTGTCAAAATAAAATAAATAATTGTATGTCAAGCCGCTGCCATCATGCAACAAACTGTTTGTTTGCAATTGAAATTCCTGAGTTAAGGAATCGGAACAGCATAAAGCTTAAACATCACAAACATATTTTTTTTTAATAGGTTTGTAAGAGTTTACTCCTTTTTCTTACAATTTTTGCGAACAAGCCCATCATTCAATGTCATAGAGTGTGTGTGCGTCTTATTTTAATTTTATAGGCAGCACTGGTCCACAGTAGTAAAAAGAAGCGAACGCTCTAGCTCAGTTTGCCACAATCACAATTTCATTCTTTAGTTTTTTGGGTTTTTCGTTACAAGCAAACTAAACTAATCCAGCAAATACAAAACGAAGTTGGCCAAAATACACGCAGCTGCATAAATTCAACGTCAATTACAGGTCTGCGCACATCAAAATACGACCTGCAGGTAAGTGGCTGCAGCACATACATACCTGCATGCATGTACATGTGTGTGTGTGTAAATATATATATAGTGTGCTGACGAAAGCACAACAATCAAAATAATGCAAACTCGCGTGCTGAATATCGAGAATGAATAGAAGTTTTGTTAGTTTTGTCCGAATATTTAAACGTCTCCGATTTGTGAGAGGCGACTAGGCTGTGCTTTGAGAATCAAGAACAACATGTACACGTACGCAGAATCTTTGAAATTTTAAGTTCGTGATAGGAGCTCGACTGGAATTATCTATTGGCAGCTCGCAGCTGATCTCTCCCTCTCTCTCATTCATTTCCACAGCTATAAGGTACTCACAACAACAACAACTGATGTCAGCGCACACACAAATAACAAATATACAGACAAAAGATACGTAAATACGTGGGTGGAGCAACAGCAACCAAACTGAATCCGAATTTCAACCCGTAACCGATTCTTCCAAGCCAGCAGCTGTGCACACACACACACGCACTGTCATACATACTATATATATAAATATATATATATATATATATATATATATATATATATAAACCAGCGTAGATATATATAGAACAACCACCGATTGTGCACAAATGGATTTATCAGCATCCACTTCAAGCGACTCGACAATGGGCACCCCGGAGCAGAAGAGCAAATCCTACTTGGGCGACAGCACATTGTACGACAGCGCCCTCGACCACCAGCTGTCCACGACAAACTACAAATCGTGCAACGGTAAGTTCGGGTATCCAACTATTCCAGTTGGCTTTGGCGCTTCAGTCGTCGACTACAGCTTGACTCAATTGTAAACACTCGTAAACATGAGCGCGGGCAACGTGAAGGCAGCTCTGAAGGGTCAGCTCGACCAGGAGATGCTCAATTTGGCGATGCAGCAACATGGCCAGCTAAAGGACGAGCAGGCGCTGCTCAAGGGCCAGCTGAACACGCTGAAACTGCACCTGGCCGCGCTACGCATCGAGAACGATCATCTGGTCGAGCATGTACGCAAACTGGAGCAGCAGAACCAGCGCGATGAGTGCTTCAATCAAAACCTGAAGGCACAGCTCTTGAGCGCGGCACAGCAGGCGGTCGGCTCACAAACGCGCCTCACATTCCCACAAAAGTTCTTGGGGCGCATATTCACACCGTTCACGCACGATCCCAATTTTAGGGAGCATTGCGTGCAAATCGATGACGAGCTGACCAAGCTAATGCACAAGATGCGTGTTCAGGCATTCCAGGCGCATGAGCCTAGGTTTAAGGATGTCGTTAACAAGAAATTAACCGATTTGCGCGCCAAGCTGTTGTACAAATATGAAGTAAAGCTGGCCAA
The DNA here is from genome assembly GCA_035041545.1 of Drosophila colorata. Taxonomy (NCBI): domain Eukaryota; kingdom Metazoa; phylum Arthropoda; class Insecta; order Diptera; family Drosophilidae; genus Drosophila; species Drosophila colorata. The sequence goes on along the minus strand of JAWNLD010000662.1, from coordinate 2,231,246 downwards.
GCGTGAGGAAAGCCAACAGTCGAAGGCTCTACAATTGAAACACAAATGTTTCGAGCTGTTGGAGAAGTTCCTAAACGTAAACTCCGACGATGAAGAGTATATAATGTCATATCTGGCAGAGCTGGCAACTTCATACGAGCAACAAACACAAAACCTTTAATTTAATGCTTCGATTTCTGCTTATATATTTTGTATTAATTGGTTTATTTATCTAAAATCCACAGAAAGCCTTAACGGGGATCTCAATCAGAGCTCGGGACACACAAATTTCGCACACAAAATGTTCAACGCCGACGATTTCGCCTCGCTCAACGGCAACGGCATCGGGAATGGCAACGAGGCCGCTGCCTTCAATGCCTATGCCCCGCCAGCGCCAGTCTCAAACACGGCGGCAATTAATGCCAGCATGCTCCTGATACAGTCGGAGAGCACCGATACGAACACATCGCAGGAGGAGGTCGACCCAAAGTCTCAGCTGGCCAATAAGACAATATTTAAGACCGATAATCCCAATTTGTCAATTATAGAAATTAATGAGAACTCCATTAAGGAGGAGGATCTTGAGAAGGAGGTGGTGCTTATCGAGCGCCTCTCGACCGATGATAACGACGAAGCCGTGGAAAAAGTAAAGAACATTCTCAAGAAATCACCCAACAAAGTAACGGACAATGCCACTGACAAGCGACGCCGCAAGGCCGAATCTTTGCTGCAGTCTAGCAAGCAAAAATTGGACATATCCATAGCCGAAGCATCAGCAGCAGCGGACGGGGACGGCGAGCGGCGACTACAGCTGGCGGAGCCGGCCGCAGCGGCCAGCGATCAGCCGCAAACGAAACGCGAAATTATAATCTACGATACTTTGGAGGAATTCGATCAGAATTTACCCACGACTGTAACGCTATTGAACACCCCATTTGGCAGTAAGGTCTATCTTGTGGGCACGGCCCACTTTAGCGAGGAGTCCCAGGATGACGTCTCTTATGTAAGTCGAACCGATGAATTTAAATTAAAAAAAATGCTAATCTCTGTGAGCACAGGTCATTCGCAATGTCCGTCCAGATGTGGTCATGGTGGAGCTATGTCCATCGCGTGTACACATACTCAAGCTCGATGAGAAGACACTGCTGGAGGAGGCCAAGAATATCAATATACCCAAAGTAAACCAAAATTTAACTTCATAAATTTATTTATATAGTGTAAATGCGAATTCCCTGCAGATACGCGGCATTCTGCAGACCCACGGCTACATCAATGGCATCTTCTTTATATTGCTGCTGCAGATGAGCGCCCAAATTGCCAAGGATCTGGGCATGGCGCCGGGCGGTGAGTTCCGACGCGCCTTCGAGGAGCTACACAAGCTGCCCGGCTGCATTTTGCATCTGGGCGATCGACCCATACGCATCACGCTTTATCGTGCGCTGCGCGCCCTGTCCTTATGGCAGACCATGAAGCTGGTGTGGCGCCTGACCTTCACGGATAGCATCAGCATCGAGGAGGTTGAGGAATGCAAGCAGCGCGATCTGCTAGAGAAACTGATGCAGGAAATGGCCGGCGAATTTCCAGCCTTCTCGGATGTCTTTGTGCGCGAACGTGATCTCTATTTGTGTCACTCGCTGCAGTTGGCCGCTTTGCCGCAGGCGGCGCCCGGCGCCCATCAGGTGCGGCCCGTGCGTGTCGTGGGCGTTGTGGGCATTGGACATGCCAACGGCATTGCAAAAATGTGGGGCAAGGTGGATCCCGAGAAGATACCGGCTATTCTGGAAATACCGCCGGCCAGCATCAGTCAGCGAGTCTGCAAGAATACCCTCAAGTACGGTCTTATCGGGCTTGGCTGCTACGGCGCCTTTCGTTTCATGAGGCCGCGTCTGACGCGTTTCTTTTAAGTTGATTGTGGACCATGTTGTTGACTTTATTTTCGTTTTTAAGTGAGACGCTCGCACACTTGCGAAAGAGCGTTGACGATATGATAAGTATTGTGAGTACTTGATGCTTTTTGATAGAACGTGTTTATACACATCACATAAATATATACATGTATATACGTGTGCGAAAAACCAATACAAAAGAAAGACATTCAAACATATTCCTGGTTTTCAAAACCCAAACTAAAAACATAATACGAAACTATTGCAGAGAATAGATACACACATGTACATGCTATGTACTTGGCTTCGTTATGGACATCGCGACTGTGAATACTATTATATCAATTCACATTCAATTGTTTTACAGACGGAATTTTATTTTAATTGTTGCTGCGTAGTTAAAACATCCACACACACACACACACACACAAACAGAAAATTAGCCATGTGTTTTAACTTGTGACCAGTTAGTTAGGCGCCGTAATTGCATGATCATGGTTTCGTGGCAGGCTTAATGTTATTTGACTCAACAATAACAAATAATTCAAACTGTTAATTGTATAAAAACAAAATAATTATTTTTTTGAACAAAGCTCTAAATGTGAACGTGCCCGTGCCCGTCTGCGTAAAGCAGTTACAATACTTTATCTTCGACTTGCTCCATGTATGTAAATGTTGTTCATTCCGTAGTAAAACTCTATAAAAATTTAGATAGTAACGTTTAAAATTAAGTGGAAACGTGATGGACCTTCGATATTGGAAGAATGACCGTGTGTTAAATGTTGCATATTATATTGAAGAATTTTACAATAAAAAAAAAAAACCAAAAGCAAAATACAAAAAAATCCTACCTAGTACTTTACTATCTATAATACTAACTATACACACTTGAATTGTATCGTCAAAATGGTATTACAGGCAAACTTGTTTTAACGCTGCGTAGTTTGTGCTAATTTAGAACCAGTGTTATGTAGCATTTAAAAATAGTATACCACCCGAAATAAACCGAAACCTTTGTGTATATTTGACTCAAATAAAAGTTTACATACCCCCAATGAAATTGTTTTCTATTTGAGGATGTCTCTGAATTTAGAAACTCTACAATCCATCAAAAGTTTGGTTATTCTAAAAGGTAATATTTCCTTTGTTTTGTCACGATTCTGTTACTCGAAGATTCAATATCCTTGCGGACATACATCAGTTTTGCAATATTCTTTTGATTGAGATATATTGTTAAGCAAACAAAAGTTTATTTATATTAAATCTGTTTACGAACCAATATACAAATCTCATTAAAAGATTAGAGCAAAATAGACAGACAGACAAAGCTATCTCGACTTAACTGGTCGTCCTCATCAAGAATTTATATACTTTATAGGGTCGGATGATGTTTTCTTTAATGCGTTATAAAAAACACCAAAGCTGATAGATCAGTCTTGAGGTGGGTTTGGCTTAAATAAACCATACATTTGCTCAATGTGGACTCGTTTAGATTGGATGTAATCCCACCTTATATTATTGACAGTTTACATACGTACACATATTACACATACATATACACTGCGTTTGTTTTTTTATTATGTACTTTAAACGTATCTTAAGCACTAAACGTCTCTCTTGTGTGTTGCTTTTGTATGCCATAAATTTTGTGTTTGTTTGTTTTTTCTCTCTTTTCTATTTTTTTTTTAGTTAAAATTTTCCAACATTTTTGTGTTTTTTGTTTTGTTTTTGCGCTTATATGTAGGTAACATATTTTCTCTTACAATTTGCTGCAATACAAATAAAAGTCTTAAATTGTAACTGTAAAATTCTAAATAGTTACAAATTATATTCTAAATATATACGTAGTTAATTTTGAGGCGTGTTGTGTGTGTGGTGTGGTGTGTATGTGTGTGTGTTTGTTTGTTTTGGAGAGGGGGTTCTCTTTAGGTATTTTTTGTTTTGTTTTTAGGTTGGTAATGCAAATATGTATCGTATTTTAAATTATAACTTAGAAACGTGGAAAAATTCAAATCAAAGGCTGGGCGCAGTCGCGCATGGATCTGGCACACAGGAGCCACAGGACAGCATAATTGTTGACGTGATTGTTAATTGCAAATTGGCATTACAACAACAACAAACCAAAACATAAATAATGTAAGATCACGGTTGTCCCGACACAGTATTTAAAGTAGTTGTAGATCTCTCGACTTTCCGGCTACCATCCCCTGCTTGCCTCGCCCACTGCATGCGAGTTCCATAATGTCCGCTGCCCGTTGTCACACCAGTTGTTTTTCTTATCTTTTCGCATATATTTGTTGATTTTCGTTTTCTTTCTGTTGAATGCCTCCAGCAACGTTGCAGCAGCCTACGGCGTCTCCGTTGACTCGACCTTCACTTCGGACTTAATGCTCGATGACAGATGGTTATTAGGGTCGGGCGCACTCAGGTGCTAAAAGCAAGATGTGAATTGGATTAGAAATTGCAATGCGATAGAGTTCTGCGCGCACACACACACACACACACATATATGTAGGTATTTGATTATGCATGTATGTATGTATATAGTAGCATATATATATATTTATATATATATATAGATAATAATGAATATCTGTTAGTAATCCCTAGCCTAGGCAAACAACAACTAATGACCAACAATAATAACAACATCAACATCAACATCAACAACAAGAACAACAACAACAATAATAACAAGCTAGACCACACACATACACACACACACTCACGCACACCCACACACACACACACACGGGATTACCACACAGTACTGGCACAAATGACTTGGGACACACACTGCGCACACACAAAACACAACACTGGTGCATGTACCTACCGATTGGCTACTCACAATTCCGAGCGGCAATCCACCAACTTGCGGCGACAAATGTGGCACCGTTGGCACGGCTGCATTCGGTGGTACCGGTGACGGCAGGAGCGCGGCAGCCGCTGCCGCTGCGGCGGCCACAGCCGCAGCCGCTGCTGCCACAGAGTTGGTGCCGGCGGGTGGCGGTGGCGGTATCAAAGCAGAGCTGCTGCTGCCGCCGCTGCTGCCAAGATTTGTTGTACTGTGGGGACCATCGTGCGGTGTGGTGCTGTGTGCCCGATGATGCAGTGCGCCTGTATAATAGCCGCCATTTAATCCTGTTTTGTATTTCGATTTGTTTTTTTTTTTTGTATTGGTAATTTTGGTATTTTGTATTTAGGTATAGTTAATAATATGTTGCTGGTTTATCTTGTTTGATATTTTAAAGGAAGTGGGTACATATATATACATATTTATATATAAATATATATATATATATATATATCTATATGATGTGGGGTAATTTCAATTATAGACTTGTTCTCGATTGGTGGTGGCTGCGTGTGGTCTAAGAAGTGGCTAGTGGCGAATAGGAAAGAGATGCCGCTTGAAAAGCAGTCGATTTAAAGAACTTGTGATGCGATGAGTTCAGAACAGGCGCCTACAGCTAACTCCCAGCTGCTTTGCAGTGGGCTAAGATCTGGTAAACATGTGATGTTTGCTTGCCTTAAACGCTATGAATACAATAGGCTATAAGGGCTATGCGCAATGCAATCAATTCCGCTGGCCGACGGTCATAAATTACTGACTTTTGATTTTGAGGGACAACACTTACTACATTTTAATCTATATATATAATATTAATCAATTATTTGCATTAAATATTACGCTTGCTCTGCTCTGCACTCAATGATGCCATCATCCCAAACGGAAAATAAAAGTAAAAAAAAAATTTTTTAAAAATTAAAATTTTAAATAAAATAATTTTTTTAAACAATTTTGCAACAATGCGCCACACAAAAGCAACAATAATTGGTTCTTTAAAGTTTTTGTTTTATTTGTTATTTTTTTCTCTTTTGTTTTAATTATTTGCGTTTTTTTAGTTTTCTGGAAAGGTTTTGTTGGTTGGTTTTTTCAAATTAACTTGCTCTGTTTTCATCAATTGTTTTTAATTTTATTTAGCTTTCACAGTTATTAAAAATATTTTTATACATTACAAAATAACAGTATTTTATTCTTTTTGTCTCTTTACTTTTACGCTTATGCTTATTAATTTCCTTTCATTCTTTTTTTGTTTTTTTTTTTAACTTTATTTTGCTCATTTTTTGTTGCAGCTTGTTTATATACTCGTAGGATCGTGTTTATATAGGATGTATGTGTGTGTGTACGTATGGTTGTGTGTTGGGGTGTATCTATGCTTCAGTATATGCGCGAGTGTATATATATATATATATATATATATATATATATATATATATATATATATATATATATATATATATATATACATATATATTCATATTTGTGTGTTTCTATGCGTATATGTTTTGTGCTTGAAATTTAACAAATTTTTTCTTCTTTTAAACAAAACAAAATACATAGTGAAAAAACTCGATGCGTTTCTTATGAAGTTGAATATCTTTTTTGTTTCTGTTTTTTATTTAAGGAATATTTTGTATGTTCTGCTGATATTGGTCTTGAGCGAAAATTAATAAAGAATAATTGTGAAAAACTTGGCGTCAATTGCATTAATTGTTTAATTGTTAACTTAAATTGCAAAAATTTTACAAAATTATACTTTGCGCCGTTTGTTTTGTTTTTGTAAACATTGTTACATTTTACACGCTAACAATTCTTAGATGTACCGACTACTCTCGGCTGATCATAATGTGCTTTTTTTTTCTTATTTTTTTCTTATTTTCTTCTCAATAATGTAAATCTAAGTTTTTAATAGTACTTTTTTTGTTTGTTTTGTTTTTAATATAATTTCTGTTATGCGTTTTAAATGTACATAGACTATGCATTAATATTACTTTTAATTTTCCCTCGTTTTTTATATTTTTATTATTATAGTTATTTATAGATGTGGTTTATTTTAACGCGCCGTGTTGTTGTTTTAATAATTCTTGTCTGTATATGTGTGAACGTTTTAATAAATTACCTTTTTTCTGGTCTCAGCAGCATGTTAAAGATCTTTACGCAAGGCGAAAATAAACACGGATGATGAGATCATTTTGCATTATAGAGCAGTGTATTGAGCAACAAATATTTGTGAATCGCATAATTTTACAAAAGTTCTATTTCAATTTCATTGCAATTTCAATATGTATTGCATATATCTTAAAGGAAAGTCAGTAATATATGGCGCAAAATCAATCTATCTTATAAAATAACTACAAAACTCGCAGGCATTTGGAAGCTACAATTTCTTCGCTTGGTTAGTAGTAAAAAATATTACAACGTATAATACGGTAAATATATATATATATATATATATATATATATATATATATATATATATATATATATATATATATATGTGTGCCTGAACAAAATCTTTAAAATTGGCTTTGTAAAAATTTATCTGTTGAGTTTTTTTGTTTGTTTTTTTAATGATGTGTGAGGGGTCTCAAAACAATTAACAACAATCCATCAAATTGTTTACTTTCACCTTTTGCTGTAAGTAATTATGAATTATGTATACATATGTAAACATATATACATACATACAATCATACATACATATCTACATACGCATATATATATATATATATATATATAGATTTTTGTACAGTCTACATAGAAATTACAGTTTTAAGCTAGCTACAAACTCGGACAACTTGTGGAATCTGGGCCAAGCTTTGTTTTCTCCAGGACAAACGATTTTTTAAATAAATAAGTATAACTCAAATTCGAATAAAACCCATTTGAAAAAAACTAAGCTTGAGTTTTAAGAACAATTTCGAATAGATGTTGGAGTTTTAATAAACAAAATGTTGACAGGTGCAAAACAAAATAATAATAAAAAAAAAAACAACAACACACAAAATAAACAAATTCCAAGACCTGGTCACTGTTATATTCAAGACCCAACTGTGACTGCTCCTAAGCGCAACTATTTGATTAGTTTTTCAACGGATCTTTGCAGTTTGTATAGCTTGCTATGCATATATGGACATATTTATGTATATGTATAATCATATTTAACTTTTTACCCAACATCGGTCGCGCTCTAAACCTTCTATACTCATCATCAACATCCTCTATTCATGTTCGTGTTGCGGCCTTAGCCGCTACTAAATATATAGCTTAAACTGTTTAACTTATATATCAACTTTTATAGCACGCGTTCTTGAAATCTTGATTCGACGCGACTCTTTCTCTCATTCTATATATGTATGTATATGTATGTGTGCTTTGAAATGAATCAGAAAATATAGACGTATGCATGTAGACGCTCGCTGCATAAATGTGTGTGTGTGTGTTATTGTGTGTGTGTTTGCATGTGATTGTGTGTGTGTGTTTAAACGATTTCTGATTTCTGTTACTGTTTCTGGTTTTTTTTGTTTAGTTTTGTTTCTTTTTTTTGTTATGTTGTTTGTAACGCTCTCTCCCTGGCATCTGTTTCAGCCTCCCACTACTTTTCTTGATTTGATATCATTTGTAGTTTACCTTCGGGATAAACAGCCGCCGCAACGCCACCGGCCGCAGTTGTTGGCGGCGTGCGCATGAAGTACTCCTTGTTAACGCAATTCCTCAGCACTTCTGGAATATTGCCGACAATCGCTCGTCGTATTTCGGTGGCTGCCATTTCACGCAGCTCCGTTGCGGATGCATCGCTGAAGAAGGCGGCGTGTGGTGTACAAATCAGATTTGGAGCATCTTTCAGTGCGCCCTATAAGCCAGTAAAAACAATTCCCAATTAGTATAAAAAACATGTCTGGCGTGGCGGGAGCGTCGTCTCAGATTGCGTAAAATGTTTCGTTTTACAACAATCTCTTACTTGAAATACATTGTATGGTTCGTTCTCGTGCACATCCAATGCGGCTGCTCTTATCCGACCCTGTTTCAGTGCCAGCGCCAAGGTCTCATCATCGACCAGACCGCCGCGGGCGGTGTTCACCAGAAATGCACCAGGTCGCATCTAAGAAAAAAAAAGAGATTGAAGACAATTGAATAAATATTGCTGCTTGTGAAGAGGTCTGTTAATTACCTGTTTAATTGTGAATTCATTGATTAAATGATGATTGTGCTCGTTGAGCGTGCAATGCAGTGAGACGCAGTCGGACTGGAATAGCAGATCCTGCAGCGTATAGACGCGTGTGAGGCCGAGAGATTTGTCAATGCCATCGGGTAGGTAGGGATCGTAGAATATTACATTGAAGCCAAATGCTTTTGCTCTCAACGCGACAGCGCTGCCAATGCGACCCAAACCAACTAAGCCTAAGGTATCGCCACGAATGCGTGCGCAGCCCTATTAAAGATAGTAATTTATTAGTATATTCAAGATTAAATATATATTTATGTAGCTAGATCGTTGCTTTTTCACTGCACTTACATGCGCCGCCTCTCGCACTTGCTCGGGACCCGTAAACTTTTTGCCCTCTCGCACCATATTCGCCAGCCAATAGGTGCGCCTATATAGGTTCAATATCAAGCACATTGTTGTGTCTGCCACCTCCTCGACACCGTAGCCGGGCACATTGCATACAGCGATGCCCAATTCGCCGGCGGCTTTAACATCAATGTTGTCTGTGCCGCTGCCAATGCGCACAATGATCCGTAAAGCTTTGAATTTTTCAAGATCCTCCTTGGTCAAGATGATGGTGTGCCACATTAAGGCGCCAACTGCTTCGTTCAGCACCTGGAAATGCGAAAATGAGTGTGAGTATTAATTGAATTATTATTTTTGTTTTAAGGGAATAAACTGCGCTTGCCTTCTCGTGTATTTCGGATGTGCTTTGTGCATCGCAGAAGGCCACTGTAGCCACATCCTTCAGTATGGGCATCTCAATTGAACAGTCACGTCCATCCAGCAGCGCCACCAGCGGTCGCGCCTGCAGCGGACCATTGGCAAAGCTGCCTTTAACATCAATGCGCGAGCGCTTCGGCATCATAAGATTTTTATCCATTTTTAATGTTTGTTTTTATGTTTATTGTGATTTTTGTGGTTGCTTATTATTGTTATTGTTATTTATATATATATATATATGTATAAGAAATAAATCTCTTTGTTTAAACGTTAAATATTCTTGTTGTGTCTGTTTGTATTTTGTTTGTGCCGCAATTGTTTCTTCGTTGCGTGTTGCAGTTGCTTTAATTTCAATCAACGGAAACAAAACCTTTTCAAGACGACGATGCACACATTGCAATCATTTTTGGCGCTTCATATTGAAATCGAGAATCCTGCAATTACAAAAGGTAGAAACATAGAGAATTAATATACATGTATTTATATATATATATATACGTACGTATATAAACAAAATGAAACAAATACAACTTGCAAATTAAATGGAAAACATGAAATCTGATGTCAAAGTACAAACAAGTGCCACAAATCGCTTACGAATCGCTAACAAATCGCGCCAGTGTCAGCACAATATTCACCGATGACAAGTTTTGCTTGAATTTCGCAATCGTCAGCGATAAAGATACTATTTGATTGCACCCTGCGCTCTGCCGCTATCAGCCCCGTCCCCTTCCTCTTCACCCTGTTACCAATCACAGTCACTGAGTGCGGGCAGCTGGAGGCTCGAGGAGTGGGAAAGTTTAACAGAGAAATTTAACGCTTCGGTCTGGGTCAGTGTGCGTCTCATGTATTAATGTTATGTGTTGCTATCGTCGGTATATGAAAGACCACTGTTGTTGTTGTTGCTGCTGTTGTTGTTGTTACTGTTATTGTTGGGCAAGCAGCTGCTATCGTCACATTAACAACATCATGATATAGTGTGGCATTGCCCCCTCATTCCACGCGTTCCTTGAGTTTCCAATGCGCTTATCAACATCGTTTGCTTTGATTAGACGGACAACAAGGCACAGTAACAAGCAACAGCAACAGCAATTCAGGTATTGCTCTATTGTGTTTGATTTTGGGATTAGTTGACGTGTTCCTCAGCGTATCTTATCAAGCGCAACCAAACTGAACTAAACAGAACAGAATAGCGTCGTTGTATCTGGCTCAGTTCAGCGTGATAAGAGCAGACAATGAGATCGAGCTCTTGAGTTAACTAATGTGCGAATATGACTGATATATATTTACAATTTGCAAGGTCACTTTAATTGCAGGCAATACATTATTCAAGTACAAAATATATAGGGAAAATAATCATTATGAGGGTTAACCAATTAAGCTATAGAATTTACGTAGTTTATTATCAGAACAATCAGAACGCCTCGGTTTTAGAGTAATTCTACTTTGGCGAAAAATCTTTTGTTTCCTGAAGCCCTATTTTGTATACTACAAATAAAAATGTATGATTGATATGAAACTTAAATCTTTATAACAATTTCCAAACAATTTTTAAGAGCTTTTGAAAATAATATCTGGAAATCATAAAATTCCAGTGTTTATTTATGCAAGTTTTTATTGTAATGCAAACTTCTAAAGATTTTGAAGACTGTATCAAACCGTTTCAGTTTGCGAGCAACTACTGTAGCTTAATTAAAACCAACACAATAATACATATATATTTTTTTTTGCCATTTCAATAGAATTTTGATTTCATCATTATAACACCAAGATGGCAATAAATGATATAATTAGTGCAATTAAGAGTTGGCCAAGACGATTATGCGACAGGGGCAGCGACTATGCATATTTTTGAGCAGTCTACACATTTCAAAAATTGATAAGCCGTCAAGTGTAGCTGCTTGTGTGTGTCGCAACAACATGAAAAACACAGACACAATGTGGGGCTGTGTCATAGACACATCACGTATAAAGCGAGGCGACGCAACTCAACTGAATTAAGCGGAACTGTCTACAGTTGCCGCTCAGTAATGCGAACTTTCAGTAATTAGAATTATGAAAAAGCATTAAAACGCCTTATTTTTTAGAGTAATTATATTAGTACTGTTCTTAAAACATTTCAATTAAAAAAGTGAGGCTTCCATTAATAAACACCATTGCGAAGGACCACTGTACCAGCAGCTACTGCTACAACAATAATGACCATAATCATATTAATAGCAATGTCAGGCAGAAGTGAAAATAGAATTGCACAGATGCTCAGATAATGGCAACAAATGGCTAACACAAAAATAAATAATAAAAATAACGCGACGCAATTATGACATATACACATATAGTATATGATATATTGTATAGCATTCGCACACACACACACAAACACCGCACCCCTTCACCACCTACTAGCGAACATTCACCCAGCACTTTGGCTATGCTTTGTTTATTTTTAAAACAATTCCGAGACATTTGTGATTATTTGTTAAGATTGCGCGTTATTATTTTTTCTTGTCCGATTAAGTAGTTGGAATTATATGAATTTTTGTTGAACGAAATTGCGTATGGCAGGCAATTGACCAGTGAAAGGAAGCCAGAGATCAAGTCACAACAGATTTGAAAGCGCGCCAAAAACAGGTTCGGCAAGTGAACCAAAAACGAGCAGCAGCAGCAGCAACTTCTGTGCTGCCACAGGATGCAGCAACGTGTTCAGGCGCCCACGCAGTTGAGAAAGTTGAGCAACAAAAAACCTGTTGATGTGTGTACATGTGAGTGTGTGTGTGTAAATACATATATCAAAACGAACTCACAAAGTAAATCAAATACAAATATACATAAATCACAACTCAAGCGCCGCAGATGAGTGTACAGCAAATGTATCTAACAGATACATTTCACTGCCTAACTATTGTTGCTGTTGGCGTTGTTGTTGTTTCTTGCTACCTGAGCTGGGGAGGCAGCCGCCGGCTGTCTAACAGCAGCAGCAAAAGTTGAACTAAGAACACACAAACTGCGATGGCAAATGGCGTATTGTATCTTTTTTCTTTTCTTTTATTATTTTTTTTTTTTTTTTAGCCAAACCAAGCCGAGCCGAGCCAGCCAGCAAACCGGTTTATCAACCCGACGACGCACGATAACAGCCGCCAACACAAGCAGCAAAAGTACAATTTTAATGTATGTATACCCTTGCAGAGGGTATTATAGGTTTGTCACGACATGTGTAATGCAAAGAAGTAGACGTCTCCGACGAAAAAGTTTTCAGTCCACAATTCGTATTACGGTTTCACTTATATATAGGAACAAACGGAGGAAAAATTCAGTTTTGTATGACATATTTTTGTTGAAGATATTCGGTAGATATTCCAAACTTGGGAATTGTAAGCGTTTCTATGCTTTTTATAAAAATATAAAAACAAAACAACATACAACTTTATAATATAGTTTTATATAGGAACAATTGGTTTGTATGCAAACTTTTATAATCTGATTTCACTTTATAATTAAGCCTTATATAGGAACAAACACATTTAACTATAGCGCTCATCTTCCATACGTCTGCAAGGGTATTTAATGTTCGGCTCACCGAAGACAACCGTTTTGCGCGTTGTCTTTCTTTTTGCCACAACTTTTCAGGCAGGAAAAACTCATGTTGGCTTAAATTGTTTGTTGGCTTAATGCCACAATAACGAAAACGAAGCATTGGTTCGAGCCGACAAGTCAATGCGAGTCGAACGTGTGTTTGTGTGTGGAACACGTTTAAATATATGTACATACATATCTACAAGTCATGCGCATTTGTACACTGCACATACACATATACCAACATTTATATATATATAATTGAGTACGTGTTTGTGTGAGTCTTGGGGCAGGCAAAAAGTTTTTAAAGCGCTGAAGCTGATGACGCCATTGCAACAGTCAACAGTCATACGCAGAGCAAGACAGCGATAGAGAGTGAGGTACCATGCACGCGTGTGGGAGAGAGATAGAGATAGGAAAGCCCGACTTGTCTGCGTGTGTGCTTTCCGCTTGAGTTGGGGGTCATGTCATGTGGGGATGGGGGTTGCTGACACAAAGCAGACACTCAAACTACAACAACATGATGTGCACTTTACAGACTTACTTTTTTGACTTTAATCAATAAGAATAAATTTAGTTATTTAATAAAACTTGAAGAAAAAAAGAAATATAAAACAATTACTTTTGTTTTATTTTAATTTTAAACGGGGTTAACTGTAGCCAAACTGTACTGTACGCAGTTACGTGTTTGCGTTTGTCAGCGTGACTGCAAAAAGTTACTTTAATTGTCTTTTAAATGTTCGCTTTGCGTTCCCTCAACTTGTTTTGTCTTTGAATTAACGGTTTCGTTACTCCGTGACGTCGCATTTGGCGCGCTTTTTTACTTATTTTTTTCGTGTCTCTTCCGCCTGCTGATGAATTAGCATTGAAGCCGGCAAAGCTGCTGCTGATCCGTTTTAATCAAAGCTTTCTGTTGTGCTTTCTGCATTTTGCATAAATGTTATCTGCTTTTGTTTTTGTAGTCGGTGTAGCAACTGTTCTATGTGTGTAAATTGAATGACGCAAATTGAAATAAAAAAGAAGTAAAAAAATGCAAGCTTGCAAGTCACTCAGGGTACCAACAACAAAATAAAAAGAGTGAAAAAGCAAAACAACAATTTATAAATTGGCTCGCACGCTTATAGCCATTGCCCAGCTGCTTCTAAAACCCATTTGGCACAACAATCAAATTTTGTATTGCGTTGATTTATATGTTTTTATTTAGAGGAATAGCGCGTCAATGAAATTGGCTTGATGCAAAGCAGCCCCCACCCCTAAATATTTCCTACATATATTTAAATGAGTATTTAAGTGCATGTGTGTATGTGTTTATATTTAAATTTGTTTGATGGGAATTCAAAACTTAAAAGAGTGTTCTATTTTTGGTGCGATTTTTAAAAGTGTGAAATTCCTTTTTGCTTGAGCAAGTCTGTGTGTGTGGTCTTGTTTTTGCTTTCTTCGACAGCTAGCAACAAACCAAAGGTAAAGTAAAACAAACAAACACAAAATGATAAGCACACGATAGCTGTAATGCATGCAAAGGGGTGGTGCGATGGGCCAAAGAAGGACAGCGAGCGCATGCACATTGATAACAGATATCTACACACACTCTCACAATAAACATTTATTGTTCTTCACTTGAGCGAGCCAAGGGAAAAGTTTCAAGTGGCATTTTCATGTTCAAAATTAATAGACAATCTATAAAAATATATATACGGACATATGAAAGAAATACAGAAAAAAAATAAAAAACAAAGCCAATTCGAGTTTGTCTGGCCTAGCCCAAAAAAAAAAACAAGATCGTTAAAGACAGAGAGAGAGAGAGAGGGAACAAAAAAAGTTCATAACAATGCAAATATGCGAAATAGACACAAACTGAATGGAAGAGGGGGGCGGTGCCAACAAAAAAATATGATTACACAGCGCAGACAGGCGGACACAAGTGTATCGGTGTGTGTGTGTGTGTGTGTACGGGTACAGCAGGGGCGCCAGAACGAAACAACGATGGAAAACATGACAAGCGAAAAAGGAAAAAATGTAATAAAACTAGAAACAAGCGCCAATTTCATTGGCCTGCTAGGGTAAGGTTAAGGGAGGAGGCAAAGGGAACACACAGCAATGAGTCGCCCATTGTGTGTGTGTGAGTGAAATATTTATGGACATCGACAGCAACAGCAACAACGTTTTATTTGTAGCTATTTATTTATTTATTTATGTATGCATAAATTGCAAAACAAAAACAATGCACATACATGTACTGACATTCCAACGGGACTGGCATCCATACCCCCACTAGGTCCCACTACTCAGTCGAGTGCGGACGAGGGAGATGGCAAAACGAAGCTCGGAAGCTATGCAGAAGCTTGTTTTTTTTTTTTTAAATCAATATGCAGGCGGTGTTGCAGGCAAGAAGTCACACAAAAACGGGCGGGCGGGCGGTGGCTATTTATAGCACTAAACGGGCTGACCTGACCATTCAAAAGGGAAACAGAAACAGCAACTAACTTTAATGCGCACTCGTTCTCAGAGAGCAGCAAGCTTTAACGGTGTTTAAAGTGCTTCAAAGCTTTGCTCTCGCTCGCACGTTTGCACGAACTTTATACACTTTCACCCTTTAAAGGACTCGCAACTCTTTGTGCTTAACAAACAAAAGCAGCAAACAACGGAAAACAGCAACAGCGACAGCAAATGCTGTTGAAATATGTCATTCGCTAGCTGGAAGAGCAGGCGGAGGTCTCTCGGCTTGGCTTTGAGCTCGCTAGCTCTCTCTCTCTCTCTCTCGCTAGCTCGAACGAAATTGTGGCGGCGGCAAAATAACAACGATGAGACACAGCAGCAGCGACGGCGTTAGGCAGCATGTTGCAGCAGAGTGGGGGGGAGCGGCGAATTTGAAAGGCACAGGGGCGTTGCGCAGTGAACCTTGCGTGTATATTGTCACTCACATACACTGTATAACGGTTATGTCTGTGTTTGTGCGCGCGAGTTGTATAGCACATAATATTATTGCACAATTTTTATTTATGTTTTGCGTATTGGCTACAATAATTATTATTGCTATCCCACACACACACTCGCACACTCTGGCTTACTCAGCAGCGTTCCTAAAAATATACACACACACACATAAGCGCATGTAAATCGGCTTTAAAAATTCATACGAAATTCTGCACGTTTAAATTTTTTCTTGTACACGTTTATCGCGCACGCACACACACACACCAACAAACACACACATGAGCATACACACGCTGGTCGAAAACAAAAAGAAGAAGCGATACATTATTCCATATTAGCGATTGGGAGGCGATATATAAACCGCACAAAATGCGTATAGATACATAATATTTTTTGTTATTAAATCGCTGCATCAACAGCGCACTAGTTTCTCATTTTCTATATATATTTCTCTTTTCGTTTTTCTTTATTGTGGTGGCGGCGGCGGCGGCGACGGTGGCGGCCGCAGCACTCGCGTTTTTTTTGCGATTTTGTAATTGCACAAAATTCACGTGCTAAACACATTGCCACACGCACGATTCGTAGACAAACACTTGCCGGCCAGCTTTGTGCACAAT
Organism: Drosophila colorata; assembly: GCA_035041545.1. Classification (NCBI taxonomy): domain Eukaryota; kingdom Metazoa; phylum Arthropoda; class Insecta; order Diptera; family Drosophilidae; genus Drosophila; species Drosophila colorata. The sequence continues at coordinate 2,214,479 of JAWNLD010000662.1, read as the reverse complement.
TTCCATGCATTTTTCATCAATTCTGTGTACTTTGAATATAATTTTCAACAATTTTTTTACCAGCAACGCGTCCAAATTCCACTTTCGACTCGCAGCTTTCAAAATGGCGGAATACGAATACGGCAATTTTTGGTTTTAGTACAGCAATGACGCGATGCTACTCATTTGCCGCGATGCTACTCATTTGCCGCGTATTACTTTATAATGCATGTGATTATGTGTGAGCACTAAAATTGGATCTATCAAAACACACCTGATCAAATATTGCGTATTATTTTCTGAACGATTTATTTCAAACTTGCACTCTTCAACTATAAAAATTTTCTTTTTCATCCACTTGCACACAATATATTCTCTTTTATGCTTCTTCTATACGCGAAACAGCAATTCGCTTGTTAACGCAACCACGGATACTCAGATGCAAACGCAATACCGAATGCCTATATCAAAAATGATTTTGTACAAATATATTCATACCATCCAAAACATACACATATTTACACTCACATTAGTTAGTCACGGAAATGTGTTCGGCTATATTAGAACTTTAGATATTAAAGTAAAGCCGAAATCAAACGCGCAACGCACAATGCGACTTGCGCTGGATTTGGACGATACTGCGCCCGGGTATCGATAACGATAAATAAATACTGAAGTATTTGCTGCCGATAGGAAAGAATGCATATTGCATTTGTATTTGTGCTCGTCACTTTTGCATAAAAAGAAGAGCCACAAAGACAAGTGCGGGCGTGGAAAAACTAATTTCTTTTGCTGGCTTTTCTAAAATCGTTTTCGAACAGCTAATTTTACGCACATAGCAACAAAATCAATATGTCAGCCAGGAGAGCAACGCACGCAGGCAGCTGGTACACTGATTCCGGTAACATTACATTATTATATTATTATTTTTCTCTTTTTTTTTTTTTTTTTTTGTATGTTATATCGACGTGTTTGACCCTTGTGTTCTTAACTCAACAGAAGAAGGAGAGCTAAACAATTTGCGTAGCCTATATGAAATTGAATTGAACAGATTTATAGTAAATGCTTTTCTAAACAAAGCTAATCATTTTTATTTTATGATCTACAAACAGGCAATAAGATGTTTTAGATACCCTGTTCACATTGATAAGAGGTATGATGGTTCTGTGAAAATGTATGTATCACGCAGCAGGAGGGGCCGTATCATCTATAGCATAAGCAGGTCAAGTTTATTTCAAATTTTCGATTATCCCTCGTTTTCTTAAAATCGATAATTATCGGTTTTTTAACCCGTTTTACCCTGAGGCTATAAGAGCCAAATTTGGTATGTCACCACGTAAAGAATTCACTGATAACATTTTTGATGCCCGTTCCCCAAAAATTGAAAAATGGTATCTCCTAGTCGGTCACTCCCAACCAGAGCACTCTTGTATTTCCACTTGATTAAATTCAAATAATAAAATATATTGTTAAAACGTAAACGCGAAAGCTTAGAAATTCGTCTCCGGCTTGTCGCCCACCGAGTTGCGAATCTCCTCCATGCGATCGTAGGCGATCTCGGTGGCCCAGCAGAGACGCTGCTCCAGCTCGTTGGTGCGCTTGCGCTGCAGTTTCAGCGTGTCCAGGCCGCGCTCCAGCTGTGTGCACGCCTGAAAAAACTTGCTCAGCTCGGGTATGTCGCCAAATTCGCCAGGATGGCGGCGAAAATCATCGCCCACATTGGTGGTCAGCTTGTCCAGGCGATTGTGCACGAAGCTGGACTCGAACATCTTCTGCAGTTCCATGGTGGTGACCTTGCCCAGATTGTTGGGCACATTGTTGAGATGCAGGTCGCGTATGCGCGACTTGAGGCCGCCAAAGTTGATGGCCTCAAACTTCTCGCCAATGCCCTGGAACAGTTGATAGCTCTTGCCCAATTCCAGTTGCATTTTCTGCAAATCCTCATCCATAGACTTGGTGCTCTTCGATTCCAGATACTCCGCCGTCAAACTATGCTCCAAGCCGCGCAACGACGTCGCACTCGATGTGCCCCGCGATGATGATGATAAAAGCCCATCGCTGGAGCGCTGCTGGCCCGCGCTCAAACGCTCCTGCGATGGCTTCATGGTGATCGTCTTGCCGCCCACCGAATGGCGATGCGTCTGCGGATTGTGGTATATCTGCGACTTACTCGAGCTCTTCTTCTTTGCGCTCTTGTTGACGGGCGCCATGGTGGGCAACGGTGTGGGCTTCATGAAATCCTCATATGAAATCCTGCGTTTCGGATCGTTGCTATTACTGCAATGGGCACAAAAATCGTCTAATATATGCCTATATTTAAGAGATTTGTGTTCTGCACTTACTTCTCCTCGAGTATGGCCGTCAACTCACTTCGTATGCGATTTAATAACTCATCGCTCTGCGTATTCTTGTCCATTTTCTCTGATAAACTTTAATTTAAATATTATATAATATAAATATAATTGAATATTTAGATTTTTGTGTATGTCGTTAGAACAGTTTCATCAAAACTGAAATTTCAAATATGTATACAAGCGAATTTGTTTATTTAGTTACTAGGCAACGTTGGGCTACTAAGTTTTAGCTGGAATTTCCCTCATTTAGTTATATGATTATATATTTGAGCATGCGAACTTTATTTAAACCAAGTTCTGTATCGAATATACCAGAAATATTTCGATTTTCGTATATATTCATTTACGATCTTAGTTTTAATAAGCAAAAACAAAAAAAAGTTTTAAGATCACAATCATCGAATTTCACTTAAGTCCCTCGTGAATTTCCCCAGCTTTGAGCATAAACTGATCGTCGAATTTCCCCAGGGAATTTACATATCTTCAATGCTGAAAAGATGTATCGATAAAATGATCTTTGAATATCCCAAAAAGCCAATTGTTAAATTTGCCTGCGGTACCTACTGAACTACCATAGCCTAACAGATAAACTAATTATAGAGTTTCCCAAATTTCTTAGCGAATTACTCTTGCTCTAATATTAGAGATAAACAGTTGTCGAATTTCCCAAATTTCCCTAGCGAATTACCAAAGCTTGTTCATGCTTAATAATAGTATTGATTATAAATAAAATAACTCTTTCTTTAATCATAATATTTTGCAGGCTCTGATCTCTCCAGGCAATTGGATCGTTGGCTGGGTGCTGCGGATCTCTCCCATGGCCCGGCACGTGCCATTATTGCACCGTAAGTTGACACGATCACTCGATAAAGTTGCGCCAGTTTTATGCATATCATTTTTTAGGCACGCCGGCTACGCGTATTGTGGTGCCTGCGGTGCATTTGCCTATCGCCAAGTGAGCCCCGTTGTTGTGTAAGTGGAATCTCGGCCAGAGCCAATGCATGCCAGCTGAGCTGATGTGTGCCCTTTCTTGATTTCTGCAGTAAACGCATTTTCATATTGGGTCCATCGCATCACGTACGACTGCGCGGCTGTGCCCTGTCGGTGACGAAAAAGTACAGGACACCGTTATATGATCTTAAAATTGATACGGAAAGTGCGTGGCCTGAATACAGTTGAGCTATTCTTATTGTATCGCATCATTTCTAACATATATACCCATTGCAGTCAACGCCGAGCTGGAGAAGACGGGTCAGTTCTCGTGGATGGACATGAAAACGGACGAGGATGAGCACTCAATCGAAATGCATTTGCCTTATATAGCCAAAGTTATGGAAGAGTAAGTGCTAAATTTTAAACTTAATTGTGTATGACATTAATTCAATGTACTTATCCTTTTCAGTTTTAAGGATCAGTTCACTATTGTGCCTATACTCGTGGGCTCGCTGAATCCTGAGCAGGAGGCACAGTACGGCAACTTGTTGGCCACCTATTTTATGGATCCAACGAACCTATTTGTGATATCTTCCGATTTTTGCCATTGGGGCCAACGCTTCAGCTACACATATTACGATCGCTCCAGCGGTCCCATACACAAGTGCATCGAGCAGCTGGACAAGCAGGGCATGGACATCATTGAGACGCTTAGTCCGAGCGCGTTTACCGAGTATTTGCGCAAATATAATAATACGATATGCGGACGTCATCCCATTGGCGTCATGCTGGGCGCTGTTAAAGCCCTGCAGGATCAGGGCTTTAAAAATATGAGCTTTAAATTTCTCAAATACGCGCAGAGCAGCCAGTGCCTGGACATGGAGGACTCCAGCGTTAGCTACGCCTCCGGTTCGCTCATCTTTGAGAATTAAACAGACAAAAAAAAACTAAAACAAAGAAAAGTAATTGCGTTGGATTTGAAGCTGAAAGTCAACTTTAATAATTATAATTTATAGCAGCAAATTGAAAAAGAATAAAGCCGAAACCGAGTTCCATTTAATTTAATTTGCTTTTATTTCTTCGCTTGTTGTGAAACATCGAAATTGACATCTAAGCCATTTTGAATGATTTCATCTGGTATTTCTTTTGTTTTTATTTTTGTATTTGTTTTCGCCTTATCAATGAAATGTTTGCGTTATGTGGCCGCTACGGGCGCGCGGATGTATGTGAAGGATGTGTGTGTGTGTTTGTGTGTGTGTATATTTGTGTGTGTTTGTTTTGTTGACAATGAAGCAACAGTTGTCATGGTCACGGCCACTTTACCACCAAGTAGCACCAACGCCGCCAGCAGCGGTCGCATCAGCCACAGCCGCATCTCCCGCCGCGGCCGCAGTTCCATTTAAGCGCGCACATTGCTCGGCATCGCTAGCCACGGCGCTGGCTATCTGTAGGGCGTTCATGTTCTGCACGAACGCCTCGAGCGTGACACTCTCATCGGGACTGTATGGAGAGGTGCGCTGGCTGTGCGGGCTGCGGCGCAAGAACTCATTCAGATCACTGGCCACGCTGGCGGGCTTCGAGCCAGCCGCCGGCTCAAAGTCATAGCCAAAGGGATCCTGCGCCGCGGTCGGCGGCTGCGGTAAACGCGGCAGCATGCTGCCTTGCACAAACAGGTGGGTGGAATCTGCCATTGAATTGGGATTTAGTTAGTAACTGAAGGATTCTTGCAATTCAATGGGACTTACCACTGCCGTAGTCGGCGGCCACGCTGTCGCAGTAGCTGTTGCAGGAGCTGACGCTGGCCTGCGACGGCTGTTGCTGCTGCTGCTGCTGCTGCTGCTCGTAGGCATTTGTGGAGCACGTGCGGTTGCCAAACACGGTTGTTATCTCCACGTGATGCGGCGAGGGCGATGTGTTGTTGCGCGTGAAGTTGGACTCCGATATGTTGTGTATGGAGACCTGTGAATGAAGAAGAGTATAGTTGTGAGAAAGTTAGAGATCTATCGATGTTGAATCGAACAATAATTATAATGTTGCCAAGTACTCGAAAATGCTCAAATTATTGTTGACTTTTTGGATTATTGGTAGTTTTAAAAAAAAAAAGGGATTTTCTGAAGAGTTCATTAATCTCAAATATCCTAAAATTCTTTTCTAACAATTTCAGTTCACAAATATTGCTTTTAATAGAAATATGGTATATATATTCCAATTAGAATCGGCATTAATCGAAAAGCTGATAGAAAGATATGTAACAAAGGCACTTGAATATTCTTCCAATTGATATTAAAAAAATCATTTTAATTTAAAAATCCAATCAGCGTTTAAGTAAATTGAAAAACTGGCATCAGAGTACTGGATCTAAGTTAAGGACCAATGTTTATACAGCTAAAATTAAATTGATCCAAATTGTTTCTAGAATTCCTGATTAAAAATGTGTAAAATGTCTGGTAAAGAAATTAGTTTCGAAATAATTTCTAGAATTTCTGATTAAAAATGTGTTTGCTTAAATATATAACTTTGAAGGAAACAAATATTACTTGAGAAAACTAATCTAAATATTGGATTTCGATATGCTCCTAAAATTGTATAATATTAAAAAGTAACTTCAAAAACTTCAGCCCATATAATACCAACAAGCCCCCGCTTTATCATATATACAATTATCGTATATGTGCTCAAGAACTGCATTTAAGACGAATAGAACGAGAAATAGGCGGGCGACAGCTTTTCGAATGGCACGCGATCTTTTCGGAACATATTCGTTTGGCTTGGCCAGATGGGCTCGCAGGAACGCACCTCGTTGTTGAGATGCTGGCCCGGTATCAAATTCTTGAGGAACGCCGCATCGTCGTAGCGTATGACGCCCGTGTTGGGTATGCCCTCAAGATAGGAATTGAAACCGGTGATGGTTGGCGGCGGCGAATCATCGCCACAATTATGATGCATATGGCAATCAGCTGGACCGCCGGGCCCGGCGCCGCCAGTTGCCACCGACGAGGGGAACACCTCGAAGCCGTTGTAGTAGCTCGACTGTTGGTATTTCTCCTGGAGCGTTGAGCCCGCCGCGCCGGCGCCAAACTCCGACGCCTGTTGGCCAAAGCTCGGCCATTGGCTCGACGCGGACGAGTGGCTGTCTTTGGTCTTCTGCTTCAGCTCGCTGCCAATGGCGGACAAACATTTCTGCGCCTGTTTGGGACGCGCAATGACGGCCGCATCGCCCACCAGACGCCCGGGACTGCCCAGGGAAACGTTTGTGCAGCTAATACTGATATTATTGTGCGTGTCGACCAGGCCGCCGTTGCCGCCGCCACCTCCACCTCCACCGCCGCCGCTGCTGCTGCTGCTGCTGCCGCCACTGGCTGAGCCACTGGAGAAGTATGAGAAATTGGTGGGCGCAACTGGAGCTGGAGCTGGAACTGGGGCATTGCTGCTGCTGCTGCTGCTGCTGGGCGTGACAACCAATGGCGGCGACGATAGCTTCTGCTGTGTGGCACGCGCCGCCTCAGCCACCGCCTCCTGCGGCGTATAGTAGCTGACATTGCTGCCAAACTGACGATAGCCGCCCATGGCCAAACCATTGGTGACAGCCTGATGCAGCGCCGGATTGCGTATGGTGAACATGCCGTTCTCATTTTTAATAATCGCGGCCGGTTGATCCATGGGCATCGGTGCGGCAATCGGCAGACCTGCGCCAAAGGTCCGCGCTAGAAAATACAAATATATAAATTTTAAAATAAATTGCAAAATTGTTCAATTGTGTTTTTCTACCTGGCGGAATGGGATTCGGATTGGGCAATATGCTCGCGGGCACGGGCCCATTGTTGACGCCCTGATGGAACATGGGATTGCGTAGCGTTATGATGTTGCCGCCAGCGCTGGCCTCCATGATGGGCGCCGTGCTCAGCGGGTGCTGGGCCTGGTGGCCATCCGGCACGGAGCGCTGCTTGTTGCCCAGATTGGAAGCGCCAGTGCCAGCACCATTGCCGCCCGACTTGCCCCGATTGCGGCGACGTCGACGCGAAGATTTGCCACTGGCCGTGGCCGCAGCGGCGGCGGCAGCCACGTTGCCGTTGCCGTTGCCATTGCCATGGCCATGGCCATGGCCATTGGGGGGCACCGTTAGCGGCTGGCAGTTGCGATTGGAGCGCGGATTGGCCTCCACCATGATGACGCCGCCGGCGGTGTCCATGCCCGCCGCATTGCCGGCATAGTAGCCGCCCATCAGCTGGGCCGCCTGATGCTGCTGCTGTTGCTGCTGCTGCAGCGCATGATGCTGCTGCTCGGCGAGCGGCTTGGACAGCTTGCGTATGGACTCGCTCTTCTGGCGCAATTGTTCGCTCTTGGCCGGATCCACCTTGGTTAGGGTTATGCCCGGCGGCAGCGACAGATGCTCCACTTGCACGCCCCGATTCAGCTGATCCATGATGCTGCAATTGGGCTGCTGCTGCAGCAATTGTTGCTGCTGCTGCTTGCTGGAGGATCCGCTGCCAATGCGCAGGTGCTGCATCTGCTGGGCGAGCGTGCTGGCATAGCTGCCCGCGTGCGGCGGCAGTGGCGGTGGTATGGCAACTTCGTTGGGATTGAAATAGCCCATGTTATGGGGTATGCCCGAGAGATCCTCTGGAAAAGCAATCAGATTCGGATGGAGATTGGTATTAGTGCTGGCCATCTTCAGCGAGTTGTAATAGATTTTACCCTGCTTCTGACCGCGATGGCCGCGCTTGCCGCGCTGCGAACGTTTCGATGCCTGCCCTCCGCCGCTCTCCGCCGCGTTCGAGGAGCAGGTGCTATTGCTGTTCGCGGCCAGCGACTGGGATTGGGACTGCAGCTGCTGCTGGCTGCCATTTGCTGGCTTCGCGCCGCGTCCACTGATGCGTCCGCCGCGCGTCTGCTGCTGCGCGCCGCGCTGCCCGCTGACTGCCTGGCCGCTCTGGGCCGGCGCCTGTCCCTGTCCATGGCCGGACTTGGACTTGCGCCCGCTGCCATTCAGCTGCGACTCCGGCGCCCGCTGCGCCTGATGCTTAGCCTGCGCCGGCGCCTGCTGCAGCTGCTGCTGTTGTTGTTGCTGCGACGGCGGCGGCGGCGGCGCCTTTCGCTGATTCGAGGCAGCCGCTGGCGTCGCTTTGTTCAGCTGCTGCTGTTGCGGCGGCGCCTGCGCTCGCGACGTCGCCTCTTTTGTGGGCCTCTTAACAGGCGCCGTTGCTGCAGCCGGTTTTGGTTTGGCATTTGGCACAGCCGCCGCGGCCTTGGGCGCACTAGCCACCTTGGGCGGCTGTGGTTTCGCGGGCGGCGGCGGCGCCGGCGCCACAAACACTTGCGGCTCGAAGAACGACTCCGATTCGCTGCCCGTCTCCCACTCACCGTCCGAGGAGTCCTGCACGTGCAGCGACTTGAACGGATTGTTGTCCAACTGGCCCTGGTCGAGGCGCGGCTTTAAACGTTTGTGTCTTTTAATGGGCTCCGGCGCCGGCTCCGTCTGCGCCTCAACGGGCAACGGCTTCGGCGGCGGCGGCGGCGGCGGCTCAACGACCACATTTCTGTTGGCCTGCTTGGCCTTCTTGTTGGCCGTCGCCTTCGGCTTGATGCTGCACACGGAGTTCTCGCGCGTGTTGACCGCGCTGCTCTGCGGCGTCTGCGACTTGGAGCTGCTGCTGCCCGAGCTGGAACAGGACGCGGCGGGCGGAGGCGCTGTTATCGCTGCTTTTTTGCTCTGCTTTTTGTTCTTTGCTTTCGCCTCCAGTTCAGCAGCAGCCACTGCAGCTGCCGCTGCTGACGCCGCCGCCGCTGCTGTTGCTGCTGCTGTTGCTGCCGCTGCGGCCGCAGCTCGTTTAGCCTCCTTTTTCTTAGCCTTGGCGCTCTTCTCCGGCACAGCTGGGACGACGGGCGCTGGATGCTTTGTCGTGGGCTGGGCAGAGGCCACCATATGTCCGTTGACAAAGGTGTAGAGCAGCTTGTCCTCGTCCGGCGAGCTGCCCTTGGCTACCACCGTCACCTGCTGCTCGCCGCCGGCGTGCGGCAGCTGCACTCGACGTATGGTCACAATGCGCTTGGATGGATCGGCGGTTATGGCATTGGCCGCCATGGCGGCGATCACGTCGCGCGGCAATTGTTGCTGCTGCTGATGCTGCTGTTGATGCTGTAGCGGCTGGGGCGGCGCATAGCAGACGGGCGTGTGCGTTGCCCCAATGTGGGGTGGAAAATAGGCGGCCGAGCTAATAAAGTTGGGATAGTGCGCCGCTTGCTGTACAGCTGGTGGCGGCGGCAGTGGATCCATTATGGTCGTCACTTGCCCACCATTTAAAATCTCCTCGAGCTGGGCCAGTTTGGCCAGCTGCTGCTCCTTGGTAGGCAAATAGGAGAACCTAAATTCATGATTGGCCTGCTTAACGGTCGCAATTAGCTCGAGGATGACCGTCTCCACCTTGGCCTTGGCGCGCTGCAGGTTCTTAATGTTCGCCTCCAGTTCGGCGATGCGTTTCTTTTCGCGCTTGCGGCCGCCAGCAGCCGTTAGGGTTTTCATTTCGTATTTGTCGATGAACTCCTTGAAATAGATGTCGAGAAACTGGCTGCGCAAATCCTCCAGCTCCTTGATGCGTTTCTCCTCCTCCTTGCGCTGCTTCTGCTTGGCCTTTTTGGCCGCCTTCTTCGGATTCGCGGTCTGCGGCTGTTGCGGCTTACCCTCGATGAAGTTGAGCGTCTCATTGATCCAGCGCTTCTCGTCCTGTTCGCGCGTATAGCTGCCCAGAAACTCGGCAAAGTCCTGCATCATCTCCTCCTTGCTGTAGCTGCTCAGATCCGCGGGCAAGCTGCCCGCGCTGCTGCTGCCGCTGCCTCGGCTCGCTGCCGCCGCTTTCACCACGGCCGCTGTGGCGTCCGTGTGCATCTGGATGCTCTTGCAGAGGCTGTCCAGGCAGAGCAGACTATTGTCGCCATCCTCGATATTCTCGCCGATTTCGTTGAGTGCCGCCGCGGCGGCTGCTGCAGCCGCTGCCGCTGCCGCTGAGGGCATTTTCCGTGTGGCCGCCTGAACCTGCGCCGAGGCGACCACCTTGAGTGTGGGCGGCTGCTGTGTCGTCGGCACTGGCTCCGGTTTCTTAGCGACCGTTGGCTCGGGCTGCGCCTTGGGCAACTGCGTCGTCGTCGTCGTGGCCGCCGGCGCCGTCTCCTGGCCGCTCTTGCTCTTGCGATCGTTAACAATCTGGGTGAGCTTCTTGCGCAGGCGATCACGCGTCTCGTTGAAGCGCGCATGATTGCACTCCTTCTTGACACGCTTCTTCGAGTGGTTCTCCTTGCAGGGCTCGCCAATGTCCGCGTAGTCCGCGCAGCCTACCAAAAAAGAAAATGTATTAGCATTAATATTTATTTAGCTTATTTTATATGGGCATCAAATGCTGCTCACATTTACGCATCTTCTCCTTGCACTTCTTGGAGTTATTCGAGTCGTTGCCGCCGGCGCCCGTTTGCGTCATCTCGTTTACCTTGGACTTGCCGCCCGGCTGGCCCGTGGTGCTATCCGGCTTGCCGCGTTTGCTGCGTGTAAGTGAATCAAGTGTTAATCAAGTGTTGAACTCTTATTTGGGCGCTACCTACATCACTTGCGAGTCGTGCAGCTTCATCAGATGATCCACGCCAAATTGCATTTTGTCAATGTTGGCGTCGCCCAAAGTGAAGCTGGCAAGGGAAAAAAAACACTTAAAGCTTGATACAACTATCACGGGATTCAATAGGAAATTCACAATGGAATTGTTTGCCTGACAATTCGTTTATATTTTATAGTGTAACAAAATTATCAAAACCTTCTATGATTGAAAAGGGTTTGGAAATTATATAAAAGGATTATGGCATTTAAAAAAAATTTAAAAAATACAAATAGGAATAAACTGTTATTTTCGGCTAGCCGGAATTTAAATGCACTTGCAGACATGCAATATAATTGATGATGTTGTTCATACTAATGATAGAAGCTATATGAAATAGTAATTATATGTTAATAATTTTTCGTTATTATTAGTGTGTTTAATCGGAGAGTCTTTAACTCAAAAAAGTTTAACTTTATCATCTGCAGACTCTCCCTATGGCAACTTTAGTATAAAGTAGTCCGGTGTTACTTAGTTTTAGTCAAACTGGTATTTTTTGAGTTTCGTTAAGATATCTTTAAAAACAGAAAAGTTTCTCATATAAAAACATTGTTCCAATGGAAGCTTTATTATAAAGTGGTTCGATGTTTTTAAGTCTTTGCCAAAACGTTAGGAATGTAAAAAAAAATATTTCATTGGTAAACTTAGATATCTCTAAAATCAAACCGTTTTTTGTGCAAGAGCTAAATTTTCGACTGATATTTCCTATGACAACTATATGATATAGCTGTCCGATTCGAACGAGTTCAACATATATACGGTCTGCAGCAAAAATGCCGATTTGTATCAAGATTTATTAAGATTGCTTTAATACAAAAATACTTTGTTGCACAGAAACAGACGGACAAGGTTATATTGATTTCGATCAACAATATATATATATATATATATATATGGAATATATCTATGTGTATATTAATGCGTTACACATTTCGTAACAAAATTAAAATACCCTCTGCAAGCCTATAAATATTTAAACAAGTCGTAAACTTACTCGTCCGTAATCTTGAAGGGCGAGTAGCTGCAATGTTGAAAAGAAAAACAATTATAAGTCGATTATGTATAAAACTCAGATTTCGACATACCCAATGACCTGTGCCAAAAACTGCTCAAAGCGCCCGTCATCCTTGTCGCCGACGACGCTATTGGGTCGCAGGCGCAAATCACCCTTGAGGAGCTCGAGATGTTTAAAGTCCGTCGCCGATGAATTGAACTTGACAAAGAAATTGGCATAGATGGACAGCACAAAGGTCCAGTAGGTCTTGTAGACATAGTGCTGGTTCTTGAGCTCCTGCAGCTCGGCGGGACTAGGCGCCAGCTTGCGATTGAAGAACATCAGCGATGGCAGCGTGGAGCGCAGCTCCTCGCGCGAGAACGACAACGGTTGGAAGCAGCGCAACAGATGCTTCGTCAGCGGCGGCGACAATTCATTGGCAAGGATCTTGCGCGCCAGCTGGCAAGCGGAGACTCGGCAGTTTTCGCCGCAAAAGAACTGCGGCTCGATGCTGTCAAAGCGATAGCGTTTCCGTGTGGTCAGATGCTGGAACACAGCCCATGCAATGTGATATGTGGTGCGCAGCGCGGTATCCATCTCCTGGCGCCGCAACGTCACCCCACTGGACTCGTCACCGACCCCGGCCTTGGCAGCGATAGCCGATGCCTCGGCCTGTTCGCTAATGCGACGCTGCTGTGCGGCGGCGGCGCTTGTGCTGGCAGCCGCATTGTGTCTGGCCTCGTCGCTGGTGCAGGTGCTCAGAATTTTCGATTTCATCAGCTTGGCGTCTTTCTCGACAATGCCGAGTGTTGTGCACTTGGCACAATGGCCGGCTTGTCGCGGCGTTAGAGGTGTACCCGCAATGGAGCAAGTGATGCATTTGCAGTTCCTGAAACAATATTTAATTATTATATTATTTGTCAACAGTCAAGATGCGGCGAGAGATCACTCACTCGGTATGGTGTTCCAGCATTGTTTTACACTTTTTGCATAGGTCCTCGTGCACCATCTTATTGGGCGGATCGTAGAAACCGTCTGGCCATTTGAGCTTGGTGAATGCCATTATATTCTTCCAAGCCAGCTGACGATCAACGATGCGCTGAAAATCGATGAACTCATCATCGCTGATATCCGGCAGCGAAAAGGAGGTGGCATCCATAACGACCTTATCGAATATGTTATACACATCGAGCAGGCCCAAGCGACGATCATGCTCAGTGGGCGACAAGTTGAACTTGTTTAGCTCCATCCAAATGTCCGTCCAGCGGCGCTCAATGGAGTGCATATGCTCATCGAACAGCATATAGCGTTTAATCAGCGCCGTTGTCTGCGTCGAGCCCTCGCCCTCCTTCAGCGATAATATGCATGCGAGCATGGTGTCGCCCAGCGGATTGAACACATGTTGCTGAAAGAGACGCTGGCACAGTAGCACCCAGGAGAGCTTGAACTTGCGCAGAAAGTCATTCTCGAAAGCGAACAGGCTCAGCGAAATCTTCTGTGAGATGCAGTTCAAATCGGAGTAGCCGTCCAGTAAATCTAAATGCCAATAAATATATATAAAGTAAGCATATATAAATATCAAAATAATATAGAAGGAATTAATCTTAATGCTAATGTGCTTGAATGCGTTAGAAATTGTTGCTGCTTCACAGGAATTATAGTTATCTACGCAAGCCTTAGATTAAATAGCCTTGCATACATAACAACGCACGATTAAATAATATAATCTGATTTCAACCTTGTAATAATAACTTAGTTGTCATATAACATTTTTAAGCGATTATTCCTATGGCCACTATATGTTATAGTAGTATCATTTAATTAACATTAGGCACAATTAAGTTTGTAACTTCTCAATTTGGTCAAAATAGCTTTTTTTTAAATATTTAAATAATAGAACAACACATGCTCTATGTTATATTAGTAAGCTAATAAGATACGTATAAAAATACAACTCTTTGGTGTTTTATATTTGATTTTTGAAGCATAGTTCTTATGACAGTTATATGATATATGGGTCTGATCTAGCCGACTTTGACATATCTACTGGCAGCAGTAAAAGTAAGGCTCCCAGTTTCATAAAAATATCTTAAAAACTAAAAGCCTAATTTTACATAGAATTTACTTTACATGCATAAACTTTTGAAGGCCAAAAATATCTTATTCAATTCGTAAAATTATAATAACCTCTGCATGGGTATATAAAGAATATGCTTCATAAAAATCTGATATTAAAAACAAATTTAACTTGACAGTAATCATATCATTAAAGAGTATTATAGATCAAAATTGAAATATTTATATAAAAGCTTCATTAAAAGTTGATTATACTGTTTTTCAACTTACATGTGAGCATCTTTTCGGCAGATATCTTCTCGTTCTCCTGCACGTTTTGAGCAATTTCGATCATGCCCTCGGAAAATGCCTTGACAATGCACTCAACATTATAGGCGAGTATTTGTAGCAGTAGCATCGGATTATTGGCCATCAGACTGGAAGCAAAAGCGGGAATAATATGATATATATGACAAATGTATATATACAAATCGATCAACTTACATGGCGCTAAATAGCACTAATATCATATTATCAGAGATCGCGGTATCATCAATAAAATCAAGATATTCGGCATTTTTATCGTAGAGAAAACCGCTTGTAATCCAATAGATTTGCTTATTGGACTCCAGTAGCTTCTCAAATTTGTTATAGGCAGCATCATTTCTAAAACAAAAATATAGATATATTTTTTTTAAATTCATTATGGCTGGAAAGTGGCCCGAAACTCACTTCAACATGGGACTATAAGCCTTGATTAGCACATCGAGCAGCATGACGACCATGTGGGCAGCCTTGAACTGATCCATCATGATGGCCATGATTGTTTCGCGATATTCGAGACATTCCTTGCAGGAACAAAACGTAAAGAACTCCTCCTTACGGTGCTTAACAAATATCAAGGCAAGATTCTGAAAATAAAGCTGCACGCGATTAGGCTTCAGTAAGACAGTTTCCAAGCAATAGAAGCACACCGTAATTGCACGCAGCTGTCCATCGGCATCGCGCAGTGGATTCTTCGGATCCTCCGAGAACAAACGCATATTCTCAATGGCCATCTACAAGTGGGCAAGATTAGCTTTAATATAGTTTTTTTTTGTTGGGTTGGTGGTGAACTTACCAAATACGAACGCGTCTCATCGTTGGGATCCTTGATTTTGGGCTTGCACTCGTGCAGCAGCTTGTCGCTCAGTTCCATCTCGATGACATTGTCCTCGCGCAGGCTCCACTGCATCAGCGACACGACATCCTTGTAGACCACATCCGATTTCGGCGCCGGCGCATACGGGTCGAACGGCGGCAGCGCCAGTATCGTGTGCAGCGTATTGATGATGTTGCCCTCGGGAAAATTGAGACGCTCCAGCAGCTGGCACGTGGGTGGGGGCTAACTTTGCTGCCGCCGCCGCCGCTTGTCGCCTGGACGGGCAGCGGCTTATTGGCGTTGAGCGCCTCGCGCATCGCCGCCAGTGCATCGCATTTCAGTGGCATGTTGTCGCCACAGATGCGCGGCGTGGCCGCATCAATGGACATTTTCATGCTCACATGATAGCAGGAGGCGGCGTCCAATTCCCCGTTGACGACCGCCTCGGCGGCGGCCACGACGTGGGCATCGATGCTGCTGCTGCTGCGGGTTTTGGCTTTGGCGCCCTTCGACTTGGAGCTGCCGCTGCTGCAACTGGGACTGGCGTCGTCCTCGTTGCTACAACAATTGATGCAAGTTGTTGCTGCGTCTGCGTCCGTCAGCTGGACGGGCATTGCCTTGATGAACGCCAGCGCCTTCTCCACCTGTTCAGCCATCCTTACGCAGATGACTCTATTGCGCCTCTCTATATACTATATATATATATATATATTTATTTTTTCGCGTTTTTCGCAACACGCTTTAACTGCGTCAATTAGGCAAAAACGCAGCCAGGGCTCTTCGCGTAACAGAAATTTGAGTATGCGCGACGCATTATTGTACAAATCACAGATGCACTTCCGTGGTGGAGACACTTTCACTCGCCTCGTCTCGCGTCCCGACCGACGTCGTCGTCGTCGTTGTCGTTTTCGCTGCTGTTGCTGGCGAGTGTATCTGTGTGCGTGCGTGTGTATATGTGTGTGTGTGTGTGTGTTGTGTCGAAGAAGTCTCTCACATACAGCAAATGAAAAGAACGCAACGCGTTTTTTTTTCCTAAACGCGCGCGCCGTCAACGAGCTGGGCGCGTTTCGTTGCGTTCGACAATTGGTTGCGGTTACCTTGTCGCGTTTCTGGCCTAATTCGACTGCTGTGCAGTTGTGTGTGTAGATTTATTTAACAAGTGAAATGTTTGGGTTTTTTTTCGTTTTTGTTTCGCTCGTCGTCCGTTCGGTGCAATTGCAATTTTCTGCCTTGCCAGTGTGTATGTCCGTGCGTGTGTGTGTGTGTACGTGAGCGTGTTTGTATTGGCTCAGCGTTGCATTGCGGCCTATCAGGCGAGAATAGGGGCTTATCGGCGATATACATACACATACACGTGTTATCGATAGACCAGTATTGCCGCAAGCAGGTTGCAAATATGCGAATATAGTTTAAAATTGAAATTGGCGTTATGAAATACAATTATTTGCATACTTACGTATAATTTATTGAGTGAACGTGTGACATTTAATGTATTAAACATTCGATATTCATTGCCAATAAATATAATTAAAGCCAAATAAATAATGTGTTTAATTGTAAAAAGTTGTTGTCAAAAGAACAACTTAAACATATACAAATTTAAGTTTGAACTGTAAATAAGTGAATAATTCAATATTTTTGTAAATACAGATACTGGACGCTTAGCGACGAACAAGATTTTTAAAATATATCCATGTGTATAACAAATATTTGTCAGCCTAAGAGTACGCAATATCTTATATTAAAAATGTCCAATTGGTTACCAATTGGTATATGCCGGTTCTTAAATTTACTTTTTAGCATTTGTATCTTACTTTTAAAGCTGGTTCAAATTAAAACTATAACAAACATTTGTTTTATATAAACTTTAACCTAAAAACAGTGTTTTCATACCCTGTATAAAGTGGGTACAGAAGGGTATGATGGGTTTTAGCAAACGTATGTAACAGGTGGATAATTAGTGTATATATTCTTGCACAGAACGACGTTGCTGAGTCGATTAAGTCATGTCCATCTGATCGTATGTCTGTCTGCCCGACTTTTTTATACCCTGTATAAAATAAGTAAACAAGAACGTAGCAAGATCACCCACATTTACTTGTAAGCTTTATCCTCAAGTAGTTGCAGGGTATCTAGCGATATACCTATAAAACCTATGCTCGCACTGATACTTAAAGTTAAATTAATTAATAATAAACAAAAATGATCAGATTCCCAAAGCATTCCAAACCGGAACTTATCTAATTGACTGTAATCAATATTCAAAATAATGACAGTGTCCCCTAGCACACTTACCCCACCTAGCTGTATTTTGGCACGATCTAATGTCGCTCCGAGTTAGCTGATCTGTGCAGTAATTGAGCAAACAGGTTTCGATTCTCACGCAAATATCTCTTATCAATTGCGAGAGATTCCGCTGCGAGTTCGATTTGAAAGCGCTTTCAGCGCAATTCTCAGTTGTCGCTTAGACGTCGATGCGGAAAGCTCAAATTGCGGCTTTCAGATTAGAGCTACGTAACGAGGAACCGAAAAAACAAAAAACCGAATGATGTCAAGAACGCTATTCCTGCTGTGGCTGCAACTGTGGGTCGCGACCTGCGTGCTGGGCGACGGCATGATCGAGGTCTTCAAGTGGAAGCAGATGGATTTCTACAATCGCGGCGACGGTCGAGCTCGCCGTCCGGATCCCTCAGGTAAAGCTATATATTATATATATGCTTATTTATCAGCATAAGTTGTAAGTTCGAGAGTTCAGATTGTGACAGAGTGAAAGTTTCAGGGTTAAAGGTTTATTATAACTTAAGTATTTGTACATCTTTATGTTTACTTTTAAAGTTTTAACACTCGTTCTCGAAGTGAAAAGAGTATATTGGATTTGTGCAAGGTCCGTCTGTCCGTATGAACGCCGCTATTGAAGCTAGAGATTTGGAACTTGGAATATATTCACGCCCACGAAGGCGTGGCAATTCGATTTAATCTATATATCTTCCTAACTTTTAAAGCTAGTTACAATAAATATTTGTTGGCGGATTACTCATGATCTCCTCTAAAAAAAAACAAAACATTTTTTAGCTACGCCCACTGGAGGCATGGGAAAACGATAAAAACCTATATATCTTGGTGGCGGGTGAACCGTGAAAATCCATATCCCCCACAATTTCAGAGCTAGATTCACCAAATTTGGCAAGCCCTACCTTAAAAATTACACAAATCGATATTGCTCTACAATAACAATAATAATTAAGAACGTTTTCGATTGTTTATACTGTGAGCGAGTATTGCGCATTCGGTTACGCCCGACTGTAAAGTTATTACTTGTTTATACATACATATATATATTTCCTCGCCCAGCGCCAGTCGTGTTCCCTGGTCGTTATGGCCGCGGCAAACGTGAAATTCTCACCTCCCGCGATACACCAGCGGGAATTGACTCACGCAACGGCTTAAATGACGACGCGACGGCTCCGTACATAGCCTACAACAATGTGCCGATGGGCGCCACACATTACCGGGGACGTCTGTTCGTCACCATGCCGCGACGACGTGTGGGCATTCCGTCGACCTTGAATTATATAGACGTGCGCCGGGACGGCACAAAAAGCAGCCCCAAGCTGCACGCCTATCCCAACTTCGAGCTGAACCAGTTCAATAAGAGTGCACAGAACCTGGTCTCCGTTTATCGGACAACGGTGGATGCCTGCCAGAGACTGTGGTTCATTGACACCGGCATGCTGGAGTATCCAAGTGAGTCCGGATCAGGCTTATATATATATATATATAATAAACTTAACTCTTCCCTGCAGACAATCGCCAGCAAATCAGGCGTCCGAGCATTTGGATAGTTGATCTGCAAACGGATCGCCAGCTCAAGCGCTTCGACATACCCGAGAGCATTGTGGAGACGGGTCGTGGCCTGGCCAGCCTGACCATTGATGTCGCCTCGGTCGCGCAGTGCGATCGTGCCCATGCATATATACCAGATCTGGTCAATAGCCGGCTGTATGTGTATAGCCTTGCGGAGGATCGCATGTGGTCCTTCGCGCACAACTACTTTAACTTTGATCCGGTGGCCGGCGATCTGCACATAGGCGGTCAGACTTTCCGCTGGGATGACGGCATCTTCTCCACCACGCTGGGACCGCAGCAGCCCGACGGTCTTCGTGACGTCTACTTCCATGCGATGGCCAGCAACAATGAGTTCGTGGTCTCGAATCGGGTGCTGCAGCTGGAGGCGAATGCGGCGCGTTCCGATCATGGCACCGATTTTCGCATCCTGGGCAGCCGTGGCCAGAACAAACAGTCCACAATGCACGAGTACGATCCGCAGACGGGCGTCATATTTTACGCTGAAATACAAACGAATGGTGTGGGCTGCTGGAACACGAACAATCCCTTCTCGGCGGCCAACCATGGCACAGTAGCGTCCAACGCACAGAGCATGATCTATCCCAGCGATTTAACGGTTGGAATTTTTGGCTTAATATTAATCAAATCAAATTAATCAAATACAATTTCTTATAGATCGATGAGGATGGCAACATTTGGGTGATGTCCAATTCGATGCCCATTTTCATTTATTCCACGTTGGATACAAGCATTTATAACTTTCGCGTCTGGAAGCAGAATGTTAATGAGGCCAAACGCAACACTGTCTGCGAATAGTTTATGTATATGAAATTGCTTTAATGAACTTGTCGCAATGAAGTTACATAATAATATTATACTTGTATGTTTCATAATGTAATAAGTATATTGAAAAATATATCAACACAAAATTGTATGTATATATATATATATATGTATGTGTGTATATATAAAACAAATTAAAAAGCATTTACAAATGTACCTTTTAAAAATTGCCTAAATTTGAGTACTCAGTTTATCACATCTTAAAGTTACATAGATGTTTTCATTTTTTTTTTTGTCATTAAAAACAAATAGTTAAAAACACATAAAAACAAAATCAGAGGCACTCTAATATTGCATAAGGATACTAAGTTGCACAGGTTCGTATAATACGCGTGTATATATATGTGTCGATTCAATTCAATTTACGAACAAAAAATATTTGTAAAATATTCAAACTAGCATAAATACTTGTGATTGCTTTTTTTCACGTCTTTTTTTGTTGTTTTTTTTTTTTTTTGTAAATTTTCATAATTCCGTTTCTATAATATTCAAACAAATTTGACGTATATATTCTCAAAGTGACAGCTTTATATAGTTTTCTATATAAACTACTTATATAAAATTTGCAAAAATATATATGTTATTTTCCGCTTATACTCGCATGTATATATATATATTTTAGTATAGTTACTACATATAAAAGATGACTATATAGCATTTCGTTCGTAGAGTAAGTAAACATGCAGTTTTATGTAGAAAATGGAATGGATATCTGGCCCAGTGTTATACAAAAATATACACGTATAACATAGTATAACAGTTTCGAGTTACTAAATCGATATATATATATATATATGTACTTATTTAAAACCGACCACTTTTGAAGTGAGGCTGCAGCCGACATTTCTTTTTTTACTGTACTAGATAATCCTTGTATCCGCGCAACGATTTTAGTTGCTTCTTCAATTTGGTTATCAAATCCGACGGTTGCACCAATATCGATATATCCCTGCCCACCGAATTCAGGCGATCGCGTATCTCGAAATCCTTGAAGAAAAGATTCAGTGGCCGCCCGTTTATTTCCGTAAGTATCCAAAAAGTCAACGCGCTACCATCGCATGACTGAGCCTGAAAAAGATTTATAATTGATAAGTTATCGCTATTAAATTGTTGAAAATCTATGTTCTATTTACTTTGGGCGGCAATCCATGCCGCGCCGCCAAACTGTTGGGCACCACATCCACAATGGTTGAGGTATTGCCATCACGTATGAGTCCCAAGCACTGTCCGTCGCGATCACGGCGTATGGCATAGGCGCGACCAAAGGGAATGCGACGCAACAGTACTTCAACCTGTAAAAGGAAATATTTAAGAATTAATATATTATAATAATAATAAAAAATTAAGTGTCTATATACAAAAATGTATATACTATAATCAGTTTGTGCTGATTGATTGTGATTGACTATAAGAAAAATATTTATGAATACATATAACATATAATAATAATATTAAAAAGGAATTAAGTGCAATTTTTGTACACAACACAAATATATACTTTACTATAAACTGTTTGTGCTGATTGATTGATCATTGATCTATGCCTATGCCCAAGCCGTAAAAGCTGTAGAATTGAATTTTGATAATGTTACACACACGTGTGTTCACGTGGAAAAAGAGTGAAAAACTGTTATTTTCTAACTTTTAAGTACAACGGCTTTGAATTTAATAGTAAAGATAATTTTTAAAAATTATTTTTAAACATGTATAAAAATGATTTATGATTTGATTCAGTCGTAAATTGCGTTGTTAAAGCTTTAAGACAAAAGTAGGGCCGCTGTTTCTACTTTTTAAAATACGCCTTTAATAGCGGAAAGTTATAACTATGAGTATAATTTTTTATTTTTTAAATTTTTTAACACACTTTCAAAGTTAACTTCGAAAAAACACCAAAAGCTATTTTTAATTAAAATTCCACGTTTACACGCGGAATATGAGTGGAAAATTAGTAGTCAACATTTAAAATAGAACACGTAACCCTGGTAAAAACTACTTTTAATGTCAGCTAGTAATATATGTAGCCATAATATGGTAATTCAAGGTGGGGCGTGTTCGCAGTCAACTGCTAAATTTTGTTTTTTTTTATTTAAAGTGTAAATACTTACGAATAGCGTGTTGGTATTGCGTATTATTTTGTTTGCCTCGGCGGCGCTGCTAATGCTGACGCCTGCAATGGAGAGCAGCTGGTCGCCAATGTGGAGGGCGTTGTAGAGCACCGGATGCTCCTTTTGCTTCCAGCCCGCAATCCTGTAAATGAATTTGACTTTAAACATATTCAAGTTAATATGAAATGGGAGTGCTTACCAAACGCCACCGAAGGCATCCACCCAGGCAATGGAGCCGACGCAATCCTTGCGTCGCAGATTGAGCCGCACGCCACCCGGATGCATAATCTCACGGCGCAGCTGCATGACCTGCTGCTCGCGCAGCGTTAGCCGCTTATTGCTGCTGTTCGGCTGAGCCGCTGCCTGTGGCGGGCATAGCATGCGAAAAGCGCCCGCTGCTGCACTGCGTCCGGGCACAAACTCATTGTTGTTGGCGCCACGCTGGCCATGCGGCTGAGTGGGTGCCGCAGCGACTGATGCGCCACGTTGCAGCGGCGCTTGGGCATCGGATGTGGAGGAGCTGCGCCTGCGCTGCTCAATGCTGTCCGTGTTGGAGCTGGCGACAGACTGGCTGCTGGCCTGGACAATTGTCGCATTGCTGGCGCTGGACGTGTGTGCTGCGGTCTGTTCAATGTTGTTGTTGGCATTGGCGTGGTTGGCCTTGGGAGCCGTCTTCGTTTTGAGCGGCGTATTGAGCAGCTTAAGGTAGTGGAAATCACGTCGACTGGGCCGCGTGCTGATCACCAGCTCGGTCAGGCCACGCGTCAGCTGCGGCCTGGCAGGCCCCCCGCTCGGGGTGGGCAAGGCAATGGCTAATCCACGTCGCGGCAGCGCCGGACTGCCATTCACGGGCGTTGCCGTGCTTTCCACGCTGCCGATGGCATTGCTGGGCTGCACCTGGGTCTGGCTGCTCGTGGCGCGCTGCTCCCGCACTGCCGTGGGACCGCTGCTGATAGGTATGCTCGACGATAGGAAGACCTTTTCGTAGTGCACATTGCCGCTGATGACATTCGCATCGGGCGTCTGCTCGTTGTTGATGCGTATGTTGGTCACGCCCGAGCTGTTCGCGCTAAGTATGATCTTCTTGCTCATCTTCGGGGTGAGCGGCTTCTGGGCACTGCCGCGGGCCGTGGGATAGCAGGTGCCGTAGACAGCCACCGTGGTGGCTGTGGGCTGTGTCATTGTCTCGCCATCGGCCAGCACCTGGACCATTGTGGTATTGGCATTGCCTGCCGTGGAAGCATTTGGAGTTGGCATATTGGAAGCATTCGGTTTCAATGGAATGGTATAGGGATTGCAGCTGCTGCCGCTGCCGTTACTGCTGCTGGGCTGGCTGAGCACCTGTATCGTATTCGAATTGGACGGAATAATTTGTACGTTACTTTTATAATCGTTTTGTGGCTTTTGTTGTTGTTGTTGCTGCTGCGGTGTTTTCGTCTTGGCTTTGACATTGATTTCAGGAAAACGAAATATATCCGCAATTATTTTGTTTTTGGGCGGCAATACAGGAGGTTGCGTCTCTCTAGTAGTAGAATTATTGGCCGTATTGGAGACCTGTATAATGGTTATATTGTTGTCTGCATTCTCCTCGACGGCAGTGGAATTTGTTTGTTTAGCGGCCGTTTTGACTTTGGGCTGCGGCGATTTGCGCTGCGGCCTCTTCGACTTGTCAGCGGCGCCTGCTGACATGGAACGAGATGTTTGTGGTCTAGAATGATACACAGAGAATTTGTTAGATACATTTTTGAAGATTTAAGCTTATCTTGAAATATATAATACTATAAAAAAGTGAATAAAAAATGTATTTAAAATATATATACCAAAAAAATATATCAAGAATTTGTTATATTTATATGTATGTTAATTTTAGCTTATCTTAAATTACGAATATTATATATTCACTATAAAAAAAGTAAATAAATATTATTAAATAAATATAGATAAAATATATAAATACCAAAAAAATTCATAAAAATTGTTTAGATCTTTGTTTTAGCTTATCTTAAAAGTTGTATATTATAAATGCACTATAAAAAATTGAATAATATAAAAATACATATACAATATATATATACCATAGAAATTCTTTTTCAATAACTCATATTTCATTAACAAAAATTGTTTTGCCATAAATCTGGTGAATATAAACACAGCTTTTGGGCAGCTGTGTTAAGCAGGCTATACGGCTAACAATATATGTACTGTTCAGCAAAACGGCTTATGCTCACAAAAATATATTTTCTACAAAAAACCAGCTGTATGCTTAACATATTTGAATAGTAACCCGATCAGCTTTACTTTACAGATACAGCAGTCACTACAAAACTATATTTATTATACATTTCACAAGATGACCCAAGTGTGTGGTTTAACAGACGAGAAACTGGACGAATTGTTCGTCAAGGAGGTGGGCAGTGTGACGCAAATTGTTGAGAAGCTGCCACGCAACAATATACTGATGTCCACATGCACGCGCTGGTTCAAGATCTTTCAGCGAGCAACGCCCGAGGAGAAGTTTGCGCGCAATTGCATGTTGCTGCTGCTGCACAAGCAGCTAAACGACAAGAGCAAGCTGAGCTACCCGTTCACGGATACGCGCAGCTGCCAGCGGGATTTGAGGTCGCTGCATCAGATGAGCCTGACGCTGCAGAAGACAATGGGCAGCATTGACGATGATACCTGCGAAAGCTATTGCAGCATGGAATACAGTTCGGCCATTAGTCCTCACTCCTCGCTGGTCAGCAGCGAAGAGAATGCGCTGCAACGCCTCGAGAATGCCAATAAGCTGCTGGCGGAGGAGAATGCCGCTTTGGCCAGTGAGCTGCAGGCGCTGCAGTTGGAGCAGGAGAATCTGCTGCAACGTCGCCGAAGCTTTCTCGAAAAAACCGAATCACTGCGCGACTATAATAAGATGTATGGCAAGGAGATTAGCTGTATGAAGCAGATTTTCGCCTGTTCTGCCGTTACGGCGCTGAAACTATTCGCGGAGCCAACGTTCACGGAGCAACCGCAGTATTTTGTGACGCTCTTCTCTGTGCTCTGCGAAGATCAGCAGGATCGAGCGCACTTTGAGGAGCTCGACGTACAGCTGGGACGCATATTGCGCGCCCACATGGACCACTACCTGCGTCTGTCGATGCAAGAACAGGTCAGCAGGGCCTACGATGAACTGCGCGCCAAGGTGCGAAAACGATACAAGGAGCTGCTCCAAAGGCAGAAGGCAACGCAAATGCAAGAGCTGTCCTTAACGGCCATGCGATATCTGTTGTTGCTGCGCAACCTCTTCCTGGACAGCTACAGAGGAAACAAGACAGTGCAGCGGGCGGTAATCGACTTTTTGCAGGAGCGCCACAATGAGCTGGCTGAGGGGCTGTAAAATGGTTTATTGTTGTTGGTTTCCTGATTTACCTTTGTATTAGACGTTCGCATTGCAGCATTTGCTCGAAGTTTAAGATTTGATCTGTAAAATAATGAAAGGAAATTAAATTAAATTTAAATTGATTGAGCTAACAGAGGCAACTTACCCGCCGATATGCGCTGCGCCGATGCAGCAGCCACATCCACGCGCACACCATTGCGCAGAACGGTCGATAGAAACTCATCATCGGACAGATTTGAATCTGTTGCAGCTTCGCTGGGCAGTTCAGTGGCAATTGCGTTAGGCGACGGCTGCTCCTCCTCCTCCTCGGCGAGAGCTGTTGAGGCTGTTTCGCTAATTTGTTCGCTGTAGGTGCTGATGGGATCCGAGAGCATATTGAGCAAATGCTGTGTTAAGGTATTGGACATGGCCGTTGGCGCTGGCGGCTGCAACGGCGCTGCTGCTGCTGCTGTTACGGCAGCTTCTATGACTGGTGCCGGCGGAGCAACAGCTGCTGCAGCTGCTCTGGATGTCTGCTCATTGGCAGCCGTCGTTTGATGCTGATGGGCCGGAATGCGCTCAACGCCGGGCACTATGGCCGCCGGCACGGGTGGCGGTGCTGGCAACGGTGATGTTGGATCACGTGTGGGCAGCAGCGGAGCGCGCATTTCAGGTAACTTTGTGTATAGGTTTTCGCGAGGCGATAGAATTTTCATTTCGCGCAGCTTTGAACGCAACGTTTCCACCCATTCTTGCATAATCTCCCTGTGTTGGCCAATACAAATTGTTGTTAATGCAACGCCTGCATCGAGTGGCGCGTGTGCAACTCACCATGAAACGGCGTGAAAGCGCAGCACCTCATTGCTGAGCGTCACAACGAACTCGAACTCGTGGGAGTTGGGTATGAGGGCGTGCGAAATGTGCAGCGTGTCCCGCAGCGAGACGGCCCACTCGGGCATGTGTCCGGCCGCCTGCCGCGGCTCGGCGTAGCCCTCTAGCAGCGCTTCGGTGTCGTCGTGCACGCAGAAAACCACCCAGCTGCACTCTGATCTCTGGAAGACCAACGTTTTCCAGTGAGAGGTTGAATCGAATTTGCCTGATTTGCTTACCTTGGGGCCCACGGTTAGTTTTTTGCCATCGGCCGTCAGTCTTTTCAGCCATGTATTCTTGTGTATTTCGCGGAATTGCGCTGCGCTGGCGCTCGACGCGATTGCAGGTGCATTTGCAGGTGTTGTTGTCGCCGTTGTTGTTGTTGGGTTTGCAGCTGGCACTGCTGCAGCAGCCGCAGCCATGGCCTCGCTCTGATATCCTCTCAAGCCTGCTGCTGCTTGTTGCCTACAATGCACGCTGTTTGATTGCACTCAACGTATTTCACATTTCACAAGGTTTATTGCAAAATTTCCTGCATTCGCTTAAATAACAAAAAAAGAAAGAATTCAATCAGAAATTGGCAACGACGCCATGTTTGCTATATGCACTGTTTATCGACTGCTTTCCGATAGTTATCGTTGAACTCACATCAACGTTGACAGCGGTCGTTTTTTAGGCGTTGCCACATCATTTACAGCGCGGCTTTTGTGTGCCGTTTATAGCTAATTTGAAAGTCAATTTCCTTTTGGCGCTTAATTTATATATTATTTTTATCGGAATCCTCGAGGTTTTTAAAGAATAATAAAATTATTTATAATAATTTCTGATTTTTATCAGCAGTCAAGGTAATACTCCAAAATATTATTTAATTTCTTCTAAAACTTTCTGTAAGTTTAAGTCTTTGGCAATTATAACCATTTTTGCCTGGATTTTAGCAACATTTTGTTTAAAATAAAATCGAACAGACTTATGCTATAATACTTCTTTTTATTGGGATTTTAAAAATAGTTTTTTATATTTTTTTTGATTGATTTTTTTAAATTTTATATCACACTGAACGTAAAGAAGATCTTTTTAATGCTGTCTTAAGTATCTACATAACTAACCAAAAACAAAAGTTTTATTTCTACATCCGAAAACAGAAGTAAATGAATTTAAATTAAATTTGTGTTTTGCGTGCGCATTTGCGTTCGAGCAAATGGACATGAATTAATTAAGGCTTAAACTTTTATGAAAAAAAAAATGTTATTGCAGCGTATCAGATTAATACTAGATATACTTATACATATGCACATGCATACGGTAAAGTAGTTAAATATTAGTACATTAGCTTTAGTTTTTTTTTTGTTTGTTTTTTGTCAGTTACTTATTTACAACTGCAAATTACTAGTATGCGAGTCAAAAGGAGGTAAAGTCGCTATTTTTCTTTTTTGTAACATAGACAGGACGTACAACGAGTTAACAATTACTCAGTGAAAAACACAAAGGCCAAACAATAAACTTAAAGCGAGATAAGGTCGAGATAAGTCGTGGGCGTTTGCACTAAATTAATTACAATTAAAGTCTTTGAATAGAATTTCAAATTATCGAAAAGACGGCTACATATTCGGTTGGCGATCTAACACAATTGAGTCTTGTAGTTGTTACATTTGCTTCTTGCTGGAAATTTTGTTTAATAATTATAGGATCCTAAATAGAAATTGCAATTCACAGTTGGTCATGTGTAAAAAGTCGTTTGGTGTTTGTACGTTTATACGAAAGTTTCACTAGCTTTAGCACGGCGCGTCTATAATTGGCTTAAGGTAGCAAACAAATTCTCGTTAAACGCGAAATCTAATGCTCGTTGTATTCTAAGTTGACGAGCTTTTCTCCATTTTAACTTTTTAAATGTCGTTTTGCTTAGTTTTTAAATTTTTTTTTCTTTTTTTGAAATTTTGTAATTTTTTTTTAATTTTTTGTTTTTGGATTGATTTAAGTTTTTATATTTTTTTTGTTTATGTTATTCGTTTGCATTTCGGTTGAGTTGGATAATGTACATCTTATAACGTGTGTGTGTGTGTGTGCGCGTAGATTTCTTCTATTTTGTATCATATATTTTTTAGTTTTCGACATTGTTGCCTGTTTTGAAAGTGACTTTTTTGGGACATGGAAGGCGAATATCATATATAAACGTTTATCGAGCTATTGCATGGGATGATGGAATTCCCTTTGGCATTTTGCTTTTCAGAAATGTATCTGAAAAGCGCTGCTGTGTGAGGTTTAATAGTTCAGACTATTGGGGCCGGGCTTACGATGCTATAAATTCCATTTGATGGCAGAGTGGTACGAATTCATCGGCCATGGGATTTAGCACAGATTTCTCAACATTACATTGACTTTTTGGTAGCGCAGATAGGGCCGTATTTTGTTCTTCCGTTCTGAAAAAGAAAGTGAGTTGCATTAGTTTGAATTGGTTTATTGTAAATGATTGCTTTTTAACTAACTTGGCCTTTTCCCATTCATTGATTTGCTCCTCAAGCTCATCCTCTATCATGGCCTCAAAGCACTCTTGCATTATTTCTTCCTCCTCCAGACGTTGCAATTCCTGCAGGTGTTCGGTGGATTAATTTAAAGTTAGTTCTTTGTATACGGAATAGTTTTAATGGGACTTACGTTCTTGTCAAACTCTTCCTCGTTCTCCATCCACATATATTCTGAGAAATCTGGCTCATCGTCAAAGTCAGACAGTGATTCGTCGTCGTCCACCACGTAAACTATTTGATCCGTCCAGTCAACAGATGGTACTTTTAACAACATGGTAGTGCTGCAAGCAAAATGATTTATTATTACACATAAAAACCAGTAAGAGTGCTAGAGTGAAGAATGATTAATGATTGTATGAGAAGTACGTACATGTACATATATACAAAGTGAACTAAATAGAAGAAAGGGAGTAAGGGAAGTGAAAAGAAGAGGGGATCGAAGAGTGGCAGAGGAAAGGGGGCAAGAGAGAGAGAGAGAGAGAGAGATAGAGAGAGATAGAGAGAGAGAGAGAGAGAGAGAGAGAGAGATAGAGAGAGAGAAAGAGACGAAGGGAGAGAGAGATAGAGAGAGAGAGAGAGAGAGAGATAGAGAGAGAGAGACGAAGGGAGAGAGAGAGAGAGACGAAGGGAGAGAGAGAGAGACGAAGGGAGAGAGAGAGAGAGAGACGAAGGGAGATAGAGAGAGAGAGAGAGGAAGAGAGAAAGAGGGAGAGGAAGAGAGAAAGAGGGAGAGGAAGAGAGAAAGAGGGAGGGAGAGAGAGGAAGAGGGAGAGAGGGGCAGAGAGAAAGAGGGAGAGAAGAGAGAAAAAGAGGGAGAGAGAGGAAGAGGGAGAGAAAAAGAGGGAGAGAGAGGAAGAGGGAGAGAAAAAGAGGGAGGTATAAAGAGAGAGAGGGTGATAGAGAGATATAGAGAAAGGCAGAGGCAAAATTATAGAGATTAATAGAGATGGAGTCCGCTTACGATAGACAGAAGAAGTTCAACTGACATCAAAATGTCTAGGCTTTACTTGAGATTATGAAAATCGCATAGAAAGGCAACAATTGAATGCGCTTTTGTCTTCCCCTATCACATAAGGAATAAATCACTTGATCTGCCTTTATTATACCCCATTTTGAAACACTCTTACAGACATCAATATATATTGTACATATATCTGTACACATATGAGTGTATTTACATACATACATAAATATGTGTTGGGCGTGTGTATGTACGCTTGTTTTGTACCGGCAAAAGCTGTTAGTTGCATCGTTCTTATAGAAACCGGTTTGACACCATTAGCAAACGTTCAATTTGTATAAACAAAACCAAAAACAAAAAACAACAACAACTAAGCTAGTTTATATGTATAAAAACAATTCATATACCCAATTGCACATGCGCATGTAAATGTGTTTATATAAACAAAATTTTCTCTTTTTTGCGCAATTTTTGGTTATTTTGTTTATGTGACTGAAGTCTATTTTTTGCGCTGAGAGGCCGCCGCGGCGCACAAAATATTTATAAAAACAGAATGACTAAGCTCAAAGTACAAGAGCACAAAAGAGAAGAGGAGCACGCAGACTAAACTAACACACGTACGCACAGACATAGAGCAGCGGAAACTAGAGTTGTGCAATGTAGTTTAATTCTAAAATATAGTTCAGTTGCTCAATTCTTCACTTGGTTCGTTCATTCGATTCATTTACATTATCGTTTGTTTTGCTTCTTTTGAGTTTCATAATTGCCCCCTGTATTAAAAAGATATTGGGACCAAAAAGGATAAATAATAAAACCTACGATAATAGGAATAAAAGGTATGAAAAACTATAATCTGTGACCGTTCGTTCGGTCAGCTAGCTGAGTAGTTCAATTGAACTTGTTCAGAACAATTCGATACAACTCTAATGAAAACGGACCAAAGGCAATTGTTTATAAACAAGTTCTATATAAAAAACACACACATACATATCTATATACATAAGTATGTTGTTTTTTTTGATAAGCAGTATCAAGGAATTTTAGTGTTTTATATGTGCATATAAGCGCATTTTGTTAAATGGTTTATTGAGACGTCGTTATCACCTGTTTTGTACGTGAACAAACAACAAACCAACAAAATTATAAATAAAATAAATTCAACAATGACGTCGTCGTGAATTTATGCAAAACGCAATTAGACAACAAATGTATGTACGTATGTAAACGAATTGGCTCGGACATGGACGTGGTTTGGTTCATGGGCGTAGTTGGTTGTTTTTCGTAGCGCCAAACAAATGGCTAGCAATGTGTGTGTGTGTGAGTGCGAGAGACTGTGTAGGTGTGAACGTACACAAGCACAACACACACAGACACTCTCTTGCTCTTGCTGTTGCCACAGTTGCCATATTGCGAAAAATTAAAATGTATTTGCTCCGTGAACTCAACAGGCAAATACAGATTCATATACATATATATGTTTGCGTGGATATTATATTAAGTGATCACTTGGTACGTATATATGTGCACATACTAAATACACACACACACATGATTGAATGAACCTCCCTCAACCGAAGCCCAGCAACAACAACACAGCGCACTCAAGGTAACAAGTGTTTCGAAAAGCTTAAAACATTCGACAAAAGAATTAATATTCGTGCGCTTTTTTTTTTGTTTTTTTTTTTTTTAATTGCGTCGCTAACACAAATCTGGTTATAGGCACTAGCACGTAGCACAAAAAAGGTCTAGCACAGGAGACGTCAGCGCCGACATCTTAGCGTTTATTGATTTGTCAAGAAGCTATTCGCTTTACGGAAATACTTAAAAGCCCGCAATTACAAATCAGGAAACGCTTTGCGGCCTTTTGCCTCCTTCCGCCTTTCTTTGGCGTTTATTATATTCATAAATTAACTAAATAGTTGGGCGCAACTGATGGTTGTTTTTTGTTGTTGTTGTTTGGTATTTTTTGCTGCGCTGCATTTGTTTCGCATTGTGTACTCACTTTGCAATTTAACTTGAAGAGCTGCCAAATTGAAGTCTATGTTCTGCTTTGTTGAGATCTTCCACTGAGAATTTTGTGTTGCAAAAGTGTAAAGGGAGACACTGACAATTTATTGTTGCATCCAGATAGAAAACACGCAAATTTTTCTATTGCGAAACCAATTCAAATGCTGTGTGCGGAAACACGTCCATGAACGTCGAGCAAACGAATCGAAAATGATTTATAAAACAAAAACTGACAGACGAATAATTTTGTACAGCTGTTTTGGTTAGTTGAGTGTATCGATAGAAATTTTAGCGATATTTCCAAAAATCGATAGGTCGTGCATATATCGATATATGCCAAGTGGTGTCTGGCTAATCGATAGCATGTGATAACGAAAATAGCGCGCAAATCAAAGTTTTTGCAATTTAAAATTTTAAAGCAAAAAAAAGGGCGAGCGTAAAGCGATTAAAAAATTGCACTATATATTTTATTTTGTCCATTAAAATGGCTGTGAAAGTTTTTGATAGTCAAGTAAAACATAAATCTGTTAAAACTAATAATAATAGCTCTGAATAAATTATGTTTATTGACGTATTTGTACATACTACGTGCTTTTCATCATTATTTATTTATAAATATGCAATCACAAAACGCTGTAGACTTTTACACTTTTATTAGATTCTTTTTGTGAAACACTTTAATTGAATAATTTACAAATATTGATCCGTGCTTATGGTTGCATTTGAATACTGACATTGCAGCTTTTCGCTTATAATTTATATTTTAAGTTAACAAAAATAAAATATAACAGTGAGAAATTTAAATACGAAAAACTGATTAAATTTACAATGATATGCTTACTTAATACAAATATATAAAACTTTGGACGAATTAAAAAAATATGTACAATAATGGATAAATTATTTCTACGGACTTTACTAATTTGGCGTTTCTTGAGTAGAATTTGTAGTATTTGTCGGAGTTGTTGGCTTGTGACTTCGAGGATCCCATGGCTGTAGTGTAGTACTACTGAAAAGGCCAAATACAATGATGGCAAGTGCATTAAAGAGAATCAGCGTCAGTAAAACACAATTCCACTCGGACTTAATGCCCTAAAAAATAAATATAAAAGTAAGCTTGTGTTAAAATTAAGAATATTATGGTATCTCACGGAATGTACTAAGCCGGCTATGATATGGGGTGCCAGAAATCCAGACACATGGCCTAGGCAGTTGGCCAGGCCTGATATCAGTCCAGCAAAAGAGGGCGCAAAATACAATAAAGTGGGCCAGTAGCCGCCACTAAAGCCCAGATCAGTGGATGCTCCCAAAAGCACAAAGATTATCAAAACGAGTGCTTTTTGCTCGCAGCTCGCAACGATGATGATACCAATTAAAATTATAGTTGCACTGGAGCCTATAAGAAGAAAATCAGTTCAACTGGAAGTTAAAATACATTTCTTTGTGTTTTATGCTTACAGACTGTATACAGAATTCGACGTAGGGTACCGAGATTGGCAAACAATCGTCTCTCTATATAAGAACAACTCAAAACACATATTAGCTTGGAGAGCAGGCTGCCGAGGAAGGGTGCCGATGATAGAAAACCAATCTGTAAGAAAGATTCGATTGATAAATAAATAAAATTAATTAAATAATGTTCAAAGGTAATGTAAAGATTAAATTTAGTTTGGAATAAAAATAAGTGAATTAAAACAATTAAAAAAAATTTAATAAATATTTATCGACTACAAATAAATTTGATATAACTTTAGTGCTTTTTAAATAGTATGATAGATAGAAAAAATTAAAAAAAAATATAAAAAGAGTTGGATAAAACTTTATTATAAAACTAGTCTAGCAAAATATTGTAGAACCAATTTATAGCCATAGTTGCAGAGAAAATAAATTTAAGTAAAAGTTATAATAAATATTTAACCAAAAAAGTAAACAAAACAAAAATTAATTTGAAGCTTTTTGTATACTCACCTCTTTCAAATTAAACTGCATGGCCTCGCGCATAAATCGTGGCATTACCAGCGATAATACCAGAAAGCCATAGTTGTGAAAGACATGGGTTAGCATGAAGGCATAGACAGGCACCGAGGTCAACAACGAACGCCAAGGTATGCGCAAATGCTGCAAGGAATCACTAGATAAAGATCAGTCAATCAGTATATCTTATGATAACTACTCACCTGTGGCATTTGCGCAAACTCTGCCGGCTGCAAATACGCCCGCTCAAGCTCGGTCAGACGTGGATGCTGCTCCAAGCTGTTATAAATAAGCCAATTACAACTTATGCCATAGAGAAGGGCGACGCTGCCAAGCACATAGAACGGCGTACTCCAGCCAAAATCGCTCAGGTAACTGGCCAGCGGATATATGCCAATAGAGCCCACGATCAGGCCGCTATAGGCAAAGGAGAGCATTGATGTGCGCTCCGTGGGATGCGCCCAGATAACAAACAGCTGATAGAGAGCTGGCGTGCCGCAGCCCTACGAAGACAGATGTATAGGGAATGTGTATGTATTAGTAAGCGTCTAAGCAGGTATTCACGTGCTTGCACACACGTTTGTGTGCCGTATTCATGTGCAAAGCTAGACATGCGGGTATTGAGTAATAAGTATATATAAAATATATAAATATATAATAGTATAATATATAATAAGTATTAAGTAACATGCGGGCATAAAAAGAGCAAATTTGAATAGAATAGAAATAGGGTGTACCAAAAATTAAATACCCTTGCAGACATATAGAAGATGTGCGCTATATTTCAATAGTTAAAACTGTGCTCTCACAAAAAAACTGAATTTTTGACTCATTGTTTATAAAAACGTAGTGCGATGTTGGCATTAATTTGCAATTTTAGAATTACCAAGGAAATTTTTAAAATACAAAAACTAATTTTTGATCGATTGTTCCTATGATAACTATATGATATACTGGTCCGCTACAATATTTTGCAGATATGTTAGAAGCATATTAACAGTTTCAATTGCCAAGTTTGATCAGGATATTTTGAGAAACTAAAAAGTTTTTTATACAAAAATTCATTTTCCAACGGCAGCTTTATGATATAGTGATTCGATGCAGCCAACTCCGAATTATGCAGATAGTACAGCAACAAAAAGTCGGAAAAAAAACGTGCAAAATTGCATGGCGATAGCTTGAAAACTGAGAGACTCTTCATACAGGGCAAAAAAATATATGCAATATATAAAACATAATAAAAAGTAAGCAAAATTTTAAAATAATAAAAAAATACAAATTATAATACCCTCTCCAAGTTAAAAGCTCACCGCAAAGATGCCGGAAAGTACCAGCGTGACGACTGCAGCCGGATAGCTGTAATAGGCCATTGAGGGCAGTACAATAAATGCTGCCGCCTGCATCGTCAGCGAGTTGATGAACAGCATTTTGCCACCAAAGCGATCGGTCAAATGTCCGGCCAATGGCAAAGCGATGACGTAGCCGTAGTAAAATACGCCGGGAAATGCCAGTGCCTGATTACGGCTCCAAGGCAGATCGCCCGACTGCAAGTGCCAATTGTTCAATTATTAGCTCGCAAAACTAATGCCACAAACTTGCCTCAACTACTTCGAAGTTCTCTGCCCGCCACGCGGCGTTGCCACAATTTGTTGCAAGCGTATTGTTATCCGCTTGTTCTGCAGCCGTTTGCAGCAGTGCGTCCTCCGGACGTGCGCGGACCATGCGCAATATGACCAGGCCAAGCATGTTGCGCATGCCCATGTGCAGGACATTGGTGATAAAGGTGCACAGGACGTAGGTCAGGCGAACCGAGCCCAACAATCGACACTCGGTTACCGCTGTTGGCGGCAAGGTCCTCTGATTGGGCACGTTCCATGATATTTTCACCATTTGGGCAACCAATACTGACACGGTCAACAACGTCGCGTTTCAAACTGAACTAGTTAGCTAACCGAAGCCGGCCCAGATGTCAAACGCAAAACAATTCGCAATTTGTCACGATTTCTCGGCTCGTTTATTTAAGCTCATGCGCTCCACGCGGCGCTTATCTGCCCAAACATGTAACGGTGCTGCAAGCGATGAAAACAACAAAAGACATCTCCGATAAGCGAACTGCACGGGAAAACAAGATCAGCGCTTGAAAAATGCCAGCTGATTGTCAAGAGGTTTTCAAGCTCTGCTCTGTTCTTATCGCTTTTTCGACAACAACAAAAAATACAACGGCAGACTTATTGGCGAGCATAAAATTGTAATTAAAGAAAAAAACAACTTAAAGTTTTTAGTTGAGCGTATTAAAAATATCATTATATTATTATATATTTAAATATATATATATAGAAATATGTCTTATATAAATTTTTAATATATTATAAAATTATTAATATTATATATTTTTTTAATTTTGTGCAATTATTTGTATTTGTATAATTATATACAATTTTTATAGCAGTTCACATTAAATAAATCATGCAAGAGTCCAGGCGTTTGAATACTAGGTTCGAATCCTTGGCTGTAGAGTTGTTCTTTCTAGTTCAACTCACTGAAGTAGTTCAATTTCTACAGAACGAACTAATCTTTCATTTGAT
Source organism: Drosophila colorata (assembly GCA_035041545.1). Classification (NCBI taxonomy): domain Eukaryota; kingdom Metazoa; phylum Arthropoda; class Insecta; order Diptera; family Drosophilidae; genus Drosophila; species Drosophila colorata. The sequence continues at coordinate 2,178,315 of JAWNLD010000662.1, read as the reverse complement.
TCATTTGAGTCTTGTTCAGTTGATTATCGTTCATTCTAGTCATTTGAGTTCCATTTGAATCCCAAAATCGTAAACTCGTTTACATTGTCCGATGAGATTCGAATCAGTTAAACGAGAATGGGAGTCAAATGACTCGATGAACGAGAGTGGGATTCTAATGACAAGAATTAACAATAATCAGGGATTTAGTTCAGTCGTTCAGTACAAAGATTAGTTCAATCGAACTTAGTCTGAACGATTCGAAACAACTCAACTTGGCTGGTTTATGGATGTAGTGTTTATCTTAGTCATAGTAGCTAGTTTGATTGTTTATTGCTATATTCCAAGTCAATTCTGTAAGAGTATCAATATTTGGCACACTGAAGATATTTGTTTCTTTTTGCTTACATTTTTAAATTTTTATATAGTCATTTATTAATTATTTGTATAATAATATAAGCTAATATATACAAACAGTATTAACATATATTATTATATAATTAATTAAATATTCCTTCTAAGTAGTATTTCAGGTATATCTTTTTGGGTCTTGATTTTAAAATAAGTTAAAATAAGTTTAGTTAAACTTATGACGATTGAAAAGCCGAGTTAGAAAACATTTTCTGATCGTAATATCTCATATAGATATTATATCTTATTTATAACAAATCATATTATTATTTTTATTATTTTAAGTATAGGATATAGTTATAAACTATCAACCTAAATATTATTTTAGAATCTTAATATGAAAAAATACTATGTAAATCAGAATTTCAAGCTCGTAGGTGCTATTTCAAGAATTTAAATAATTTAGATAAGGTATATTTATATACTTATTTACGTCAGGCACATGTGGCATTTTGCCAATCATAATTAGTCATAAGCGGTCTTAATTACGTGGCAGCTGGACGGGGCAATGTACGACAAGCCACACGCCAGGCGTCAAACACTTTTGGCACTAACAAATCCAGCAAGCAATTAGCATTTAAGCCAATCACCCCTTATACCGCACGTTTTAGCCAATTATAAAAGTTTTTTTTTTTTTTTTTTTTTCGTTATGTTTTTCTTTTGGTTTGCACACTCTAATGTTTTGCCAATTAAGTTAAAATACAGGAAAAACACAAGTGTGAAAGTTGCAGTCGGGTGTAGCCGACTGCACAATACTCGTTTACATAACATAATAACAGCTTAAAACTGTCGAAAACGGTCTTAATTATGATTTTTATTTTGAAAAATACAAATTTTTGTAATTTGCGAGTGGGCGTGGTCAACATTTTTTGATTTGAGGAGATCATCAGAAAACTGTCTGCCAAATTTTGTGACACTAATATTATGGGAGAAATATATTTACTTTTGACCATCCCCAAGATATATAGATTTGATCGATTTGACACGTCCCCAGTGGGCGTATCCAAAAAATCTTAGCACTTTATCTGACTTGCGTATACACGAGTACATATTCCCAGTTTCAAGCCTCTAGCTTCAATAGCGGCAAACAAATTTGCGTCTATACAGACGAACGGACAGCAAACCGGACATTGCATAAAGCCAATATACTAACTATAAAATAGAGGGGAAAAAGCAAACCAACGATTTGTTCGCTTTCAAGTCGAGCTGGGCACTTGGACCGAGGTCCTGTCCGCGCTGCAATTGGCTTTTAGCTTTGAGCTGTGACCGCATTTATATATTGCAGCGCATATTGTTATCTGTTTTGCTGCATCGCTAATAGGACTTGGATGTTGTACTATATTGCGGCGAGGCATTGGATTCTATTTTTACCGTTGCGCGCTGTGTTGGGGTGCATGCGATTGATGTTGTTGTTGTTGTTGTTGTTGTGGTTACTGTTGTCGTTACACTATATTTCGATTAAAATTTTGAATTTTTTATATTGGGCTCCACGGTTGTGCCCTCATTTCGAATGCATATGCATTGGGCCCGGCTAACGGGCGCTAACTGCATACAAACACACACACACACACACACACACACGCACACACACACACATAGACATACATTTGCATATACATATGTGCGTTTGTATATATTTACTGACTTTTTGATTGATTTTTTGTTTATACAACGCATATGTCGCTCTGTTATGGCCTAATATTGTAGTTGTTGTCCTTGCTGAAGTTGCTGCTGTTGTTGTTGCCACTGAAAAGCGCATATGCTATCATTGCCTCTCCTGGGTGTTGCACTGTTTGCATTTGCATAACCATTGGACTAACGGCTCGCGTGTCCTGCCCAGCCAAAACACTTCGTGTTTTGGCCTAAAAATAGCTCAGCTCGCATGGGAGCTCGCATTTTGCAGTTCAAATGTCGCTTGCTGCGGGCTGTGGTGGGTGGCAGAGCCAAACGAATGTATGCCCTATAATAATATTTGAGCCGAAAATAGTATAACATATTTAACACACAACATAAAGGCGAGGCCAAACATTTGTGCAATGTGATGGTCGCCCAGAGACTAGTAGTAATTTTTGTTGGTGTTAATTTTTGGTATTTTATTATTGGCCTTGGCTCTTGAATGCATCTGGCCCATTCTGAGAAGTGTGTTAGGAATTTTTTGTAAAAAACTTTAGGTTAAGTTTAAAAAACAATATAACAATATAATTGTTATACATAAGTTATATGCTTAAGTTTCAAATATTTGCTTAAATTTGGTTACCTTATAAAATGCATAGTTTTTCATTAAAATTTTTTTTTATTTCGCTTTTGAGGTATACAAATATGAAAGAAAATTTCAACAAAATATGATTTTCAATCTCTCTCTTCCTTTCTTGTTTTATGCAGTTACATACAAATCGGTAATTTTATCAAATTCTGAAAAATGAAAAACAATAAAATAATCTAAGTATTATTTTTCCATTGAATAACAATGAATAATAATAAAAATAATAATCAATAAATCTATTTTTCTTGTGCTAAAAAATTAAAAAAAAAAGTTAAATTCAATTTATAAACTTTTTCCTTTATTTTTGTGCATATATTTAGTTATGTACTCTATTAAATAAATGTTGTTTTTTTAATGTTTTTAAAAACTTTAAGAATATTTTACCTTAAAAAAATTTCAAATCTTTATTTTCTAATTTTCTTTCTAGTTTTGCATGTCCACATTGTTCTGCACTTAATCAACTACAAATTGATTTGGTTTTTGGGGCTAAGCTTAAATTTAAGAAAATTGTATAGCTTAAATAAATGCCAAGCAAAGAATATCTCTTCCGACTAATCCTGTACATACTTAATTTACTGAATAATGCAATGCCTGTATAATTTCTTTATTCTACTTCCAACAAAGTCCGTTTCGCTCTATAATAGGAGCACACAAGCAAAACATTACACACTATCACACACACACATACACACGTACACAGCCAATGAAGACTCTGCCTCTTCTGCCATGCCAGTAGCTTATATTACTGAGTGGTAGTGTGTGATAATGTGGCCGACACAGACAAATTTATTTCGTGTTCGCTCTCTCACTAGTTTGGGTCGCCTCTTTCGGCATTTTCTGTAGACAATTTCCATCCATATATATATATATATACATATATAACTTTTTTTTTGATTTGTTGCATAGTTCTGTAACATTCGAGGAGCGAGACTTAACCGAATACTATATGCAAGTTTTGTCGCTTCAGCGGCCACTTGACCCAAATATGTTTTCAACTTGTTCGGCTCTTGATATTTTAATAGCCGTTCGATTGGGGTTTGGGGGCGAGAGAATCCTGCCTTGTCTATTAATTAATTACGTTGAAAGTTAACTAAAAACAGTTTAAAATAATATCCATTGAAATGGTAGCATATTTTTAGGTTTACACAAATAATTATTATAATTATTGTAATTATTATTTTGCAGTCTTTTGTGACCACTTGTAGTTTTAATATCAATTACGTCTTTCTGATTTTCAAATTACTAACCGCAAGGGTAATTTCATGAGCCATGTAATAGTAATTTACCCATACACTCTTCTACACACACTCACAAACACCTGCATAAAATTGTTGCTTTAAAAAAAAACCTTTCAATCGCAGCCGAAGAAACTCAGAGCAAAACTCGTGCGCCAGTTTACTTACGCTCTCTCTGCCCCACACTCGCTCTCTTTCCGCGTTCGCATGGCTCGCTCTCCCACTCAGGTGTGCCGCATGCAATTGTAGTAAAAAGCGAAGGCGCAAAACAGTCGCGCGGACGAGCTTCAAACGAAAGGATCGAAAGCGTGAATTCCGCGCGTGTTGCCAACTAACTAAAACTTAACGGCCTGCGCGCAAAAGTATTCACCGCTTTTTTTTGTGACAACAATTTCTTTTGAATCTGTAAAATACATAATTCATCTCTATAGTGTTAACAAAAATAACGAAGCAAAAGCAATTTTAAATACTTACACTAACTGTTAACATTGTAGATAGTTTAGTACATATATATCAATTATATATAGTATACAATTTTTGGTGCGGTCATACGACGCGACGTTTTGTGTTAATAATTACAAGTTTTTGGAAAATTTAATGAATATTGATTGAATAAAAATATGTCGTAAGTGGAATAAAAAAAAATAAATGTGTGTTACAGTAAAAAAAAAGGGTCGTGGAGGTCATTATACGCGGTCCGCTGTTGCCCAGCGCATTCCAATTCATTATAACCACAAGCTACACCAACAACGACAATATGAAAAACCCAAAAAATACTAGAACTGCCCTACATATGTACGTTATGTGTGTGTTTTGTATGCATGACAAACACATCACACACACGCACGCACGCTACGACTAACACCTACACACACATTAATAAAAGCTCATTTAGTACACAATAAACGTAACCACGTTTATAGTAATAATTTATAGATATTATTAAGGAAATTGTGTATTATAATGCATATATAAGTAAGAAGTTAAAACAGATTTGTCTGGCATATGAAATACCATGTCTATAACTTTTTTAAAATTATTTCATCATATTGTCCTTTTCAAAATCAAGGACATGTTAAATAATTAACTTATTTGATTGTAAATTGTAAACTCTAAACAAAACTAATGATAATACGTACAAATATAATTTATATACATATCTAAAGAGATTAAAAATAATTTTGGACCAGTTAACATATAAAAATGTATATTTATGTACCATCAAAGTTGCCCCACTTCACGGATTTGTATTAAATGTCACCATATACTCAGCAACAGCTGATGGCTAGCTCCTTAACGGCCTGGCCTTGCACTCTAATTCATAATTAAACATACATACATATGTATGTATGTAGGCTAGTATTTATTTGGATGTATATATGTATATAGGTAACTAACTGGAAACTCTCCTTGCTTGCACCTGTCGCTGGCATTTTACATCGCGTGCGTGGCAAAGCATTTTTACAGCCACAAAATGTCATTTTACGTATTGCCTGAAAAGAAACAGGATATAGAAATGGGCCACCAGACTTTTCAAGCTTACTGAATGAAACAAGGAAATGACAACAAACGAACACAAACACACCAAAATTCCATGTCGAATGGGCGCGGTCCAATAAACCTTTTCAGTTGATTCAAACTTGACTCAGTTTGGATGAAACTTTTTTTTGGATGGTTGAACTAAATATATACTAAATATAATTTTTGAAAATTAATTTAAAATTTGAAGAGTAGAATAAATGAAAAATATATATATTTATAGATAGATATCTTTATTAATTAAAGACTATATGTATGATATATATATGAAGATATATATTTGAGGTTTTATATTTGTCGAAATTATATGTCTACTCCAGCTTAGTACAGAAAAGACAAGCTAAAATAGCTGAACTACCAAACAACAATACAGATACATACATAAATACATACACATCCTATAAAATCGAATGTTCGTCCTTAAATGCGTTACACATTAGGTGACAAATTTATGATACTTTCGGCAAGCGTATCAAATTGTTGTCAAGGATCAGTTAATCAATTAGCGGAGCAATTATGACTTTAGTTCGTGGCACGCCACACACTCGCACACTCGCACACACACACACACACACACACACATACAAACACAGCGCTCGTGCAATATGTTTTGTGTGCACTACTTTGTTTTCTTGACTATAATACTTGGAATTATAAATATATAATAAATAATTGTTATCAATGGTACTCTATGGGAAATTTATTATCAAGCGCGCTTATATTATTATTATTATACAGACATTTCTATATTTCTATCCATTGGATTAGTTATAAAAATAGTCTGTCGACCTTTTGTTAATAATATCGATTTTAGGTATTTTTAATTCATCATCATGTGGTCAACAAGTAACGTAACATTTGCACATAATCAGATATTCATATATATATATATATCTGTCCATATATATATCTATGTATTTTGTTTACGTCTATATAATCTATTTAAATGCCATTGTCGCTGTCGATGCTGTTCATGTGTTTGTTATCCAAATAATTTGATGTAATAAAGATTTGATGTTGTACATACATATGTATTCGAATTTGTATGTGTGGAAACGTAGGGGAAAATTTTTTGCCGTCAAGCTCTAAAATTGGTTACAATTTAGCAAAGTTTTGGCAGTTTAAAGATCAGTTTACGGAGCATTGAGTATTAGAAAAAAAATCCAACAATTTTCCAAAAAAAATTTTAGCTTTTAAAATCAATTAAATTTAAATGTGAAGAAATTAAAATGGACAAGCCATTAACAGAAAGCCAATAAGCTACAAAATCGGTTAATATTCGACTACGTTATATTCTATGGGAGCTTTGGGAACTTTACATGTCCAAATTTGTGTAATTTTTTGCATGATTTTTGACAGAAAAATTGACCCCCTCAGAATCCTCAAAGATGACATTTTTTGTACTAATCGCGCCACCCACATTCAATTAGAAATAAGACTTTGAGATTCTAAGTTAAAAAAAATTTTTCCGAAATAGGTAAGGGGGGACCCTTGGATAAAAAAATTTTCGAAAAAATTAAAGTTTTAAAATATATTTAATTTAAAATGGCAAAACAATATAAATGATAAATCATGAACAAAATGCCATTAAGCTTTAAAATCGGTTGAGAATTGACAATATTATGGGAGTCTGAAGTCTAGCGGGAGCATTTTCTATGGATTTGGGAGTTTTAAACTTTACAAAATGACATTCCTGATGAGAAAACAGCTAAAACAAAATGTGATACATACGAAAAAATTATAAAATTTTTACAGTACTCAATAAACAATTGAACAGGTGTCCACTGCCAGGTGTTAGATACCGATAAGTGATATTTTTTGTCGCTCTGCTGCTGATTAAAAGAAAAACACAGCCGGCTGTGAGATTAGCAAATAGCATGAGTAATTAGTATTTAACGCGGCCTTGGTAACAATTACTATTGACTTTAAGCCGAACTTGATGTGCCAAAGCAAATAATTCAATGATTAGCCAGACGATAATAAGTAGATTGCTCATATTGCAAAGGTTTAACCCATTGAAAAGCAAATCGATGTACATTTTGGTACTTCCGATAAGATTACCACTATCACGCACTTAATGGAGAGCTACTACCGTCAGCCACTTATTGGCCAAGTTTCAGTAACGATTTGGCTTTGTCTGGTGTGCGGTTGGGTTTTAAAATATATTTTGTAAGCTGTGCAAAAAAAAAAACCAAAAAACCCACTAATGGAAAACCCGAAACTTATAATAATACTCAGCGTCCTGTGCGCCCTGCTCAATCCACAAGGTATACTCGCGTAAACAAGCAATTAAGTAAGCCTAAACAATTTTTACCTCGAACTCAAACTCCAAGCATTCAAATCGTTGTGAGCAATGGCCGGTAATTGAATTAAAGTTGTCGTTCAGTGCAAAAACAAAAACCAAACGAAAACAGGGTATGAGACCCTCAAAGGGCACCCAAATTGGTATACAAATAATAAAAAAAAAAATAATAATGCTACGAAAAAGAAAAACAATAACAGCGGCCAAGTCAGTCATAATATTAAACAACAAAAGTAATTAATGCAAACGCAATCAAGGTCAAGTGCTTTGCCCTATTGACCCAAGCGCCCACCCAATCAAAAAAGAGAAGAAAATAAAAGCGACAACAACAACAACATCCTTAAGGCCATGCAGTTTGAGAAATTGTTTCGCAGGCCACGGAAAATGGAAATTAAAGTGCCAAAGTGACGAGTAAATTTCTGCGCTGTGTTTGAACTTAATATGCATGTATACCCTAATGAAGGGTACTTTAATTTTGACAATAAAAGTGTAGCGTGTTGTCGAAAATACATGGACTAAAAATTTAATTGTTAAAAAATTGAAATATTTTTTTGTTCATAAGCTCTATGATATTTTTAAATGCTCTGCTGTTTGCAAGTGTATGAAATCTGCGGCATTTCAAGGACGGCTGTTCTTTGAATTTGTTTTTTTGTTGTTTCAACAACCGGAAGTCGTTGGCGTATACGTAATAAATTTTTGCAGGCTTGCTTGCGTGCAAGAAAGCGTAACAGCCGCAAAATATCGCGAAACATTAAAGCTGAATGTTGGATTTTTAATAAGTTAATTAACAGTTAAGCACTGAATTGCCTTACGTAGTGGCCCAGCAAAAGGTTTTGGCCGCTTACTTAATTAATTACTTTTTGATAAGAAAGGTCAAAAATGGCATTTTAAATTTAATAATATTTGTTTAATGCCTGATATATAATTATTGTCAAACATAATGAGAATAAAAACCTTAATAAATTATATTTAAAATCCTTATTTAGTTTTTGCATCGATTTAAGAGAACAGCCTAGAATTTTTCTTAGCTCGAGTAAGTAGAGCAAATAAATACTGGAATTAAAACCAAATATACGAGGATATACGATGATGTTTGTCTTAGTCGAAGGCCATAGCAGCCAATGCTATTTAAAAATAGTAAGATTGATGGTTTATAACTGTATCCTCTACTTTAAATAAAAATAGTAACCAAAATATCCTGACCCAAAAATAAATCAAAATCAATAGTAAATGATTTATATACGAATCTAAAAATGAAAAAGGGTTTATTCGGCTGCCCTTAGTAAAAGCAACTGCAATTAAATCCAATTTCAAGCCATTAAATTATTAAAGCCACGAAAGTGGATGTTGGGATATTGCCCTGAAAATTGATCGATATCATTGGGCGATGGCGTCAAAAAAATATAAATAAATAATGAACCAAAAAATTAAAAACATGGTAAATATACAATATATATATATAATATTAAACGCATATTGCAGGAGACGGCGGTGCATTGGCTGTATTTTGGCCATGTGAAGGCGACGCGGACTGCACAGCTGATGGGTCTAGCTGTGACCCAGCGACGAGTCTATGTGAATGCTCCAGCTTTGATGCGGTCTTCTCCGAGAACTTTACCAAATGCCTGACGACCGCACTGATTGGTGACGCATGCCAAGACACCGTTCAATGCAATCTTATGCCAACGGGAGCCAGTTGTAAAACCGGGGTCTGCGATTGCGCCGATGGCCAAACCTATTTCCGTGGCAAGTGTAGGCCAGTGAACGGACTGAACGAGCCCTGCGAAACGGTGCGACAGATGAGCACCCAATTCAAGTGAATGCCTTTACAATGAATCTTAACGTTTTGCAGGACTTGGACTGCTATTTTGGCTACGATCGAGCATCGGTGAGCTGTCAGGAGAGCGTCTGCGCCTGCGCAAATGGCTATTATCACAGATATGGAAACATATGCCGTCGCAAATCAATGGGTTAGTTAATTAATTACTAATATTATGTAAATATATAAATGATTGAAATATAATTAATAATTGAACTAGAAAAAAACGATGCTTGCGTCGTTGATGCGGACTGTGATGCACTGGGCGGCAGTGCCGCCTGCGTGGGTCTAATATGTAATGTTGTGGATGAGACCAGCACCGCGGCCAGCACCACCGCCGGTACGGCGACCACGCCCGAGGACAACGGCACTGAGACAACCGCTGGAGAAAACGAAACAACTGAAACTGAGCCCAACACTGAGACAGCCGAGCCGGAGTCGTTTGCCACAACGATCAAACCCGCCAGCTTGGTGCGCGGCAAGAAGCAGTTTGCCAAGGCTTTTGTCCATGCCACGCCCACGCACAGAGATGCCGCCGCCCAGGCCACGCTCTCACTGACCAACGGTGACAGCGAGCTCCTGTTGACGCCACGACGTTCCCGCGAAATAGCCGTTCAGACGAGCATCGAGAAGTACGAGCTGAAAGAGCTGGCACCCAGTTTCCGTAATGTGGCCACGGCAACAACAACCACCTCGACCAGCGCCAGCAGTAGACGCACCTCCAGCAATAACCAGAACTATCGTCGCCGTTTCCCTACCATCTTTCGCTATGATAATGAGGATATTAAAACGTATTCGACGCTGGGTTCGAGTCGCGATGACGATGACGATGACAAAAAGTGTAAGTCAAATGTCAAGCAATTACCATTTACATTTGTACAACTGAATGTTGGCTAAGAATAACTATGAATGTCGAATCTGCGAATAATGCCAGCAGTGAGTAATTTTCCCAAGACAGTTAAAATGGTAAATAATTTGGAGCCAGATGTGTAGACTCCCACAATTATTTTCCATTATTGCAAATTTTGCAACTTATTTGATAGTAGTTACTAAACGTATTTATGGTCATTTAGCATGTAAATAATCGGTCAAAATGCCACTTAAAAAGGCGCTAGGAAACAATGTCCTTGTTTGTTAATTCAAATTTTCAATGCCGTCGGGTTTCACATATAAACAGTGTTCAGTTACAACTTTTTGCTTAAAGTGTGGCAGCTTTAAATTTTGATCGCTAATGAACCAACACTGTTAAATCAATAAGTTACCAGAGAGGAAAATTAAATACCAAGTTTCAAAATTAGTTACTAAAGAAAATTATACATAAATAAAAACAACTTTTATTTCGGCTATAGATGGCAGCAGCTGCACGGACAATGGCAAATCCTGCTCCGGTTTGGCCCACTCGATCTGCGCGAACAAGGTCTGCATGTGTAGACAGGGCTATTATGCGCGCAACGGCAAATGCTTTGCAGGTGGGGCAAACTTAATTTTTCTGCATTTACATTTGTCAAACAATTGATTTTCTTACTGCCAGAGCTCGGTGAGATAGCGGAGAGCAGCGATGAGTGTGAATATGAGTTCGATCAGTTGTCCAAGACTTGCATATGCCAAAAAAACTATTTCTACGAACGCGACCTGCGCAACTGCAGAAAACGTAAGTGAAATTTACATAAAGAAAAATGCCTTTCTAATAGCTACCTACGACCTGCAGCCATTCAGTATCATCTGTCCTGCACATCAAACAGCCAATGTAGTCCCTTCGGCGCCTCCTACTGTCGTTCACAAATACCCAGACGCTGCACGTGCGAGGAGTACGCGCAATACAGTGAAATCACGCAGCTCTGTGAGTACAAGGATGGCTTGGGCGCCGAGTGCGAGTCCAACGATGGCTGTCTGGTGGATCATTCCATTTGCTCAAATCGCTTCTGCGTGTGTCGCGACAACTATTTCGAAAGGAACGACGAGTGCGTGGCAGGTTGGTCGAAAAGCAGTCGGCCTGTGTATTTGTTATAGTATCTATTTCGTCTTTAAGGCATTGATGCCGAATGCTCAGAGGATGAGGAGTGCGTGGCCGACAATACGGCGTGCCTGGAGCGCAGCAATAGCACCTCAGGCAAAGACTCGGAGCAGATGCGCTCCTGTCAATGCCGCAAGGGCTATGTGCACTTCAAGGATGAGTGTCTCAAGGAAGGTATGTGGAAACACAAATCTCCTTGGTAGCCACTTAAAACTGCTTTCTTTTTAGCCGTGGAACTCGACGATGAGTGTGTCGAGGATGAGCAGTGTAAGCCGCTGCTGGCCAGCTGCAGTACGGAAGGCAAATGCGGCTGCACGGACGAGCAGCACCAGAAAAACGGAATTTGTGAGACAAAACGCGGTAAGCTGCGATTTGCATGAAAATAAGAAAATTTAAATAATTTATTGTATTTTATATTGAAGTGCTGAACGAGTCCTGCACAAAAGCCACAGAGTGTTTTGTTGAAAAGGATCCCGAGAATGTGGAATGCCGCAACTCCGTCTGTCAGTGCAAATTTGGCTATCAGGCCAGCACTGAGCAGAAGCAATGCATTCGCGTAATGCCCAACAAAAAAAGTACGAAACGAACTCTTGACTCTGTATTTTGTGTACATCACATTCTCTGTTCACAGATTCTTCCGGTAGGCCCAGTGCTCTAAAAATCATCACGTTCGTATTGATAGGCTCCGCTTTTTTAATAACCAGCGCGGCCATTAAGCAGGCGTATTATTAAATGGAACACTCCCCCCCCCACCCACGCACCCAAGAGCAAATTTTTAATATTTAAACAGAAAATTCATTTTAGTGGTTAATGTTAAGCGTTGTGAGAAACTCCTGGTGCATGCTATATAGATGCCATGTAACCAGGTCCGAAAAAACCCGGCTAAGTATTGATTGCAGTTTTAAAGTGCAGTATTACCCAATGGCGCTTGGCATGCGGAAAACATATATATATATATATATATATATATATATATATATACATTATATTAGGCTAGTATTAAGGATTTCAAGCAATAAATGAGAATGCATAATCGGCGGATTATTTATTCGCCCATAAAAATTAGCTATTCTTTAAGCAAAACAACAAACTAAGTTTAATCAAATGTTGCAAAACTGATGCAAACCGTTTAAGGAAGAAACATAAATTGTAAAATATATGCTAATAAATTAAGACTAAACACAAGTGTTTGACAAATGGAAATATCTGTGTAAAATAGGGAAGTCAGGGACAGTAGATGAATGGTCTAAGTTTTTGGTAATTTACGCAACTTAAAAACACTAATCGGGGCTCGAATCCGAGGCTAGACGTATTTAGTTAAAAATCGTTTTTTTTTTAGTTAGCCAATTTTAGCTTCAGATAATTCGTAAAGTATTGGTCATACTAATTCACGCGTGGGTTTATTAAAAATGTGGGAATCCCCTCGGAAACTCTTGATAGGTCGAATCATTTGTAATATTTATCAAGTGTAGATTTTCAGTCAAGTTTTTCATAGAAATGCGAGAAAAGTAGGCCATGTTTTAATTGCGATATTTGTTTGCTGTTCTATGACTAACAAATGTTGTAAATATTCAGTATAAAACTGGCTTGCAACCGAAACAGCCTATTTTAGAAAATATATTTTGAAAAAAAAATGGATCCCACTGAAATGTAAGTAAATTTGTTATGCATATATTTGTAGTCATAAGGATCTTGAACTGTATTCTCTACGCACAGAAACTATGCAAACCTGAGCGATGATCTAAAGATTGCCGGGGCAAATAATCCCGTCATTAAAATGTCGGAATTATTGTACTTAAATCGAGAGGTTACGAAAGACTTTGTGAAGTTCAGTAACAATCTTAGGAAACTCAAAACGGAAATGGAAATGAGCTTAAATAAAGACCACGAAATAAGTGAAGATTCGCAAATAGAGGATTATATACAAGAGGGACTGGCCAGTGGAACGATTTCGCCATCAGATGTACAGAATGTGGACCTAAGCTCCGATGATGATGATGATGATGATGATGATGACGGTCCTAGAAGCCATGTAGTCCAAGTTCTTCACCATGGACACGAATGAAACTCAAGCCCAACAAATAATTCTGCAGGAGGGAGAATATTTTATTTGTTCACATGCATAAATATATCTTAAACTAATACGAATGCTATTTAAGCAGAAAAACTAAAGAACCCCGAACCCAACAAATATTTCTGCAGTAGGGAGAATATTTTATTTGTTCACATACATAAATATAGCTTAAGCTAATACGAACGCTCTTTTAGCTGCACCCAAAAATCGGGGGGCGTTATAATTAGACCATTGTTGTTCTTGGAGAGATCTGGCAGCGTGTCGCCCGGCGCTAGGGTGTAGTCAAAGTTCTGTAGCATCGCTGTGGTCATCAGGAAGAGCATGTTCCGAGCAAAGGTCTCGCCGGCGCATAGCCGCTTCCCAGCCCCAAATGGCAAGGACACGTCCAGCTTGAGGCATAATTTGCCCTCGGCGTCCAGGAAACGCTCGGGCCGGAAGTTCTCCGGGTCCGACCAAATGCGTTTGTCCATGTGATAGGCGTACAGACTGGGTATGACAACGGTGCCCTGTAGATTAGATAGAATAATGAGGTGATGATTTTTTTTTGGTCAGATTTAGTTTAACCCACTTTGGGTATGCGATAGCCCAACAGCACGGTGTCCTCCAAAGCTTTGTGTGGCACATCCGATGGCACCAAAGTCTCGATGCGCAGATTCTCGCGGATGGTGGCCTCCGTATAGGGCATATTCTTGCGATCCTCCAGCGTGGGCAGGCGACCGCTGCCCACCACCTCGTCGATTTCGCGCTGAATGCGCTGGGCGACTTCCGGATAAAGCATCAGATATTGGACGAGCAGTGACAACTGGACGCCCACTGCCGTAAAGGCGGGAAACGAGAAATCCACGAGACCCATGATGAACTGCAAACGATTGAAGCCAAACTCTTCGGGCAGGCCCTTCTTCATCTCGGCTATGTAGAGATCCAAGAAGTTGCGCTCGCTGCAATCGTCATAGCTGTCGATATGACGATCCACGAACTCCGAAAAGTATTCCCGTATATAAAGATTGGCCTCGTTCAGTTTGTTGTATCCGCTCGTCTCGGGCCAAATGTGCCGTATCCAGGGAATGATGCTCAACAGCCTGCCGTAGTCGTCGGCATTGCGCTGGAACTGGAGGCCCAACTGAACGAGCTTCACCAACTTGGCCATTTCGGGCCGCGTCAAACGCTCGTTGTAGACAATGTGGAAATGACTGTTGGCCGAGAAGGGATTGAAGAGCAGCGGCAACTGCACCCGATACCCACCTGGCTTGACCAGATGATGCTCGTGCTCGAAACGTGGACCGTTGCGTATTAGGTCCAGCATATCGGTTATCTCCTCCTTGATAATCAGCTCCAACTGATCGAAACGGCGACCGAAGCCGAAGTCACGCAGATAGCGCAGAATAAAGCGACGTTGCTCTTTCCAGAGAACTCCCTCCTGAAAGAATATGCCTACGAATAACAATGATATTTATGAATATTTTTTGTTGTCTACGGTTTAAATCAGTCTATTTTTCAGCTTGGCAGGTTACAAAGGTTTATTGCTTCAGTTCTCAGGAGCGATAATGCTTATCGCCAAGTGCTACGACAATAAGTCAGTTTGGAAGGGGCTCGAATCGGATTTCGAGAAAAATAAATATACATTTTTGACAATAACTGTGCATATATAAGAACATGGAGCAGTCCTTTAATATTTAGAGACTAATCGTTTTCACATTTTTCACATACAAAGAAATTTTTTTTTTTTTTAATAACCAGTCTGTAATTTTGTATTTGTTAAAATACCATAATTTCGCTGTATTTAATACACTGAAGTCAATTACGTCTATAACCAAGTATCTCTATATGCTAGACGAGCAACCTCGTACGCAGTTTGGTAACTCTTCCTTATATAATCTGCAAGATAAGCTCAACAAATTGGAACGGTTTTTTTTTTTGTCATTATAAAAGATAAGTTAAGGCAGACCGGTCTAGATGCACTTGAGTCTTGATGCTGATAAGGAGTAGTAGTGATTAGGTATCCGAGCGGGTCTCCTGCTGCCTTTAACATTTGCACAATACCTTTTTCAATGTAAGTGTTTGCGTTTGTAACAAGGCTGCAAGCCAGTTTTAGGCCAATTCAAAAATTCTCAAAAATAAAAAATAAAATTTTGTTGTATCTGAACGAGTTATTAAGTCAGCTCAGTCTAAGCTTGAACCAAATTATATTTAAAATAATTTGTTTGGGTTAGCTTTTAATCCAAAGGACACTACTTAGCAAAGAAAATAATTATTTATTAAAGTCAGCATTATTGACAATTCATTAGAAGATATAATTAAAAATAAAAAAAATTGGTTTTTGTTAAAAATAACTAAATTAATGGTTTTGTTTTAAAACTGGCACGAATGGGACGCAACTCTTTTCGAACAAAATCCTGTGTTCATGGATGATAAAAAAGGTTCACCTTAGGTTCTTTGAGCTTGTTAATTTTTAATACAAAGGACAATTTTTAACAAAGAAAATAAGTATTTATCTAAGGCAGTATTATTATATTTAATTATTAAATTATATTTAAAGTAACTTGTTTGGGTTAGCTTTTAATCCAAAGGACACTACTTAGCAAAGAAAATAAATATTTAGCGAAAGCAGTATTATTAGGAATTTTATATATAATTAAAAAAAAAAAAATTTTGTTTTATTAAAAATAAATAAGTTAATGGTTTTGTTTTAAAACTGGCACGAATGTGACGCAACTCGTTTCTAACCGAATCCTGTGTTTAAGGATACAAAAAAGGTTCACTTTTGGTTCACTTAAGGTTGTTTTGGCTTGTTAATTTTTAATACAAAGGACAATTTTTAACAAAGAAAATAACTATTTATCTAAAGCAGCATTATTAGGAATTTTATATATAATAAAAAATTAAAGAAATTTGTTTTATTAAAAATAAATAAGTTAATGGTTTTGTTTTAAAACTGGCACGAATGTGACGCAACTCGTTTCTAACCGAATCCTTTGTTTAAGGATACAAAAAAATTTGTTTTATTAAAAATAAATAAGTTTATGGTTTTCCCTTTGTGTAAGGATTCAAAAAGGTTCACTTTTGGTTTGTCAAAAATTAAAGATATAATTAAAAACACAATTATTTTGTTTTTGTTAAAAATAAATAAATTAATGGTTTTGTTTTAAAACTGTCAGGTTTCTAACACAATCCTTTGTTTAAGGATACAAAAAAGGTTCACTTTTGGTTCACTTAAGATTGTTTTGGCTTGTTAATTTGCAATACAAAGGACAATTTTTAACAAAGAAAATAACTATTTATCTAAAGCAGCATTATTAAGAATTTTATATATAATTAAAAATAAAAAAGAATTTTATATATAATTAAAAATAAAAAAATTTGTTTTATTAAAAATAATTAAGTTGATGGTTTTCCCTTTGCTTAAGGATTCAAAAAAGGTTCACTTTTGGTTCACTTAAGGTTGTTTTGGCTTGTTAATTTTTAATACAATAGACAATTTTTAACAAAGGAAAAAACAATTTATTTTTTTAGCAAAAAAAAAAATAATTTTATCAAAAATTAATGATATAATTATTTTGTTTTTGTTAAAAATAAATAAATTAATGGTTTTGTTTTAAAACTGACACGTTTCTAACCTAATCCTTTGTTTAAGGATACAAAAAAGGTTCACTTTTGGTTCACTTAAGGTTATTTTGGCATGTAACGTATATGCCCAGGGGGTAAAGGTTACAGTTAAAGCAACCCTTTATTAGATCTCACCTCGCACACAATCGCCGGGATCGCGCATTACGCTCAAAAAGAGACCCGGACGTCCGTCGTAGGCCTGATTATTCAGGATCTCGCGCACGCCTTCGCCGTTGTGGACGACGGCCACGGGAAACTGGCCCACATAGAGGCCAATAATGTCCGATTTGTACCACTTGCTGAGCACCAAAGCGGCCTTGTGTAGATATTTATAGTTGATCAGCAGCATGAAAAGGTAGCTGCCAAAAATTGGTAAACGTGGAGGACCTGAAAGGACCAAACCGGTTAATTTCACGCGAATTTGCGTTTCGGCTGCTTGGCTTGACTAACCCGGCGGAAAGCCTGCAGGACGAGCGACACCATATTTATAGGATAGATAGAGAAATATAATCGCGCAAGCGGCCAGCAAGAGTGCAGTCAACATTGTACACGCGTTCCAATTCAAGTTCGGGCATTTACTGATCTTCGCAATTGAGCGATAGACGCATATTATATTGTGCCAACTGCCTGATAATGCCATACAGGTTTTGTTTTAAACTTAGGAGTCGTAGACATTTTGCAATTACGATTGCGATTGCGATTTCACAATCTGAATATGTGTGTCTAGCGACATGAAGAATTGTGGTCCGATATTGATTGATTATGGGATTCGAAAATAAAACAACAATAGACTTTCCATAGTAAAACAAACATTTAACTAACATTATTTAACTTAGAGATTAATGTATAATATAAAATTGAGCAGCATAATCAATTTTATTATCAGCCTCTTGGCCAAACAACATTACACAATTCAAGAAATTTAGCGTTTCAGCAACTGCTGCATCCGGATAATTCTAATCTCACGTTTTAAAATTGTCTGACACGTTTTTAAATGTTCTTCCCACTGCGAGAAATTAAATACTTTGTTTACGAAATTGTTTTTAACAGACTCTTGAACGGGAAATGATCTATTTAAAGTCTAGTTTATTTCGCAGTCACATTAAAAACACACATATATATACTATACACTCTTAAAGATAATACAAATGGTCAGATTCGCTGACGTTTGCGGTACAGTAAATTGAATTTTTAATATAAGTAGGTCTCGTCGAATCGATTAAATAATCGTATGGTAAATGCTTTGTATGCATTTCCTCTACAAATCAATCATCTATGCGACGGCGGCGAGGTTAGATCAATCTCAATTATAGATGCCATTGAAACATTGACGTTTTCCTTTCCGCTCGAGGCTGGCGCTGAGGTTGAGAACAGCTGACGCCACTTGTCGGCATTGGGATTGCCCAGATGCAGTTGCGCCCAAAGCGACGTCAGGCCCTTCAGGTTCTGTGCATCAAAATTGAAGGGTCTCCATTGGTTATCAGCCCGTGAAACTGCGACACCCTTCACGCGGGCGGGCAAAGCCTTCGGGTTGATGAACGTGTTGGTGGCCTCGCACAGGATGCGCACGCTGCAAGCAGGAAATCGATCAGAATTTCACATACATTGATATGTGTACTTCCCGGCACCCACCAGCCCATGAGCTCGTTGCGTTCCTGCTTGGTCTTGGCCAGCTGCGTCTGCATCTCAGCCAAATGCTGCTTCTCCTCCGCCAGCTTGTCCCGCATCGCTTGCTCAAACGCGTTGCGTGTTTGGAGCTGATCATTGCGTTGGCTGACCAGCGCATGCAGCTTCTCACAGTCACGCTGTTGTCGCTTTATTTGTTGCACAATTACCGCTGGGCGGGGCAAATATTATTTATAATTGGTAATTGTTTTTGCGACTGCAAATACGTACCCGCATTGCTGTGAAATTTGGTGCTCTGCTTGGCAGTGGCGTTCTCTTGTTGCTCCAATTGCAGTTCGTTTCTGAACATTGCCATCAAGCGTTTGCGCGTATCAAATTGATTAGCCATCTTTCAATAAATAAATTTGTTGTTTTTGATTAAAATTTAAAATAAAGCGCTTTGTTTACATTCCAGTTCCAGATTGTAAGCGACGCTTCCATCGAAACTAGGGTTGCCAGACTGCTGTTTATGTTTGCATGGCTCATTCGAGATGAGCGATATTGACGCTCATGTTAATTGCTAATAAGCTATTAACTTGCTCACTCCAAATACTTATGGCAAAGTCTAATATATAGTCGCACTTATTATTCAAACAAATCACTGATTGCTATTTGTTTTAATAAGCTGTTGCGTTGCCAGACATTTTGTTTGCCTATAGCTTTGCCGCGCGGCGAATGTGGCAATGTATCGCACGTTAAAACTATCGTTTCAAATGCTTATCGATGATTTTGCCATTACTATTATACTGATAGCCGGCAAAAATTGCAAGACAAGAAGCATCATCGAAATTTGCAAAAATCTGTGGGGAAGCGAAATTTGTTCGGTGTTGCGGTTATAATATAAATGCGTTTGTTGCACACTTCAAAGGCGATACGCACTTTATTTTGTCGCAGCTACAGCAATACCACTCCAACTGGAAAGGTAAGTGCATACGCGTGTTCCAATGCCGGCAGCGGGGGCGGGGGGTAAATTATTTTGTATTTTTCTTATTTTTGCGAACAAAGGGAAACCGCTCTATTGGATTTCTAAAAATAAACAAGACATTTGCATAAACCGTCTGTGTTGCTAAATCCGTTGAATGCACAAATATAATATGTACATATAAAACTGTTTCGCCTTTGTTCAATTGGAAAAGAAATCTCTGAATTTATGGAGCACCCCCCTCCTCCATTTAGATAGTCGCCGATCCACTTGTTGGTCTCTTTCCGCACAAGGTCACGGCGCTTGCCGTCTCATTGCGCTTTAGCATCGATGACGTCGCCATCGTTGGCTATTCCATTATCTGCGCGCTTATCAGGCTGTGCCATATTCGGGCCGCTGGCTGTCGAAATTTTTATTAAATTTCGTTTTAATGCCGCCCCTTATTGCAGACGTTGTTGTTTTTATGCATTATACACATTTTATTTATAGATTAAAATATGTGTATTATTATGACTAATAAGCGATGGCTTAGCTGGGGGTATGTTGAGCAACAGATACCTCGTTTTGCGAATGAGTTTTATTCGTTTATTTTAAAAGCAGGCTTTTGGCGACGGCTGAATACCCTCCAAAAACTGCAAAAACTTTTTATACGAACATATGACAGAAATTCGATTTTTTAATGTCATTTTATTTATTTATTTGTATTATGTTTTTGTTTATTACATTTTTTTTAGTTAAAATAACTAATTAAACATTTCTATTTGTGTGAAAATTGATTTGTTTTAACATTTTTGCTATTTCCAAATCTTTTGAGATTAAAATGAGCTCTAGAACTGAAGGGTTTGCTTATTGTAATACTTCAATTCGAAGTTTGCTTATGTTGTTTATTATAACGAGGCTCATAAATATGAATAGAGTATATTTTCTCTCGTTCTTTCTAAACCCCAACGAACTGATTTGACGTCGACGCGAATGGTGATGATTAGAACGAGTGTCAAATCAGTTATTCCAATCAAACTGTGTCATGTGCACAAGTTTACAGTACAAAGTCGTTTATTTGTGCCAATCTGGAGTATCATAAAAAGTACTAAATTAGAGATTACAAATTTAAAGGTAGCATGCGCATTAATGCTATAAACCGAGAGCTTCAATTCATTTTTACCCACCTTGCAGATGGCCACGGACATCAAGTTTAACGCGTCGCTCACTCGCACGGATCCGCAGGTGCAGCCGGTGCTAATCATTGGCCAGCTGCGTCATTTGAATCTGCTCAAGTTTGGCCAGCTCGCTACCAAATTGGAGCCACGTGTCAATGAGGAGACATTCAAGAATGCCATCGCCTGCCTGCATCCGGCACCCACGGACAAGTGTTCACTGTATCTGGACGTGGCCACAGTCGCCGCGCTGCCATTGAAGGCCTCGCGTCACAATACCGCTTCGCGGGCGCACTCCATAACACGCCTGGTGAAGAACCATGTGCTCAATGTGAACGAGGAGAGCGTTGTGCTCGTCTGCGAGCGCGAAAACATCTTTGCCAGTGCCTGTGCAGTGGTGCGCGCCTTTCCGCTCTACTCCCGCAAGACGGGCAACGGCAACGGCACCAAGTCGCCCAGCGATGGCGGCGATGGGCAGTCCTCGCGCTCTGTGGTCAACGTGGAGTTTGTTGTCATCGACAAGGATGGTTGCGTGCAGGAGGAGCCTCTCAGCCAGGATGAGCTTAAGTGCCTGCACGAGACGGCGCGTGGCATACGCCTTGCGGCACGCATCGTGGACACGCCCTGCAACGAGATGAATGTGGATCACTTCATTCAAAATGTTAGCGAGTTCGCCAAAGAGCTCTCCATGCAGCCGCAGATCATACGCGGCGAGGAGCTGCAGGAGCGCGGCTTTGGCGGCATCTATGGCGTGGGCAAGGCTGCGGCTGTGCCGCCAGCTTTGGTGGTGCTCTCGCACGAGCCCAAGGGTGCACAGGAAACCATTGCGCTGGTGGGCAAGGGCATTGTCTACGACACCGGCGGCCTGAGCATCAAGGGCAAAACGGCCATGCCGGGCATGAAACGGGACTGCGGCGGAGCAGCTGCTATTCTCGGTGCCTTCTATGCGGCCGTAAAGTGCGGTTTCAGGGATAACTTGCATGCCGTCTTCTGCTTGGCCGAGAACTCGGTGGGCCCAAATGCCACGCGGTGAGTGGGCGTGTCATCTACTGTTTCTTGGACCGATTTTTAATGTTATGATATTTGTTCTCTGCGCAGTCCCGACGATATACACACGTTGTACTCTGGCCGGACCGTGGAAATCAATAACACGGATGCTGAGGGTCGCTTGGTGCTCGCCGATGGCGTTTGCTTTGCCAACAAGGATCTCAAGGCAAACATTATACTCGATATGGCCACCCTAACGGGCGCTCAAGTGAGTGAAAACCGCGTTTGAAAGATTTTATATACATATATATTTCGTAATATTTTGCAGATCAGTTAACTAGAGTTTTAGAGCATTTTGGTATAGATGCTTTTTTTATTGCCTGTATTATGTCGAAGTCGTTTGCATTTAATCAGTTTAAATGCCATGTTTTTTTAAGCCCACTTAGGCCTGCTTTTTCGTATTCATTCCGAATTTTACATGCATATTATCAGATTTTTAAACTGTTCTAATATGCTTTTGTTAAGTGAATTAGTTTGACACGAGTTGCAAGGCACTTTATCTGCTTTGTAAAGTGAGTGAAAACCGCGTTTGAAAGATTTTATATACATATATATTTCGTAATATTTTGCAGATCAGTTAACTAGAGTTTTAGAGCATTTTGGTATAGATGATTTTTTTATTGCCTGTATTATGTCGAAGTCGTTTGCATTTAATCAGTTTAAATGCCATGTTTTTTTAAGCCCACTTAGGCCTGCTTTTTCGTATTCATTCCGAATTTTACATGCATATCAGATTTTTAAACTGTTCTAATATGCTTTTGTTAAGTGAATTAGTTTGACACGAGTTGCAAGGCACTTTATCTACTTTGTAAAAAAAATTACAATACAAAAGTTACTTATTTGCATTGCACGTTTTACTCTTTGTTGTGGACTGATCTATATAGTGTCGCCATAACGCAACACACTAACCTCTTGGTATAAATATCATTGAAGCTATCCTGAACTTTGCAATGACCACTAAAAAAATATTTTATAGTCTGTAAAATTTAAAAATGTTTATCGACTGCTTTTAAGTTTATTTCCTTATGCTTCCATTATGCAATGAAGTAATAAGAACACATCACAGTTAATTCTCTTGATATGGTGCCCGTTACAGCTGCCATGAACTTTGCAATGAACATGTGAAAAAAGTTGTATAGGTGTATAAGTTATATATTAATGAGTTCATAAGTTAAGCTGCAGTTAATTTTCTCTTGTCCTAGCTCTACAAATACCTTTACAGCTTGCAGTGCTGTAGTTTTATGCCAGCTATTCTTCATCCTTCATATCTTTTCATATCAAATTTCCCAGTGAGCTGTCCAATGTAGTTTCACTTCGAGTTTCTTCTCCTGACGAATTGTGTGGCTTTTGGCCGTACTGAGCATTTTTCTAGCTTTCTTAAATGCAAAATTTATGCCACGCTTTATAAAAGTCACGAGGTTAATTGGCAAAAATAAATTGCAAATTTGGTTTTTTCGACGGCAACTTGAAGCAGCAGAAGCAGCAGAAGCAGCATCAACAGCAGCAGCAACCGCGTATGCACAACAGCAACAACAAAGGCAACGAAGCAAACCCGTTTTGCGGTTGTTGGTGGCTTGGGACTGTGTCGGTGACGGGAACGGGGATGGGTGGTGCTGTTACTGCAGTAGGAGGCATTGGTTGGGTTGGCGCACAATTACCATAAATCTTGGATGCAATTTGCTTAAAATATGATGCCAATTTGCGTTATTTGTGGTTCGATGGGAAATAAATCGAAACTGGTCAGAGATCGGGAACAGGACAGACACAACTGGCTAAGGACTCCTCTCCTGAGTAAGATAAAGAAAAAAAAAAAAGAGAAAGACGTTTGAGTGCAAGTAAAATTGTTAAGCAAAACTAGTCAACACTTTCAGCTTTTCATGCAGTTTCTGTGAAATTGTTTAGAATTTGTTTTGACGCTTGTTGTGTTTAATTTCATTACACACTCACACACACACACATACACATACAGCTGGCGAAACACTTTTGCAACATGCAATAATATTAATTGCCAACATTGGCGCAATTGCGACTGCAGCAACAACAGCAATACCAACAACAACATGCAACCAAAGCAATATCGTACAAAAATTTAACAAAACTCGCCTGAAATATACCCCGTCATGGGGTTTCTGGTTTTGCGCAAATTGGGTTCGAGAGCTTCTTAAGGTAATATTTTCTTGTTTCAAAAGTTAGAAAATCAATCAATTAGAAAACAGTTTTGTTCTAAAGCTCTGAAACCTTAAAATATACTTAAAATATATTTTGTGCTTTTATAGTATCATTTTACAAGCGATAAAAATATGTATTCTATTTTCTAGATGAATAGCCTGATTGTTCACATATGCCAGAAATTATAACTTCATAAGTTATAATTCTTTGATAGTTAAAATCCAAATTTCTTGATATTGAGAACATTTGTATTTATTATTTCCTGTTTTAAACAGAAATCAGAAAATAAAATAAAAATTATAAATTATCCACTGCAGTTTGTTTAGGCTTAGATGCAGTTATTTCAAACCATTTCAAATGCTCGCTACTTGTTAGATTTAAACAGGGTATTTGGAAACAAGCAACAAAAAGCAGCTAACACTTTTGTGCTTTTACATTTTATGTTGCTGCTGCTTGTTACACCTATTGTTGTTGTTGCTGCTGTGCCTGTGTGTGTGTGTGTGTGTGTGTGTTACTTTCATTTGTCCAGCTGTAGTTTAACACGCGCTGTAGAGTCCTTGGCTGGTCTTGGTTCTGGTACCGGTCCTGGTCGTGGTGCTGGTCCTGGTCCAGGTCCTGGCCTGCTGTTGTTTGGGTGTTGCTTGTGCTAAATAACCTTGCACCTTTTTATTGCTGGTCTCGTCGGAAGCTCGCAATTTTGGCTGGCAACCATGCATCGCCGCTTCGCTGCCCCATTGTGCTGCAACCAACACCAAGCCCAAGCCCAGCTCCAATCCCCACACTGGCCCCAACGAGGCATGTTGCCACCCCCACGCTGTTTGTTGCTCTGCAGTTTTATTGTTAGCGTTCAGCTTGAATATTGCATGTTTTGTATCAGTTCCGATGGCCGCCCATTAAAGCGATATGTTTTTCTTATATCCTACTACATATTCAATTGCATTGTACTACATTTTCTTCTCTTCCCCTTTGCTTTTTCTTGCAGGGCGTTGCAACAGGCAAATATCATGGCGCCATATTGACAAACTCGGAGCCATGGGAATCAAAGGCATTGCAAGCCGGACGCAAATCCGGCGATTTATTGGCGCCCATTATTTATTGCCCCGAATTGCATTTCTCCGAATTTGCATCGGCCATTGCTGATATGAAAAACTCTGTAGCGGTAAGTACCCCCACACATAATACACACACAAAAAAAAGGAAGAAAAATTTCGAGCACTTGACAAGCAAAACGCCGCACATCAAACATTGAGTTAACAAGAAAAAACATCCGTTTTTATGGCCCTTTTTCGGGTATCGCTTTTGTTTTTAGCAACAAAATGTGACACTGAAAATATCGGCTGAAATAATCATTTTTTAGGTTCAATTTTTATTTAGTAAAGTACTTCACAAAGTTCATTAAATAATACTCTTACAAACTAAGATTTATTTGTTATATTAAGGCTATATAGTTTTCTTATCTAACTTTATTGATAAAAGTTATCCAAGCAAAAACTGTAAGTCATTCGAACGTAATTTGGTTCGTTATGTTCTAATTCAATTTATTCAATCAATGAGACTCGTTCTCTTCGAGGCTTCCTACTAGTATTCGTTTTTATTCACATTAAAATAGCCACAAGTCAGATCTGTGGGTTAACCTAGTACTTGGTTTCAACAAATATCATTCATAAAAATGCTTTGTGGTGCACATCAACCACTTTAACTGTTTCTATTCTGCAAAAGATATATGTCTCATCTAAAATGCATAAGCACACACACATGCCCACACTTATAAATACACACAACCAAAATGTGTGCTGGTTTTGCAAATATGTAATACAGCATTTTAATTAACTTTGTCAGGGTCAGTCGAAGTTTATTTTTTTTTATCGCTGCAATGTTGCGAAAAATGATGGACGTCATGCTCGGTTTAAAGATTGATTAGTATTACTGTGATTTATGCCAGGCTGTTCACACACACACACACACACACACACACACTAACACACATGCTGCACACATGCTGCACACTCGCACATGCTCTTCAGCTCACATGTATCAAAAACTTTGGCGTACAATCTACGCTTGGTAAAAGTAATGGGTCGGGGAATATTAGGGTGGGGAGGGCTTAGGTCGGGGATCGGAACTGGCTGCAGCGGTGCGTAGGGGCCCTCAAGCTACACCACAACAGCAACCAAATCGAGTTACCTTATTGTACGTCTAAAACGCTTCGGATCAATGGTCATTCATCATTGTCACGCCAGGGGCGACTGTCGGGCAACTCTGTTGCCTTGCGCCTGGCTGGGTGCGTAGGTGCCACGATGCCGGGCACAGTCGGGCACGGTAGGGGACAGCGGGGGCCAGCGAGAGGTCAAGTGGCGTGGCAGCTTTGGCTGGCTGCCCATTACCTTTACCAGTCGAATCTGCCTGTCACCTGCCTGGCACTCTGGCCCTACCCAACTGCTACGCTGTCAACCTTCCTGCTCTTCGCTGGCTGCTGGCTGTTTGATTTTTCGACCACTTTGACGCTCGTTTTTGTTTTTGTCTTCAGTGGCAAAAAAAACAAGTGGCCCCCAGCACTGCTGCCCCCACCCCCTCTTTCTGCATTTGATGTGACATCGGCGCTACCTGCGCCGCGCACTTTGTCAATGTGCCTGTGATAAAGTGCTTTAAGCTCAAAATGCATTCAACGTTTAATGCAAAAAAAAAAAAAAAGATGCTGAATCGAGACCACGGACAACAACAAAAAAGATAACGAGCAGAAACTGCTGCGGGCGCCGAATTTTTAATTCCCTAGCAGGCATATTTTGTAAATGACTTTTATGATAGCTGAACGATAAATTAATATTTAACATATTAGTAATTTTATCGACATAACAAAAACCAATTCATGAAATAGTCCTAGATAGTCTCTAGATTGATAGACGACAAATATATATTATATTTATAGATATAAAAAAAAGTATTTAAATAGTACTAGGAATAACATTATTTATAAAATATTTCATATTTAAATAAAACTAATAACATCTATAATAATTGTTTACCGATCGTAAATATGGAAGATATATATAACAATAACGTATATAAAAGTATAAAAAAAGTAAAGACTATTCTTTTATTTATTTATTTATTTACTCAATGATAGCTTATAAATAGACAATTCATTATTTTTCTGTAATATACACATTTTTTATTAACTTAATTAATACTTATCCCACAAAAATGTATAATGTATCCCAAATTTCCTATCAAAATTTGAATATAACTTTGCGCTCCAGCTCTACTTTGTATACAACATGCAACTTACAACTTTTCTTATTATTTAGTTTTACCCATTTTCATTTATAATTTTAATTTATTAATTAATTTAATTTATTAAATAATTAATATTAATTATTTCTGTTTTAACTCTTGTTTTTATTCGTTTTATATTTACATATATATATTATTTTTCATATTTCCTATATTAACCTTAATTATACTCTGCTTTCTACATATACAGCGCTTATACAGTCTAGAAAAGTTTTATTTATACACTACGAATTTAGTCACTCGCTTATAATAGCCTTCCTCAGCTAGGGTATATAAATTGCAACCGTCTTCCTTTTATTTTTGTGTGTTGCTCTCCGCCAAATTCTCACGCGTTGCGTTTAAATTACATGAGTTTTTTGTGCTTTGCCAGCTCGACGCTAGTTCCCCACTAAATGGACGGATTATGAGTGTTGTTAGCGGTTGGTGGTTCGTTTCAGAGCAGCTCTCGCGCTTTTTTGCGCCATCTGCTGTTGGCTCATTTTGACGAGCATTTGGTGGCACCGTTGCCAGGTTGGTTGCCCGATTTCTGGGGGGCGGGGTTTCGGGTGGATGGTGTCCATTAGTCTGGCTTTTAAATAACTGACTGCAATTTGTTGTACGCCGTTTCTGATTTGTGTGTAATGTGCGCCCAGGGTTCTGGCTGTGGGTTTGATTTCGAGGTCAGGCCATCATTAGCCTTGTTGCGGCTGCGGTTAACACGTTGCGTATGTTTTCGTTGTTATTTTTAAAAATACTTTTAGAATATTTAAAAAATAGCAAAAATAGTACATGCGTCAGTTTAAGGGAAAGTTAAAAGAAAGCTTTAAATCTTTTAAATTAAGTAATGTAGATAATTCGAAATCAACAACATTTTTAATTGAAACATATATCATTATAAATTCCATAGTTTCTGCTTGAATAGTTAATGATATGAAGAATAATATATAAATAAAAGTCTTTGTCGTGTTATATATACATATATATAGATATATACAAGTTTAACTTTATCGTAATTTCTTTTCAAAACCTTTTTTTGATTTTAGAAAGTTGAGGATTTATTCATCAATAGTAAATATCTATAGTGCCATATCATCTTCAAAACACTAGATTTTAATATTTCAATAAAATAGTTTTCTTTAAAGGCCTCCGTTCGCTACATTTATATAAAAAATATATCTCAAATTATATTAACATAAACTGTTTGTCTGTTTGACAACAACTAGACAAGCAACAGTGACAAATAAAAATAAACCAATAAAATTATTTAAACGTTTCGTTTTGTTTCTCAATTTTGAGACACCATCGACGGACAGAAGCGACGCTGACTTCGCGAGGCAAAGTTCCTCAAATTTGATGACTGTGAAATGTTACCATTGTTGGTAATTGATTTTTATGTTAAATCGTAAAAACGCTGCTGGCAGCGCACAGGCCAGAGAGCATGAATTTAAGATAAACCCATCGAGCGAACGGAGCAACGTGTTGCGGAGTCTCTTTTGTGTGCTGCTCATGCGGCGTATGCGTAATTGCTTTCTTTGTTTCTTGATACCCTTGCTGACGGTATTGCAAATTTGCAGAAAAATATGTAAAGCATAGATATTTTTGCATGGTTATAATCTATAAATAAACAGACACAGGCTTTTCATAAAGCATTCCGCTAAATTCACTAAAGTTGAAAACAATATTGAAGATTATATTATTATTATATTATTATTATTATTATTATTATATTATATTATATTTAAAGTAGCGTGCGGTAAATTAAATTACATTGTGCTAAGGGTCAAGGTCAAGCAAATTGTCTCTCACTTGATTAAGCAGAAATTCAAGTACAAGTGTATTTATACGTCGAGAACCCACAAAAACATTTTTTTCTTGTTTTTATTTTTGTTGATATTTTCTTTTTGCCTGTATCGCAGTTGGTAAATTTTTATTAAGCGGTAACATTTTAAATTCAATTGTTCGGCGACTTTTTACGCTTTTTAATGAATTAAATTGAACTTTTTATGCGCAAAAAGTTTTTTATGCTCTTGCATATTTTTTGTTTTAGTTTTTTTTTTTTTTTTTTTTTGGTTTTTATTTTTACGCAGCGACCTCAAGGCGCCAAATATGGTTGTTGTTGTTGCGTTTTGTGTTTGTCTTCTGTGCTGTTGATTAAATAATGTCAACAGTTTATAAATAATACCCGAGCTTGGTGGTTCAGTGGTTTAAATGCAGATTTTAAGTCCCGGCCAGCCTGCTCAACCGTAAGTCACGTAATTTGCGCAATGTCCCGCGATTTCCGTTGCCTACTTACGGGGGGCGGCGGCACCGCCAACCAACTCCGGCGACTTTGTTAACACAAATCTTTCCGCTTGTTATGTGTTGGTTTCCGTTCAACTTTTGCACGTCTTTTAGGCAAGCAAAGAAATAGAAAAAAAAAAAAGTGAAAAGAGAGGGCACAGAAAGGAAAATAAACCCTGCCCGCCGCTCGAATTGACTGTTTCTAATATTTTCGTTTTGCTCTTTTGCCTTCTCCGTGCGTCGCTCTCCCCCTCCCTCAGGCGAAAACTTTTTAAAGCGCTGGCGACATCGGGGGAAAATTGAATAAAAACGGTTGTCGATTTCAGCGCATTGCGTTGTCATCGTCAGTCTGGGCAAATCCTTGCGACGCCCATTGAATGAATGTGTAATTGATACTGAAACCAGTCAAAGGCATCCAATACATTGATGCCTCAAGGTATCAGAGCCCGCGCGGTCCTCGCCGCCCCGTTCCCGTTCCCGTCGCCGTCCCGCACCCGTTACAGGGAACGTGTGGCGTGGCAGGTGTTACGCCTGTCATTGATATCATCTTTTGCAAGCATAATGTTGCTGCTTTAAAGATTTAACGACCCCTTTAATTGTGGCAAACATTGATTTAATCCTAGTTAATGTTAAGTGCTGAATATTCATGCTGGGCTTTGTTTGATTTTTGCTTTCACCTCTTTCTCTTTCTTTCTGTTTTCGTGCTTGCTTATCACTTTTCCTTATGCTTTATCTTTAGTAAACTTAAAATTTTTTTCTTGTTTGCTTGTGGCTTTGTTTCTCACTTTGAGACTTATTTTACTTCTTACTATGTTTCTCATTGTGAGTTTCATTTTGATTTTTTGTTCCGTTGAGCCCTGAAAATTTCATGTTTTGCTTCTTATGTCTTTCAATTTTACCTTGGCGTGTTCCTTCGGTTCTTTCTCAGATACCTTCTTAGCTCTTTGTATCTGAAATTGCATTCGCTTTGCTGCGCTTCTCTCTATTTACTTATTTTGATTCTTAATTTGCTTCTCCCTCTGTTTCTCTCTGCACTTTTAACTATTTGTTTTTTATTATTATTTTTTTATCTGTACGCTTTTAATTTTGCTTCTCATTTCGCTTCTCCCTTCATTTGATTGCATTTAATTTTGACTTCTTTTTTTGCGCTTCTCGCGTCTCCTTTAGCTTTGAATTAAATGATGTATTATCCCATGTTAAATATCTGAATATTTGTCTGCAACGCACTTTCGTTAATCAATTTGTGACAAGTTTATAATTAAGGGCGTGGCACATTCCGAAACTGTTTAATGATTAGCTTAAATATGGGCAACGCGACGCGTTGATTTCGTTAGCTAATTAAAATGTACCGTTAATCGTAAATGGAGCGCGTCGCTCTCAACTGCGGATAGCATCAAATCAAAAATTGCCATTGATTCTGGTATGTGACCCACGTGGCGTCTGTGACAGAAGTCACGTAGCTAACCGCAATTAGTCGCCGACCTATTGACAAACTTGATATGTGGCCGTGTGTGCTTTTGCCTAGCTATTCGGCTATTTACAAAAGGTTCACACAATCAATGCGTTGCGTAATGCAATCAATGCTAATGACATTATGTTGACAAATGTTTTTGATTATTGATGAAAGCGCATAGGCCGCACTGGCGGACGGTTGACTGAGCTGATTCCAGCATTGACTGAATGTGTCTAAGCCCAGCCAATCGCAATGGGCAAACTGTTGAAAGCCTTTAATTAAAGTCAACTACAAATGGGCATACTCGACTTTTCAGCGCTCTTTAGGTAGTTAATAAGAATTTACAAATATAACTTTAAATATCTATAAATTAGTGTTCAGAACTGATCGATAATTATCAATATTATAATTCTATTTGTTATAATAAACCTAACGATATTTATTTTATGAGATTTTAAAAATGTTAACAAAGCGAATAACAATCTTTTTTACAAGAACATAATATTTAATACACTAAAATGTTACTACATTTTATATATAAATAATTAAATACGTACAAATTGTTATATTACGAGCCAAGTCGAAAGTATCCTTTATCTTACTTGCTCGTTTAACGGCTTACGCAACTAGTTTGTTAATTATGAGCAATTCAATTAGAAAGGCATTCACAATGCATGCACAATTTTAATTGGACCATTTTTGGATGGCACATAAAACTGTAAAACTTTTAAACTAACAGAACCGATTATATTATAATTCGCATATTCAACAAATTTCGTTCGAGTTGCGAGCGGTTTCGCAGTTACTTGATGCACCCTAAACGCGTTTTCAAGTTTTGCGGCAAGTTTCATAACAATGGAAGCTCAAGTTTGTTAGCGCTTAAAACCGCCAAAAGCAGTTGAAACATCAATAACAATAACAACACGAACAACAACGGCAACAAGAATAACAACAATAACAACAATAACAATAATAACAACTCTGTAGCAGCAGCAACAACAACAACAACAATATGAGGCAGCAATCGTTGGCTTGAATAGACTTTTGACTTCCGCTGCATGACGAAAGACTTTTCGTGTTGCCAGTACCTACATAAATACGTATAAGTGTGTGTGGTTGGGTGTATTTTTGGGTGTGTGTGTGTGTGATTTTCATCTTGGACTATCGCGCGTTGTCATGCAATATTCATTGCAAGGCATCTCTTGTAGTAGTTGTAGTTGTTGTTATTCCGCCGGCCGTCTTCTTTTTGGCCAACTGCCTGCAGACGCTCTATGTGGGTACATATGTGCATGTGTATTGGTTTCTTTTATATATATATTGCTAAGTACAGTGGGCCAGAAATACCAGACTTGGCTCTCAAATACTTAAAACTTACGAAATAAAATAAAGAAACCTTTTAGTTATAAGATTTGTAAACCAAAATTTGCATTTATTAATAACCAATTTGTATGATTATTATAATCTTGTTTATTTTGAACGAATTTGAATTATTTGTATTAGTATAAAATAAACTATACTAAGACTGCTTTAAGACATGAAGATTTGCATATGTAATATGCATAAAAAAAAAACAATTATAAGTATTGTTTTTCTTACTAATAATAATATTTGTATTATTCTTACTTTATTTTATTCGATTTTTCTAACTGAAAATATTTTCATTCTTATTATTCAATATTATCTTATCCTATTAGCATAGGATATGTTCATATGTAATATATATGCAAAATAGATGACTCAGAATTTTCCAACTCTGAAATACGTTCAATATCTTATAATACAAAATATTTTGACCCACTGTGCTATGTTATAGTACTTTATGTTTTCTGGCATTAAAACGTTGTAATTTCCGCTCAAGTTAGTAGAGCGACAGTTTCCGTTACTGGGTAGCTGCCATTGCAAGGCATATAATTTAGGCATTAGCACATCTCTATATAGATATTTATGTATGTGCCATGCGTAAATATATTTATAAATGTATATAAAAATATATCTTTTACATATATTTTTATATCGTCTTGTTGCGCTGCACTGCAGGATACTTTTTAATATCAAATACGCTGCTAACATTTACTTGTTGCATTTTTTTTCCGTATACCCTGTAGCCATGAAATGTGTGTGGGATCAGGCAAAAGAAAGCAGCTTTAAGCATTTAATGTGTGCTAATATTTTAATATATTCTGGATATGTATGATAGGTTAAGTTTATATAGTCATGCCTCTAAATGAAGTTATAGACTTTAATTTTGGAATACTGGTGAATGTTATATATTAATAGACTTCGAGTTCATTTTATATAATTTTTGTATTTAAAATTCCCATATTTTGGATTATATTTATATAATGTGTCAACGATATTTTCTATATTTATTTATTATAGGAACAATTTTGATTTATTTATTTAAGTAGTGTATATAATTCTTGCTGTAAAATCCAAATAAATTTAAACAAATATTATAATTATAATTTAAGTGTAGCCTTAACTTTTAAGTGTTCTCATTTATTTTTGCTTGTCATTTGAATATCTATAAATTATCCGTGAATAGAATAGGATGACTTAATTCTAAAAACGTTTTTTTCATAGAGCAGAGGACATTCATAGTGTGTATGTTTGCCCAAAGGATATCTTCTAGTTGAAGACAGTTTTTATGCCTTGCCTTAAACTTGTACTATACCCGTCTAATTTGATATCTCTATTTTGCTTGCAGGACCGCCAGAATGCGCAGTCCTCTTGCGCCGGCCTCTTTGTGGCCGCTCATTTGGGATTCGACTATCCCGGCGTCTGGATGCACGTTGACATGGCCACGCCCGTGAGTTGTGTAAGTATAAATATGCACTCGACTTAAATAGACGCTTGACAATCGTTGCGCTTTTCCACTTGCAGGGCGAACGCGCCACGGGCTACGGCGTCGCGTTGCTCCTCACGCTCTTTGGCAGCCACACGAGCTGCGCGCTGTTGCAGTCGATTGCGCCCGGCGATGAGGAGCCGCCATCGAAGCGTATGTGCCGCGATTAGCGTGCAACAATCGCATTGCTGTGAAATCGAGCGTTTTTGCATTTCAATTTCAAGTTTATACTCACAACACACACACCCAAGAACACACAATGTCGAAATAAGTTGAAAAGCCATTTGAATTAGCTGAAAGGAAATAAAATGAAATTAAACGAAATGCGAGTATTAGCATTTGTCACTTGCATTGTTTGCGTGTTGCCTTTGCTCGAATATATTTTTCACACAAACACACAGTCACACACAACCACACACCTAGACCGCTGTACTTGTACACATCCTTTTGCTGTTCAATTAGACGACTGTTGCGCACATTTGCTACCTGTGCCTGGCGCTTAAGTGGATTCATCATCACCATCAACTTGATGCGGCTGCAATTGTGTCGTCAACAACAGCAACAGCAACAGCAACAGCAACGGCAACATCAACAGCAACAACGTCAACAGCAGCGACGTCAACAACAGCTAACAATACAAATTAAATTGCAACATCACAGTGCCGCGGCGTCGCGTCGTCTTTGTTGCCTACTTTTGTGCGCGCGCGAGTCTCGCGGGTTTGTCAGCTGTCAGCGTCAGCGTGAAAGACAGATTCACAGCCACGCCTCCGCCGACCCCGCCCCAGCCTGCCATGCTGCCGCTCTCACCTGCACACTTTAGTCCTTCAGTCTTATTTGCTAAATTTCATTTGGACGCGCGCGCTCGCCTTTCAATTTACCTTCCGTTTTTCGCCGTTTTTTATACCCTGCATTGGGTAAAGAAGGGGTGTAATGGAGCTGTGAAAATGTAGGTAACAGGCAGCTTGAAAAATATATTTACAAATATATTCTTTAATTGCATCAACAGCCGAGTCGATTTAGCATTTTGTAATATAATAATATTTCCCTTTTTGGATATCACTTACGGAAATTTAAAAGTCATCAGGCAATAAGTTCAGAAGTTATATATTTTTTGTTAGTGTGTTGCAAGGTAGAAGAAGAACAGCAGCTACTCAAAGCCTCATATATACCAATAATTAAATATAAAACTGTGCTACAACAATTGAGAATTGCGTATAGGGCATCTTTTAGTCGACTAGTCACATTAATATTGCTCTGTTTTTTCTTCCATTTACTTTTAGGTCTGCACTCTCGAACTTTTATTGTTTAATTAGCTTGAAATACGTTTATTTTCATTAGTAATTGCTGTAAACAACGCGCGAGGTGAGCGCACATGAAAGTGCTGGTGATTTGCAAAAACCTTGAAATGCAGCGCAAGTAATGCGCCATTGTGCCAAGCCATCGATTCTGAATGCGAATGCGAATAGTTGCCAAGTGTGTTTGTGAGATGTATGTGTGGTGGTGTGTGTGTGTGTGTGTGCGTGTGTGCCACTGCAAATATACGATTAGTTACCACTGTAACGAGCTCTCTACTTCTTAAGTGAATTTAGTCGGGGATTGGGTAATTTGTTGATATGCAGCATCAAATTAGTAAGGCAAATAAGTAAGAATGCTTTAGTTGTGAGTACTGGATTGGGAGATACCTTGTAATCAGTCGGAGATACTCTGTATGTGAACAAAAAATAATTATTAGATATTAAAATAAGGCAATTCATATTTTTAGCTAAAAAAATCAAAACTAAAAAAAATGATAAAATTTAATTATGTTTAATCCACGCAAATCTACCAAAAACCAACATATGATTATTTTTGGATTTCATTATTTATTTATCGATTTGAAGTAAGCGGGTGAAGTTTTTCTAAATTAAAAAAGTATGTGTTTGGTAAAAGTTAGTAAGATTTTGATGTTTCTAGATTCTATATATTTTAAAAAGTAAAATAAAATTGGGAGAGTTGTACCCACAGTATAAAATTATATAGGAAAATAACAAATGGTTGCCTCTTATCTATACTGCAGATATCTTCATAGATCTAGATCTAGATATGCAGTCGAATTAAAAAAAGTATCAGTAAAATTGCTTAAAGATATATAAATCGCATTGAGCTGCTTTAATTCTGGCCTATAACCTATTTTGGCTAGTCAATGCCATAACATCTAAAAATCTATGTTATATGTTTTACAATATCACAAACCAATTTTGCAGCTCAATGTAGCTTAATTAAATTTAGGCGTCATGTTGCTGGCATAATTTATTATTTAACACAACACTACGCAGGACACATTCAACATTCATGTCGTACTCTCGTGTGTTATTCAACACTACAAACAGTGCACACAATGTCAGCCCATCCAAAAAGCATGTTTAGAGCTGTTTATTTGTTTTGTTTTTGGCTGCTGCACTTTGTTGCAGTTGTTGTGCTTGTTGTGGCATATTTCAATTGAATGTTTTTTTTGTTATGAACACTGTTGTTGCTATGCAATGCATATCACTCATGCGCCACGTTGGCTGCAACAATTGACCCGGCACATGCGTTCGCATTGAAGCATGTTGGACCTTTAACGGCTTATATGGCAACAGCGTCTGTGCACGGCTCAAGGCAAAAGACGCCCTACGGCTGCCGGTCAGCGGCAATAAATATCTTCACACTGCGCAGCGCATATCTCCCAAAAGGCTAAAGGACCATCGTCCATCGTCTATTGTCGGGCTCCCTGTGCAGCAGTTGACTTTTGTCGCATTGGCGCTTGGCCCCAACGGCGCTGACTGCAGTTTTTCTACCCTGTACTCATTGAAAATGGTTGGGAAAAGGATTTTGTAATGTTGGACAAATGTTACGATCCTAGAAAGTAGATTTAGGCAATCACATCTTGACTAGAAAAGCTGATCTTGTCTGCCTCCCCGTCTATATAAAAGAATTAAGAAAATAGAGATTTCGCATTTATTATAAGCCAAATTTTAATTCTAATATTTTTTGAATTCCCCTGAAATGCTCAAAGTCGATAAATAATGACTTAAAGCCAGTTTTAAAAAAAAAAAATTGTTTTGTTCTATTTTAATGCTAAGAGCCACCAAAGTGGGTATATAGGTTCTTAGATGAAAATCTAGATCACTTTATTTTAAGCCTTATTGATACCTTCACTATCTTGAAATTAATTAAAATCATTTAAGTTACTTTTAGTCAAAGTTGCCTACAGGGCATCACCTAGTCGTGCACTCTCCACCAGAGCACTCTTGTTATTTATTAAGTTTTTTTTACGTTTGCTCGCACACAACTCAATTTGGAGTCAACCGTCCGGAGTGCGTGTGCCCGGTTGTTAAGTCCGGCTAAGGACAAAAACAATAACAATGACAATATTAGAATTTGTTGCTCCAACTTCAGCTCCAACTCCAGCATGCAAAGCGAGTCGCCTCTGTTTGCGGCCACTTCCATTGTTCTCGTGGCTAAACTTGTTGTTGCCCCCGCTCGGAGGGCTTAACCCCAGCACGGCATTTAAGCTCAACAAATTCCGCACAAATAAATTATTCTTTTTCGCACCTTAAGTGGCAGAGATCTTGCTGTTGGCCATGTTTGCTCCGTCGGCTCAATGCCTGAGCATTTGGTTGCAAGTTTCCTGAATAATGTACAACATGGCCAAAAGTTCTAGGCTGTTGATTTCGAATCCCCAGTTGGCTATATGAAAAATAGATAATAATTTCCGTAAAGCGAACAAAACAAATTGTCAATTTATAAAGTGCAAGTTTTTGTTTTCTTGCGTAGCTGGCTCTAATGGCTGACCAAAAGTTTAATAAATAAAAAATTAGCTGAATTATGTTGCCTACTTTGTGGCGGGCCGAGGCATAACTTGAGTCGCGCACAGCTCTCAATGGACCAATAGCTGTCATAGAAAAAACAAACAAAAAAATAAAAATTACAAAACAAGTTAGAAAACTTTATATAGTCTAAGTGAACTTTTGAAATACCCTGTACCAATTTCACATACAGATACAAATTGTTGTTTGAGTTGTTGCCATATAAAATACCCATTGTTATCCTGACCGTAACTAGATAAAGATCCAAAGGCAAAGCGGCTATGAATTGGAGGGCGTGGCCTTGGGTCGCGCTCGGTCACAAAACCGCAACGCGCCGGGCGGGCATTTGCAGGCCAACGGCAATAGCTTAAAATTAGGTATAAGCAAAATTACTGTAAAATGGTTTAAATGAGTGTAAAAGCAAAATATAATAAGCCCAAAAGCAGCGACTAATAAAAAAGGGCAACGCCAAGAGAAAACCGCAGCAAAAGTAAAAAAAAACCAAAAAAAAAAAAAAACAATGCGCCGCGTTGGGCGGCAGCGCCTCCCGCGGGGCAAGCTGTTAAATGAAGAATAAAGCAACAACAACAAATGGGGTGCTTGTGTGCGTGTGCGTGTGTGTCTGTGATGGCAAACATATTTTATGAGCTGCTGTTGTTGCTGTCGTTGCTTCTGTTGCCTCTCAAACGCAGCCGATAATAAAACTTTCCTCTCGAATGGCTTCAGCCCGCTGGGAGTGTAATCGAGGCTGTTACATCTATGCTATGCTATGCTGTGCGTGTGTATGTGTATGTGTGTATGGAGTGTGTGTATTTTAAACGAATCAGTATTCCATGTTGGCAAAGAAATTTATAAAAAATGTTTATAAACATAGGTAACAAAGGAAACAAATAAGTCTAATAGGAAATTCTAGACAAATTTTCAAGAGGTAGATTTGTATATGTTATATTTATAAATAAATATTTGGGTATATATATTTACAATGGGTATATATATTTTTGAATTTTAAAAACCTTTATAAAATAAAAAATTTGTTATCAAGTAAAAAAATGTCCACCTTGGTTGGAATATGACAATGATTGTATTCGATTTATATTAAAAATTCTTGATTTTTCCTTAGAGTATAAATTCTTAACTATAGAAAGGAATATTATTTGAACTGGCAATAAAGTCTATAAGAAAATATAGCTTTAATTTTTTATTAATATGCACCAAATCCATAGCTGCATAAATATATTAATTTATTTATTATCTTTAGAAATTGAATACATATTAAGCCCATATCGATTTAAGAGTTTATAGTTATCATACAATTTATCTACAATACTATCTAAAATATATGACACGGAATTTTGTCTTTAAGTAGACCTCAAATTGTTTAACAATTTAACAAAAGACAGCTGCTCATTAAATAATTCAAATATTTATGTAGAGCCTGAAGGAGTTTTGACTAGAACAAGTCCCTAATGGTGTTTATCATTATTATTATTATTTTTATTATTATTGTTGTTGTTGTCTGGCAGATAAAAACATCAACTTATGTTGCAGCACAAAATACCAAGTTGCAAGCAAGTGCTTTTTTTTGTATTTTTTGTGATGCCCTTTTTTGCAGACTTGTCGACTGTGGGAACAAAAAGCGCTTAAAGGCGTTGAAAAAAAGGTCATGCAAAGGGATTGACTAGGACATGAACATATTCAAATTGCTTTTGGGTAGCTAATAAAAAGCTTGTAATCAAATGGGGCGGTCGGGGGCGTTTGTTGTTGGTCCAAGCATTGGGCTTGGCCAAAAACTTTTGCCTAACAAAGTCGCAAACTTGGACATGTGGGCAAAAAAAATAAAAAATTAAAAATAAAATATTTGCGACTTGGATATGCATGGCCAGGGCTGCAGGCAGCTTATGCACAGTCCGGTCCAGCACCAACTAGGCAGACAGTTGTTGTTATTATTGTTGCCTTTTGCATTCGAAGCAGTCGCCGCTCTTGCACTTATCCAAGTGCCAGGCAAAAAGTAACTAAGCAAAACACTCGTTGCAGTCAACTTAAGGCTAATTTAAGTGACTATATCTTTAGCTCTGTCTACGGCGCTAGCCATGTACTTCTGTGTGTGTGTGTGTGTTTGTGTGCGTTTGGAGTGCGTGTCTCCGAGGTGACTCCATAGCTCCTACCTGTCCCAAACGTTCTGTGCATCCTGTTAGCTGCTGCTGCTCGACATCATCAATGTAAATGCTCGTGAATAATGCAAGCCTAAGAAAATATGCTGCACTCAAGAGCGCTTCTTACAAGCAACGCCAACGTTGCCGTTGTTGTTGTTATTGCTATTGCTGTCGTTGACTTTATATACATACATACCTATATCCACGCCAAAACTTTAAATATGCTTCTGTATTACATTTTACAAGTCGTTTTATATACACTTAATTTCATTTATTCTATTTAACTTAATTTAAATATAATTGTAAATATCGACAAGGCTAAGTCACATTCTTAAACTTTGCAATGCCGACAACTTTATTAATTACACTGGCGAAGTTTTATGAGATTTTTAATGCAATCAGCGCTCAACTCTTATTTACATTATTTATTTTTATATTTTTTTTTTAGCAGCGACCGCAATTTTAATGAAGGAAAAACTGGTAAAGCCGAGAAGCAAAGTGATTAAACTCTGGGAATTGAGCGAGATGAAAATGCAACAAGCAGTAAACATCAAAACTGACAGTGGTTAAAAAGCACACGCAACGTAAATGAAAACTTTAAATGGTTATGAACGGGCCGCATGTGAAAATGGAGCTAAGAAATGCAACCAGAATTAAAACTGAAAATCGTTGCCTGGCGCTGCAAAAGGTAAAAGTAAAAGTTGCACAAGGCGAAAACTCGAAATATACACACACACACGCACACGCACACGCACACTTGAGGGCACACGTCTAGAGCACTCCTGAAAAAGTAGGCGTTACACGGTCGAAAAACTTGGCCCACGTTGAACTCTGGCCTATGAAGTTTTGGCTGCGTTTACCTTGCCCATAAACTTGTCCAGCGACTTGCTGGCAATTAGTGCACCTTTCACAAGGCAGCTGTGTGTGTTTTCCTTGCTGTGTGTGTGTGTGTGTGTGTGGGCGTGGCCATTTAATTCATTTTCACTAGCTAGCACCAAACCCCGGCACCCGAGACTGTCGCTTTTGCACACAATTTCTCATTCAGAAGTTTTCTGTACCGCGCGCGCTTACAAGTTTGTAATTCTTAGTCTGTTAACAAAGTTCATAAATACTTGAGCAAGTTCGTTGGTTTCCCTCCAACAACAACAGCTAAGAGAGCAACAACAACAAGTGCAACAACAACAGCACTTGGCTCTTGGGTGCAGCAACGTAATTGCCCAAGTATTTGTGTTTTCTAGGTGCCGTATTATCAGTTGAATACTATTGAATAAATCTGTTGCCAATTAACTCGCAGCTTTATTGATAAATCTGACCCATAACTGTTAAAAGTTCTAGTTTATTTTTCACCTAACTGGCAATATTTTTTTGTATGATCTTATAAGCTATTAAATTCAACTTTGTATATGGAAAATTGTTTTAAACGCTTTAGTTTATGAGAAACTGCAAGAAACTGCTAAAATAATTGTTAACTGTTCAACAACCTTTCTAGGAGCCAATTTAATTGATTTGAATATAAGTGCTTAAAAATGCCCATAAGACATGTTTTTAATGTGTTACAGCAATCTACCAATTTAAAAATATTTTAATATTATATTTTTGAAGCTTGAAATAGGATTGAGAAAGATGCTAAATAATAGTTTAGTTCACAAGATGCATAAAATGTTAAGAAATAAAGCTCATTTAAAAAGAAATATTTTAAAAGAAAAGCATAAGAATGATGCAGTTGGGTGTAGCTCATGCCGGAATACTCTATTCACAGTATAGTAACAAAATAAGCCAGTCGAATATGGTCTAAGCTATTATTGTAATTTAAAAAAAAAATACCTTTAAGCTGCCATTTTGGGAAATATACATTTTTGAAATTCGTTTGTGTCCCGCTTGGGAGACTTTGAATAAATTAAAATAATTAGTATGTCACTAATGTTTATTGTGAATATAAATTGTTGAAATTTAGTAACAAATAAATACAAAGTAAAAATATAAATAAAAAAATTTAATTAATTTGTACTAGTTCGTATTAGAAATAGCTGAAAAACTAAAGTTTAAAATATGAAAGTACTAATTTATTTATTCTAAATCTATAGAAAGATACGCTAGGAATAATTGATATATCTGACAACAGTTTAGTAACATGTTTCGAATTTCTAAAAAATATATAATTAAAATACTAGTTTAGTTAGCTGTATTAGTACAAGACAAGTAAGACTTAAAAGCGCATTTCTAACCAGTTCACCAAAGCGAGTAGCTACTGTTACTTCCTTCTATATACGTATATACGTAGTAGTTATTATGCGAGCTGTGCATATCGAATCGCTTGAGGCGATTCATTTAGTGTTCGTTATCTGGCATGTGGCACGCTGATAGATCAATGTGGCGCAGGTAAGTCAGCTGCAGGGGGGTGTTGGGAGGGGGGACACGGCACAGGTCCGTTTGCAGCACCTCAGAAAGTAATTGTTTGCGATTTGAAGAGTGTGGTGTGTGTCAGCGCCAGAAGCTTGGAGTGGATCAAAAGTCGTCTGGATGCGGATGTGGATGCAGTCAGCCCGGATTGCCGGAGCTCTTGAGACATTCGAGTGGACGCTCGGGTGCCAGTTGCTGTCTGGTGCTGGAAGCGGGAGGGGGTGGGGGTGCCAACAACTATGGCTTTGCAGTTTAGTTCAGTTTAAGCTGCCCCCGATGACGCCCGAGGATGCTGTTGGGCAAAAGCTCTCCGGTCGCCCAGCCTGAATGGGGCAGCGTCAATGGCAACGAGTTTATTTGCAGTCGAAATATGTCCCCAGACGGCAACAATAGCAATTAGTTCATTGTCAATAGTTTGCTTGCTGAAAATGTCGCACTGGCAAGGACAATTTACCGCCTGCGGAACTATGCGTTGGCAGGAAGGGGGCGGGGCTGGCAACAAATTTAACTAAATTGTAATCGGAATATGCGCATACAAATGGCATTAGCTAGAAATGCAAATTACTTTACGGCAGGGCAGCCATAGCTGAAGCAGCATCAGCAGCAGCAGCAGCACCACTACCAGTAGGACAAAGGACAACTGCAAGGATTCTCGGCACTCGGCATTGTAGCAGTCAAATTGCAAGCGATTAAGTGAAGTAAGCTAATTAATTTTGCAATGTGTGCCATACGAATACGAATGTATCTAAGTATCTGTCTCTGATTGGCAGCCACATAAGCACACACACACACTTACGCAACCTTACACACACACACACACACACACACACTTGCTTTCACGCTGTTAAGGTCTTTATGAAATGGCCGCCCCGTCGTCTGTTTACTTTACATTAATTGAGTTGGCAAAAAGTCTACCATAATTTCGTCGTTGCTCTCGCGGCTTTTGGCCATTAAACAAAACGAGGCCAGGCGCCGCATCGGGCCACTGTTGCCAGTGTCGGCAACCCTATGCCGGCGTCCCGTTAATAATGCCGTTAAAAATCTTGCCTTGCAATTGTTCAGGCCTCAATAAGTACGCGTACAGAGCACTCGCATTATCTGCATCTCTGGCATTGCCAGCGCATTTACGGCTTGAATTGCATTTTCCGTACATAAGACATGAATTTTCCTTTAATTTTCAGCCAACACTTTCAGCATTTATCAATTTATGCATGAATTTCCAAGGGCTCTCAGCCCGAACATTCATTTAAACTTGTAATTCTGGTAAAGTGCAGATATTTAATGAAAATTGTTTAACACTACTTAGTTTCGGGATTAAC
Organism: Drosophila colorata; assembly: GCA_035041545.1. NCBI lineage: Eukaryota > Metazoa > Arthropoda > Insecta > Diptera > Drosophilidae > Drosophila > Drosophila colorata. The sequence continues at coordinate 2,134,572 of JAWNLD010000662.1, read as the reverse complement.
AGATTAATTTGGATTGTTGCTGTAGTTTCATAAACTACTGGGATTACTGGAAAACTTTAAGTACCAAACAAGCAAGGTGCAAATAGCCCAAAAACCATATAAAATGCTACGTCAATACTTTAAACTTCCTTAGCTTCGTCGATTTTCAACCGATTTTAAAGCTTGATTGTTTTTTTAATGGTTTGTTCTCTACATTAGTTTTGCATATGAATTTAAATTATTTTTTCGAAGTTTTTTGAGTCTTATCCAAGTTTTATGCCCCCTTACTTATTTAATAAATTTTTTTTTTTTTTGGTTTACAATTTTAAAGTTTTATTCTTAATCGATTTTAGGTGTCAATATTAGTACAACAAATTTAATCTTTAGCGATTCTGAGGGGGTAAATTTTTCTGTAAAATATCATGCCAAAAATTACAACAATTTCGACATGCAAAGTTCACAAATCCGTAGAAAATGCTCCGACCTGACTTAAATTTACAAAATTTCAACCGACTTTCTAGATTGATGGATTTTTGTTAATGAATTGTTCTTATTGTCCAGTTAAGAATTTTACAATATTTTTTGTACAAAAAAAGTTCTTGAAAATATTCTTCATATTTTTACCGACATGCATTCATGTTTGCATTTGCTGATGTTGTTTTTGCTGTGGCAACTAGTAAATTGGTAGCCGAAAAACAACAGAATGTTTCATATGATATTTGTGCAATGAGGCATGGAGATGGGGAGGCTGCGCCCAAGACGACAAATTGAGCGAATGGATGACAATTTCGATTTGTGTCGTAAAAAGTGCAGTAAATGCAAAAAACATCAGGCAATGGAATGGCATCCGATGGAATGGGCAATTGGAACCCAGCACAGAGCGCGGCTAATATAAAAAAAAAGCTATGCAGATGGAAAAGGGACACCAAACACACACACACACACACACACAGACAACTCCCACACACACGCCAATGTGCATTTCTTATGTGCCTGTGTGTGTGCTTAACTTTTCCGTATGGAGCATAAAAATTTTGGTAAAGTTTAGTTTTCATTTTATGTGCCATGTTTATTTATTTTTATTTGCCGTTGGTTCGTCCTGCTGCTGCTCGAGCTCTGTGTTTTAGTATTTCACTATCTTCAGTTATTTCTTATAGGATGTTGTTTTTGTAAGCTTCTTTTTGCTCATCTCTTCTCGCCCATTTCTATATTATGCTGCCCTTTTTGCTTTGTGTACCAAGCAAATGAAAAATAAGCTTTCAAAACATTTTGTGCCATTTAAAGAACAACATTTTGTTGTGTTTTGTTTTTCTTATATTACAACTTTGGTCTTCCAAATGCTGGACATTGTTATTGTTGTTGTTAGATTTTCATTCGCCATGACTGTACGTATATATGTGTGTGTGCTGTGTGTGTGTGTGTGTTTGTTTGTGAAAATCGTTTGTTGTGTGTCCAATTTGATTTTTATACATTTCTTTCGTTTTTTGTTTTCTAGAGAGCAGAAATGAGTTTTTCTTTCCAGTTGATGTGTTTAATGGCGTTTGCTTTTACAACTTTCCTTTTGGTTTTCTTTGGAGACACACATTTATGCTAATTTTTTATGTGTCAACCAAATAGCTGCTAGCTGTTAGCTGTCCTTTTGCATAAGGACTGAGAGCTGAGGACTGCGTCATCTTAACGTGTTGCAGCAAAAAAGCGCAGTTGCTATAGCTGCAGCTGCAGTTGCGTTAGCAGTGGCTTTTAGTGTAATTAAACAGTTAGTTGAAAGCATCTTGGTTAGCTGATGGCCTTTAAAGTGCGCTTAAGGGTTAAAAATGATTTAATTTGCCTTTTCGCATTTTGCAATTAGGTGCAAGGTCCTTGAAAAATACGCAGCCAAACACTAATTGCATTTTTTCACGCCCGATAAAGGCATTTGCCAGGGCTGCACAAATGAATCCCACAATGGAACGACTAATGCGGCCAGCAAACTTAATTAAGCCAAAGCCAAACTGCCTACGGTAATCCGCTGAGGGTGTGTTCTTCATACATACTTACAAAATAAAGAGAGAGAGAGATAGGGAGAGAGGGAGAGAGGGCTTTGCGTGGCAGCATCTTTAATAAACCGTTGCGAAAGCCAAGCTGGCCGCAGGTAATGAAAATCCTGATGACAATTTTTAGTTGTTGCAATGAAAACATTTCAATTGCGGTTGCCAGGCGTCGACGCTGGTGTTGTCCTTGCGGAAGTCGTTGCGCCTGATTGCCTGCCTGGCTTTGGCTACTCCAAACCAGCAATAGCAGCAGCAGCAGCAGCAGTTGCAGCTGCTGCAGCAGCTACAAACAAAGCGGATGAAGTCAATTCAAGTAAATGCTTTTCTACTTTGCTCCACTTCCCTTTCAACTGCTTGCTTTCGCTTCGTATTCGCAACAATTGCAATTGTCATTATTGTCGTTGCTGTTGTTGTTCTGGTTGTTGTTGCCGCTGCTTTGGCTTATTGTTGTAATTGCAGCACATTCTATTTTGCAGCTTTGTGTTGCCGCCGCCGTCGACGTTGCCGCTGCTGCTGCTGCTGCTTGTGGCAGGTGATGGCGTCGTCGCAGCCGTTGACAATCACGACCATTTTCCGCTGCCGGACCAGACCCAATTCTTTTATTTATTTATAGCATTTGATTGTTATACTGGAGACAAAGTGACTTACGAACACAACGATTTTTATAGTATTTCTGGTTACCAATCTTGAAAGTATTGTTTGCATATTATTATTATTACTTATAATTTATATTATATAGTAATCTACCAATGATTGTTATTCTAAAATGAGGTACTTTTGTGTCTGTTAAATAAATTAAGTTTAATACTTTTTATAAGCTTATAGCAGAAGGTAAAAATAATTTGTCACAAAAGTTGTAACGTTTTAAAATATATATTTTCAACCATCCAAATATATATTTCCATAATTTTGTGTGCAAAAAATTAACTATATAAATTTTTCTTTTAACCAAAAAAGTATTCAAGTTTTTGCATAGAACATGCTAAAAATGTAAGTATATATATTTATGTATACAAATGTATATTATTTAGCTTAGAGTTTTTCTATGCAAATTCTATACAAATTTTTATTATTTATGCTCTTGCAGACGGTACTTCAATTTTGTCACAAAATATGTTATTAAAGAAAAAAAATGTATAAATCTTCTATGCATAATTATTTTATTTTTATTTGTATACATGATACTTATAATTTTTTTTAACGAAGTGCGTAAATTCTTAATAAATATATTTCGTTCGGTTAAAAAATTATTTATTTAAATTAAAATCATAAAATCAAATTGGTTCTTGTATCTGTAAAACATTTTTTAAAATTTTTTTATTATAGTTTTATTTTATGATTGATAAACAAAAAATTTGTTAATAAATATTTGTTATAAATATTAAATTATATTAATATATCATTAAGAATAAGTTTATTTTAGTTCTGAGTATTTGCATCCGTTTTAAGGATCAGCTAACTTAATGTTTAAACCTGTCCTGATAGGGTATTTTATCTTCGCCAGCCGGAAGTGAGCGGCTGTTTCTCTTGTTTCCTCGACAACTTAGATAATATTTCTTTTTGAAAATTGAAGCACTTTAGAAGCGAGTATGCTGGCGGATCGTGTTGGGGATTCGGCTTCATACTTACTTGCACACATCGCCCGTCAATGGTTCATTAGCTGCGCTGGCTAAAAAATGTGCTGCCAAAGCGAAATGTATGCAATCTCAGCATCTTGGCCCATTGCTTTAGGTTACAATTTTTCTTTTTAGCCCAGCGCTGGGTCCTCGGTCCTCCGTCCTGTGTCCTGTGCTAGTTGCCGTGTAGCTTGAATAAATAATGCCAATCTATCTTCTAGGGGCAACGGATCAGCGGCCATGTGTTTTTACTCTCTGTGCGTACGGCTCTTAAAGCGACCTATTTTAATATTGCACCAGGCATTCGATTGTCCTTTTCGTTGTCAGCAAGGATATTTGCATAGCTGGCATAAATATGCATATTAAAAACAATAAAAAAGAAAATAGAGTCAAGCTGAGAGGTGCGAAAATGCGCATAAAATGAGCGAGATATTAGCCAGAATGGACGACGCGTCGGTCATTGCAAATTAATGGCCTTCAAAGTGGTTAAAGAGCCGGACGCAACCGGAAGTCGAACGCAAAAGGGGTTCATTGAGTCCACACAAAAGGGCAGCAGATTTTATGAGTTTTCACGGTAAAATAAGAAATTTTGCACAATATAATATTACCCAAGCACGGACAAGCTGGCGGAGCACGGAGTAGGGGCAACAGAGGAGCTAGACGAAGCACAGACTGCATGCTAGAGCTGCCGTGGCGGCTGCTGCCAGTGCTGGCTTTACATACCCTTGCAAAAGGTATTACAATTTTGTGCAGAGTTTTGTAATAATTGTAATAATAATAAATATATAAATATAAATATAATATTGCTTATAAGTTGTGTTTATATATGAAGAGCTATTGTTTTTTCTAAGATGTCTAAGCCCTACTCAGCCATTACTAACTTACTATGCTATTAATATATATATATATATATTTTTTTTTTAATTATAATTTATTTAAATTTGCAATATATTTTTTGAAAATAAACAACAAATAAATGAATGCTTAAAAGTAGGATTGATTTCCTGTAAATTCAAAAATGATATTTTATATTAACATATTAACAGAATCATATTAATAGCAGAAGAATATATCATATTACTGCTAAGGGGAAATCTTCATAAAAAAATATTTTTTTTAATATTAAAATGTTTTGTTTTATAAAATTGCTTCGAGCTTTATTATAATTCGCATATTAAAAAATAAAAATATATTCAATGCTGGATAATTATCATATATCTTGCTAAGTACGAATCTTTCTCAAATCACAAATATCTCGTAAATCTCAACTCACATATCTGGCAGGGTATTTAATCTTCGTCAGTCAGAAGATAACTCTTCCATCTCTGTGTTGCCATTAAGTGCAAAAGGATTTTCATTCTTATGCGCATCCTGTGCATAATACACTCGCATCGGCACACGCAAAACTCATTGGCATTGCATCTGTGTGTGTGTGTGTGTGCGTGTGTGCACTGTGTGCGGCATCTCCCTGCCTCTGGCCACGTGTACGTGTGTGCGTGTATTGGATATGCCAATTTATTGCACACACGAGTGCATTAGAGTGCCAGCCCCGTCTTCTGGTTGCCCTTTCGCTTATTCTCCTCGGCCGCTGGCAAAGTTTTTGTGTTCATTTGGTGATTGTGGCTGCTGCATGTCTGGCAGAAATTACTTAATCCTTGCGGTTTTTTGGAGCGGCAACTTCAATCCGCCCCGCCCGTCCAGCTGCACATTAAAGCAATTGTAATTGGCATTTGTTGCTGTTGCTGTTGTTGCTGTTGTTGTTGTGTTAGCCGCACTCCAAACTATTTGACCACATTCGCATTTAAACGCTTTAAGCTGCTCAGAGCCTCAGCTGTCTACATTGTCTGCATTAAATAGCCTCCAAGGCTCGGGTGCACAACCCCTGAACGGACTTAGACTGCCAACTGCCAACGAACAACGGCCAACAGCCAACTGGCCAAGTTAACGTTACCGTCTTTAAATATTTGCACCGACCATCGCTGGAGTTTGCTTCGACAGCCATTATTATTACCCCACGGGACGCGCGGATTCCTTTCAGCAGCATGCGTCCTGTTTCCTGTTTGACTGCAATCGCTTCGGGTCTTCCTCGTCCTCTTTCTTAACGCCGCCCGCTGTTGCAACCAGCTGAGTTGCATTCACGTCGCAGATTACAAATAAATTATCGCCTAATAGTCCTTTTACGCCTTGCTAGCTGATGTTGTTGCTCCTTTGCCTTGGGCCAGTTTGCCATCGACTTTGATTCCCCATTTTTATATGATTGCCTTTTCAGAAAAAATATCTGTTTTTTTTTCGTTTAGGTCGGATTCGCTTTCGCTTAGCCACGGCCTGTAAGCGACAACATGCACCTACTTATGTATGCCATCAATATTGAATAGGATGTGTGTCCTGCGGCAGGGTGTTTTGCTGGCCGCAACAGAAACGGCTGATATTCAGAATATCGCAGGATTTTAGCAATTTGTGCGACGACCGAAGGAGATCACAGGAGCTGTGAACTGTGAAAAGTAATGAGGGTAAAAATAAATGCATGGCTATAATTATATCCGTGATAACAATCGCTTAAATTGTGGCAATAAAAATTGTATACTAAGTATAATAAGTACACCCAATTCGCTTTTTAACCGAATTTCTTTTATGCGATTTCAAAGTTTTTTTTTTTTAATTCTCTATTATTTGTATACAGAGGAAGCAATACAAAATCGCAACTTAGGTATGCTCAGTATTTTTGTAAGAATAAATCATCATTGGTGCTAATACTTTCGTTGTGTAAAGACATGTGTTTGGTTCATTGGGAAGATTTTTTTTTTCAATTTTAAAATAAAAAACTACTTTTTTTTTAAGAAGGAAAAAAGAAGCACCAACAAAAAGTTGACATTGACATTGACATTATGCGCTTTTTGAAAATATGGAAAACATCTAAAATTAAATAATATAAGTAGTGTTTTATTATGTGGATTTCTGTGGAACGTATCTGTCGCATAAAAGGAGAATTGTGTAAGTATAAGTTGAAGGCAAAACATTCGAATATAATAACTATCACGAAAGAGTCCTTGTTGAAATGTCAACTGTAAGTATTCAAATAAATTCCCAGGGAGTTTGCAGCAATGTTTTCCTGAAGTAGAGTCTCTTTAGAAGTCCTGGAAAACATTTTCATATTTAAAAGATACTTCCGGCTCAATCGCACCAGACACTTTCAGGACTATAGTATGTGATGTGAAAATAAAAATTTAATTTGAGCCGGAAATGAAGTCGAAGCTCTTTAAATGCAAACAAAAACAAAAATCAATCCCGGCGCTGTCAAGAGCTGCAATTGATATGCAATCTGAGTGTCTGAGGTGTGTGTGTGTGTGTGTGTGTGTGTGTGTGTGGCGGGTGGTGCTGAATGTATTCCAATGCGGTCTGAAGGGCGTTGCAAGTCCCCCCCACTTGGGACCATTAACACATGCTCCACCAAACACCCAGAGCGTTGCCAGGCGCGCACTTTTGCAGCCACAAACTTGCGTATGCAAAAAGCAATTGCTATTGAATTCATTGAATTCGATTTAAAATAAAAAAAATATAAATAAAACGAGACGGCTGGCAATTGGGCTAGATGAGGCCTTCCGCACTCGACTAGGTGGTTAGTGTGCGACTTTGAGATACTCTGCTAGGTTATAGAAATCATAGATTACATGAAATAATAAATGCACCAAAAAAAAAATATATATATAAAAAAAAATATAGTGTGTTTTGAAGCCTAAAATCTTCTGCTTGAGACTCTGATGCTCACACATTTAAAACACGTCAGCTTGCAGCGACATAAAAGAAATAATTTTTGTTAAAGGTTTTTCATATAAACCTTTGTCTTAGTGCTTAGTTTTGTGATAATCGGATCAGGATAATCACTTTTATAAGTATGTTTATATAACCTGGTATTATATTTTAAATAACCAAATTAATTAAAATGTATCCCTCTTTATTTACAATTTATTTATCATTTTTAACTCAATCAATGGCTATCGAAACTATAATTTTTTAATTTTAATGTGTATTTTATGTAAATAAAAAAAAAATTTTATTTTATATAATTTTTTATTTTTTATTATTACTATAAATTATTTATCATACAATCCAATTGATACTTACTTGTATCTTTTAGCGCTTTGTCGCATAAATGTGCCCATAACGCATACGCCTTTTGGTAGGATATACAATGCCAACACCAGTTAACGGCAATTTTGCGGTTGCGGGCGTTTGCGCCCAAATTGAGGAAGTGAAACTAACGCGTTGCTTGCATATTTATTGATGACTTTTAATTGTATTGCATACTCGTACTTACAGACTATTTACACAGGTTAGTTTTGCCGCGACTTAAAATTATGTTTTGTTTTCGTTTTTCATAGTGACATACATATACATACATATCAGTTGTAGTTGTAGTTGTAAATTCTCACGTGCATTTCAGTTGCTTATAGCTAGAAAACTGTTTACAAATACCGAAAAAAACCGAAAAAAAAACCAAACTAAATGCGAACAGTGACAGTTGCTGCTGCTGTTGCTGCTGTCGTCGTCGCCATTTTGTAGCGCGTCAACTTCCGTGCGCCATATTGAAATGTCAGCGGCATGAAGAGCCACTGTGTGCTGATGGCGGCCGCCGCTGCGGTTAGCGCGGCCAACAGCAGCTGAGCGCTGAGCAAATCGACGCCGGGCGCAGCTAGAGGGGGTTGAAAAAAAAAAAACGAAAAGAATGCCATTGCAATTATATTTATTTGTATTGTATATTGTCCAAATATGCGACCGCTGTCAGTGTATTTGGATATGTATGTATATATATATATATATATGAAAATATATATTTATTTTTAATTAGCAGCCGCCACATGCGCATCTCTGCGGCGGTAACTGTAATTGCGGTCGCATGCATTAAGTGCAACCGCATGCACTCTCTTCCAATCTGCCCCACTTACCCGACTTGTACTCCTTCTGGTTCTTCAGATCGATGTCGTCGCGAAATACCATCGCATGCAAGCTGCTCTCCCGCGTCAGCTGCGGATAGCTCTCGATCTCGGCCACGCAGCGCAGTTCGAGTTCGGGTCGCTTTGTCGAGCTGATGCGTCGCTGATGCTGTTGTTGTTGCTGCAGTTGCTGCAGCTGTTGGCGCTGCTGCTGCAGCTGCTGCGGCGGCAGCTGCTGGAAGCGCGGATCGTTGGCATAAAAGTTGAGCTGGGACACGATGCGCTTCAGATTGTAATCGTGAGCCGCGATTGTTGTCTCCACGCTGGGCTGCAGATCCGCCTGATATGCCTTAAATAAGTGTGAGTGAGTGTGTGTGTGTGTGTGAGTGGGCGTGTGTTACGTACCTGTACGCCATTTATATACCAGCTGATGGTGGTCAACAGGCTGGAGAAGTCGGTGCTGCAGTTGACCTGGACGAAGTCGTCGAAGCGGTACATCGAGTTAAAGCTGCTGATCAGCGGATTATTTTGGGGCAGCGCTACAAAAAGTAAGACACACATGGGCATTGAACAGAGAGATTTGATACAATGTAAATATTCAATTAAATCAATATTTGAATAATTTACATCTATTGAAGAGAGAGATTTGATAAAATGTAAATAAATATAAATAATATTAAAATCTTATATATTATATAGAAATACAAATATATGAAGAAGTATCATTGAATTTGTAAGAGAATACAATATTTATAAATAATAGAACCGACATGCATTTTAACACTTCGAGACATATTATTAATAGTGTGAGCAAATTAAAATTTTTTGTTTAGAGTACTTCATATTGCAAAAATATATGTATATATCCCCAATAAACACCGCTTGGGTAATGCGGACCTAGTTTATAAATTGTAAATATATAATATATATGTAATATAATTGTAATAATTATAGAGAATAAATTATTAATAAATCAAAGATTATTAAATATAAAATATACAAGTGCAAAGTAGCTCACTTGCAGTTGATCAACTGATCATCTAGAAAAGAATTTATTATATTGGGCAGCGGTCAAGTGCATATAAACTTAACAGGAACTTAAGGAATCCGAAATTCCAACCATGCTAGATAAAACTAAGGCCCTTTCTGGTCCGTGTGGGATAATCACATGGTAAACATTTTCTAATCTTACCTTACCTGAACACAGAAGTATTGCAATATGTATTTTATATTTATATCTATACATCTATTATATTAATTTATGTGCTACCGTAACTAACTGATCCCTTTACATTTTCACTTTGATTTCCAAAAATAAATTGCACATAATTTAATTAAACATGCCCGGTGATATGTCGAATTTATGTTCCAGTTTCTCTAACAAAGGCAAAATTGCACTTGGTCAGAAAACTTAAAAAAAAACCTGTCACATCTGTTCAAAAGTAAATACGCAAAAAAGATAAAAAAAAAAATTAAATCTTAGTTAAATTAAACATTGCACAAAAACAAAGTGTAGTGATAAGATATAATAAAATAATGCGATTTTAAAAGGTAGGAAAGTGACAACTTGGAAGCTAATATTAAACGTGCGTTAAACATGCAAATTGTGCAGCTAGTTGCCCCTGTTCCGAGCCCATCTGCCCCCACTTGCTCCGCGCTCTGCTCGTTGCCGCTGTTGCTTATGTTGTGCCCCAGTACGAATACAGAATTTCTTGTTGTTGTTTATTTTACAACTTCTCTATTTGCTTTTGATAAATTTTTAAAAATATTTCAGCAGCACTGGCGCACTGGCAGCAGCAGCAGCGAGGCTTCCATGTACGCAGCGCATCTACAAGATATTTATTTTATATCAGCGGAAAAATAGATGATCATAAAACACATGCAGAGAGCGCAGGCAGAACCAGGACGCGTGGAAACATCCTGCTGTGTGTGTGTGTGGGCAAAAGTAAAAGCGAAAATAAAAACAAGAAAAAGAAGCACACACACACACATACACACACACACCCACCGACACACACACATCCGCCTGAACATATATGGATGCAGCACGAAGCACGAGGCACTCGGTAGCGGAGCTTTTCATTTTAGCGATATCCTTTTTAAGCATAAAGTGCTGCCGTAAATCACAGAGGCGCACACCAATACACACACACACACACACACACACACACACACACACACGCACACAAGCACAGCCCGCACACCCGCAGTCTCGAGCCAAGCAAGCGCGATTCCTGTGCGCTATTTCAGCGTTGTTTTTGCTGGGCAGCTACAGCGTGTGTGTGTGTGTGAGTGTGTGTGTGTGGCTAGGGATGCGAATCACATGCATCTCTTGCGTTACATTTTATGAAAACGTTCAGCTTGCTGCTCGCTCGTTGTTTCTTGCGCGAATACATCCTGCTGCCGGGCTGCTTATCCTGCGTGCGTGTTGCTGGCCGCTGCGTGCAGCACGTTGTTGCAGCTACTTTTGGCCCGCAGTCAGAAGTGTATGCAAACTCTCTCTCTCTCTCTCTCTCTCTAGCTCTCGCTCCCGCTCTCTGTCTGTGCATATATCTTGCAGTTTTCTTCGCATGTTGTTTACCATTAAAATATCACGGAAATTACACATTTTACTTGGTTTATGCTGTGCGGTAGCGCAGCGGGGATTGCCGATGGATAGCGTCAAAATATTTGCATTGCATACGCGCCCACATGCTAGCATACATACACACACACACACACACACACACACACATGCATATAGTTGCGCGCATACTTTAATTTAAGACAAACAGTTGCAATTGCATTTCATTACGTATACGCGCCGTGGGGCGCTGAGCCTTACCCTCGACGCTCATGTTGGCTGCGCGCGCTGTTAGCTTGAAATGGGGCGCATCGCCGGACACTTCGCACCTGTAGACGCCCGTTGATTTGACGCCCAATAAATTCAGGTCCACGCGGCACGAGGATTCGTTGCACTCATAGCTATTATCGATCAATTGGATGCCCGGCACCGGGAACTTGCGGAAAACGGTCTGCATTAGCGGCGCATATCTGTTTGGAGTAGAATCAAAAGCGTGAGTTGGCCAGAAACGGGTTTGGCTTTGAGTGCTGCTGCCGCTGACGATGCTGCTAAATTGGCCGCAAATTGTGCCGGCTGCCATTTACTGTCCTTTTTTTTTTTTGGGGCTGGTCAGCTGATAATCGGCCCAAAGGGCACGCTAAAAGCTTTGAAGCCATAAACGAAACCAGGCCAGGAAATGGAGATTTTGCACACAAGTGGCTTACATGCACTCAATCACAGCTGAATTGTGTATATATCTGTATGTGTGTGGGTGTGTGTGTGTGCGTGATTTCTTCAATTTGCTTTGTATCGTAGATTGTTGCTCATTAATCCCTCAAATACATATTGAATCTATCTGTAGAAAAATCTACAACAAAAGTGTTCAAGTGGAAAACTTGTTCAGCACTGAACAACAAAAGTGGCTTTAGCACATAAATAAACAGATTGCTTATGTCCAGTGTGTTCGACTTACAGATACCCTGTATTTACTTAGACTTTAGTAAGCTGCGTCTATTTTTTGTTGTTGGGTGACACACACATTTCGGTAAGTTTATTATGCTCTATTTCCTCTATTTTAGTGGGTATAAAGACTTAAATGGGGCAGGGGCTGTGGCAATTCCAATGAAATGCTCTCAACTTTTGTGGGCTGTTGTGGTGTTGATAAGTCGCTTTGTGCGCTACTTGTTAATAGCTGTTAGCCAGCGTTTGTTGCCTGTCTAAGGATGGGTAGGCAGGCAAGCAGATGCCGGGGTGCTCGAATTATTTGCGGCTTAGACGGCGTCTGCTGCGGCAGCAAATCAACAAATTTGATAAGCAATATAAACTGGCTTCCTCTTGTTGCTCTCGCAGCTTTCGTTGAAGACGTGGCTCGTTACAAGGGATTTTGTGGCAACTATTACTTTAGACTGTGCTTTGTATTTAGTGCCTGCTTTCCACTAAGTTTTTCCCCCTATACTTGATGTGTAAGGCCAATAATGACTGCGCATGGTTGAAGATAAAATAAACTACATGCTTAAATGAACTAAAGGCGGCAGATCTTGGCAAAAATGATTTGTAATTGAATACATTTAAGTTTGGTGATAAATCTTTTTTTTTTATAAGAAAGCGAGAAAGAGGTTAAATAAATTTATAACTCCAGTCAAAAAGCAGCTTTTGGCAAAATGAAAGCTTGCTAAGCTCAACCTATCAGCTGTCATTAAGAATGTTATTTTACATCAATAACAGCCAGCAAGCCTTGTGGAGCTGTATGCGCAAGCGAGACAGGCTTATGCTTGAATGTATCCAATTGCAATGCAATTCACACGCAGAGAGCAAAGAGTGCGCTCAAAGATCAAAGCAGAACTCAGCGGATAAAAATAGACATGCTCCCTTATAACAACAACAGCAGCACGTCAGGCAGTCGACGTTTGTGCAAGCAAGACAGGCATAAGCACTGATGGTAAATCTTTTGTGCAAGTCTGCGATCAATGCTCAGCACGTCCAATTACTTTGAGTGCGAGCGAGGCAGACATATGCACGTGTAAGCTGACGCCGTGAAGATGGCGCTGAAAGCTGAAACTGGCATACAAATGCTGCAATTCGTTTAAAACTGTGCGAAAAGTTTCAATTGGAACAGACAGCCAACCATAGTGCAAAAGTAGTACAATATTCTCTCTTTATCTCAACGAAAAAGAGCAAATTGAAAGCAATTTCGCTGGCTGTGCGAAAATTATTAGCTTTGAGTCAATGTTGGCGCTGTTGCTCTTCAGGTTCCAAAAAAAAAAATATAGCGCATGTTTCAGCGTTTTAAAGTTTTGTTTACATTAATTTGCAGTTGCATTACTACAAGTGCAAGGAAAATTGCAATTGGCTTCAGTTGAATTTCCACGTGCCGCTGCTGCTGTCTAATTAAAACTTTCGCTTAGCAAGCGGAACCCTTTTTGCTTGCTCTTAGCTTTGGGGTTGCATGCAAGCATGTGTGTGTGTGTGTGTGTGAGTGTGCACAGCACCTAAGCGCTACTCATTCTCATTTTTAATTAAGCAAAACGCGAAGCAGTCACTTGAGATTTTTCATTACGCTGCAGCCCATTGCAGTGCAAACACTCGCATGCAGGCAAATATATGTATGCACAAACATACATGTATTCAACTGACTTTCATCTTACGATGATGATAATGATGCTGATGATGAGATCTTCGTCTGGCAGGAATATACTCCCTCTCTCTCTCTCTCTCTCTTTCTCTCGGCCGGTTGTGCATTTCATGTTTGAAGTGGACGTCTTGAGGTCAAATTGGCATTTAATAATCATTTCGGTTTGCTTCTGGCACAGGTCATAAACAGATATCAGTTCCTATGGCAATTAGTTGGCTTTGTTGTCGCCTGTCTGGCTGCTGTTGCTGCTGCCAAGAGCTGTGGCATAAATATTACATGCCGCTTACGAGCGTAGCTTGAAATACGCAAGTGACTGATGGCTGTAACGGAGCCGCATGACTAAAAGCCTATAAACCCCAACCGGGGGCAACCACAACAGAGTACTTCATATGGTAGGACATTTAAATTAATTTGCTGCAGCATAAACGAACCAACGCAAATTAATTTATTTAATAATTCATTAGGCAAGAAAGTCGCCTGACAATGAGCATATTTATGTGGAAAATGTGTGTGTGTGTGTGTGTGTGTGTGTGTGAGTAGATGTGTGTGTGGGCTGGGCTGCGACTGGTTATGATTGCGAACTGGCGACCCGCCCACGGCAATGGCACGGATTTCGATGCATTTGACAGCTGCGCAGCTTCGCAAAAATAACAAAATAAATATCATAAATTATAAGCGCACAGACTGTCTCACTCTGTGTGCGTGTGTGTGTGCGTGAGTGTGTGTGTGCGTACTTACCTAAAAAACTCGCTGTCGTTTTTGTACCACTTAACCGAATTTAACGTGTGACCACTTATGTCATAGCTGCAGGATAATGTCACGTTATCGCGAAAATCAACAATTTGTGGCACATTGATGTCAGTCACAAGTAGACACTGAATGCGACGCGTAGCTGCCAAAAGAGAAAGAGAGAGAGACACGAAGAGAGATGGAGTGAGTAAGCAATATGGAATACGTGAGGTAAACAGCAGGCAGCACCAAACGACGCCAGCTGGTGCGTTTTTCGATAAAAAACGTCAGATAAAATGATGAAAACTGCCATAAAAATGCTCCACAAAATATAACGAAACGAGAATGTTTTGCATTTGGCCAGCTTTAAAGTTGTAGCTCTGTGTATTTGTGTGTTTTGCAGGGGACAAATAGAGCAGCACCAGGGATTATGATCATGGAAAAAAAATCACCATTTTGGATTGAATTGTATAATATGGGTCAAATGCTAATGGTTGGTGTGCATATGGACTATCTCAATGTTTAAGCTATAGAAATATTTAAATATTGTACAGCTAAGTAATCTTTTTGCATTAGATGTATTTTGATTCACATTCATGTATATATATTTTTTTATGAATTTGTTAATGTTATATATACTATAACATTAACTCTCCCTTCCACTCGTTAGACAGATAAAATAAAAAAGTTATCTAACACTTTGTATTTTTTCAGGCCCTTCTTCATTTATTTTGTTTTGGTTTTTATATCATAAATTTTTTATTTTTTCGAACTTTTTATATTTTTTAATTTTTCTTATATCATTTGCCCTTTCACTCTAACTCTTCAACACTGTCTAATTCCATCTTTCAAGCTCTTTTGCAAATATTTAGTTCCTTTGAAAATCTGTCAGCCTTAATTGAAATAATGAAAATCGCATAGAGAGGTGGCACAAACGCATTACATTAATAATCCTAAAAATAATTGTACTCGTAGTGAAATAATTAAATTTCAACTAGAAAATATTTTAAATCAATTATTTTAAAGTGTTTAAATAGATAAGTGTATTAAGTTAAAAATTTAAAATAAATGCTATGGAGACAAATTAACATAAAAAGAAATTAAGCAAAACAGACAGAAAAAAATGGGAAGCAGACAATTTGCAGCACAAAAAACTGACGCACAACTTCTAATTGAATGAACTTGTAAAAATGCTCAACAACTAAATGACACAGCAACAAAAACAAAAAAAAAAAACAAACTGGAAGGCAAAGTAAAGAAGATAACAACAAAAGCAACAAAAAGAACAACCTTAACAACAACAACTGCTAAACGTTTTTATCCAACAGCAACAAAACCAGACAGAAACCGCGCGTGGGTTTTCACAATTTACGGAACGTTTTTAAGTGCAAACAGACAGCTGAAAAGGAAATGGCAGCAAGGACGACGAAGAAAAAGTAAAAAGTGGTTAATATCATTAGCTGCATTTGCGTTGCTGTTGCTACTGTTGTTGTTTTTGTGCTGTTGTTGTTGCTGTTGTTGATATTGTTGCTGCAACTGCTTATTGCAGTAAATGCCAAACGCGTTGCTTGCAGCTCTTCTTGTTGCCTGTTTGTTGCCGCGCGCGAAAAGTTGTGTGAAATTTCCATAATCTTGGCCATGTCGCTGCACAGTTGGCGAATCGGAGCACTGTGCTGCATGATAAGCAACAATTTAATGCCAAGCAAGGACGACAATTTGCAACTTGTCTGCATAATTTTTGTTGCTGCTCTCTGGCGTCGCAAATGGCATTAGGCAACAGCGGCAGCAACAAGCAGCAACAGCAGCAACAGCAACTGCAACAGCAGCAGCCACAGCAGCAGCCGCAGCAGCAGCAGCAGCAACACTCGTGAATTTAATTTGTTGCACTTTACAGTTGAAATAACTCGAGGTGTGGTGCCAAAAAAGTTGATGTGAAAATGCCAGCAGAAAAGCAGGAAAAGGCGAGCCAGTAAACCATCAAATATTTCTTGAATAATTCTAAAAATATATATGCATTGCCTTACCCACTGATTACCTTGTTCCAGCATATATATATATTCAAATATATATGTATGTCTATGTATATAGTAGATATATATCGCGCGACAGATTGCATTCTGCCGGCTGTGAAATTTGAGCTTTGTAGTCTGCTTTATGCATTGTCAATGACAGCAAACAAACTGAAAACTTGTTTAAAGTTTCAATAGACAAACAAACAAAAGTGCCTCACGTCAAAGAGGCGGATCTGCCGGAGGCAAGCCTTGCATGTTGCATGCTGCAAGCCGAGTCTGAGTGTGACACGAGTCTTTTGAAGCATGTCAAAGCTGCTGACTAGCAGTAACATGAAGCAACAACAGCAACAACGATAACAACGACAATGGCAAATACATTTGCAAATGGCAGCGGCAGCCGCAGCTTAATGACAGCCTCACAACATACAAACACACACACACACACACGCACACACTCCCAGTCAACAGAAGGCTGTGCGGTGTGAAGGGAGCACATCGGCAAAAGTTCACCTGCGTGGAAAAAGGCATGACAGCTGTATCTATGACCAAAAAGATACGTCTATGTGCGTATGTGTGTGTGTGCTTAGTGTTTATGTATGCATATCGCAGGAAAGAGCAAGAAAGAGCTGTCAACGCTGACGAAATACCCTAGAAAAATGTACAAAATATATATTTTATATAATATATTAATTATATCTCACGAATTCAAATCGTGTTTCGTTTAATTATATTATATTTTTCTATGTATAAAAACGGTTTATAAAATAACATAAAATGTTGTATTATAAAGAAATATATTTTTAAATTATTAAACTGACTTACAGGATAACAAACCTATGTCAGATAAATAGTAAACTTCATGAGCTGCTCTTTGAAAAATATAACATATTTAGTTAAATAATAAATGTAAGCAACATAGACTCACAAATATAATTTACAAACCTCTAAACCTAGATATAAATTAGCACACGAACATAAAAATTTAAAGACATATTTATTAATTATAAACACTCTAGTTTTGATCGATTCTGTTTGAAAAAATTTTTATACTCTACGCAAAATATTGATAAAAAATTGTGCGATCGGAAAAGCTTTAGCAATAAAAAAATAATAAGACCCTCTTTAATACTGTAAATTTATATATGTTTAAATTCGAATCAGTGCATCGATTCAGATCAGCTCACTAAATGTATATTTTTGTATGCTATAAGGAATATTACAGTACTCAGTCCAATACTCATCCAGTCTCAGTTACAGTCCTCGGTAGATGAGTTGTCTAAGTGCTCAGACATATAGGCAACTGAACAACGGGGATTCGGGATCGAATCCAGGGCAGGTGTATTGATGTAGTGTTTGTCTTAGCCAAAGGCTATAGCAGCCAATGCTATTTAAAAAATAGTTAGGTTAGGTATCTAACTATTTATTATTTAACTATATCCTATACTTTAAAAAATAATAATAATACAATACTTTCAAAATATTGCAACAGGAATATAAATTATATGCTGTAATAAGATAACTGTATTGATTGTAATAGTCTGTCTACAAATTTGTTGGAAATATAATTATATATTATCTTTACAGATGCTCAAAAATATTGATATTCTATGAATAAAAAATATAGTATATGCTGTTCCCTTTCTTAGAGATGGTAAAACTGTTTTATTTGATTGGACTCTCCTATTTCGGAACGAAAATACCTCTTCTACAGATAAAATTATGAATTTCGCAGTCTTAGGGTATTGAAATAAGTACATAAAATACAGAAGAGTCAACTTTTTTGCACGGCAATCAACGCACTTGAGCAAAGTTTTTGCTGCCTAACAACGCCAAACAACTCTGATGCCAATTCAAGACCGCAATTTGATTGTTGCTGTTGCTGTTGTTGTCAACTGTCTGTCTATATATATATATATATATATATGTATATATATATATATGTGTGGGTAGGCATTACTTATGTATAAGTCCAGGTTGTCTGGTGCTTTGTCTGTTTGCTTGGCTGATTGTTGCACAGCTGTTCGCTTGTGGGTTACAACGTGCCGCAGCATGAAAGACGATTTTTCCCCGTAGCCGTGAAAATGCCTAAAGATTGTCAAGAGGCACTTTTTATTTAATTTTATTTTATTTTTTATTTAAGGCATGCAGAGCATAGTTTCTGCGCTTGACTCCATGTTGACTAGATCATGCAAATTGTCTGCCCTGAAAAGTAGGCAACATAAAAGTTGCTCCGTTTTGTTGTTGCTGCTGCTTCTGCAGCTACTGCAGCGTTAGCCAATTTAAATCCGGCTAGAAACGTTCGCTTCTTACGATAAACGCCAGAGCAGACAAATCTGCACAGGCCCAAGCATAAAGAAATGCCAAGCATTTAGCCTTAAAAAATGCATAGAAAAGTTTTTCTAGGCTGAAACTTGCAAACTATGGTGCTCACGAAAATAAGAAACTGAGCCGCTGCAGAGTGCGTTTGAGCACAGGGTGTCTGTCAGTCGAGCACTCTTCACCAGAGCTCACTGGATTTTTTTCAATTTTTTTTTTTTTTTGGGGTTCAACTTGTGGCAGGCGAACACAAATAAAGATGCTAATCTCACTAAAGCGTAGTTGCGCAACAACAACAACACCACAAAAATTGAGCAGCTAAATGGCACACAAAAAAGCCAAAAAAAGAAAAAATTGCTAAAATAAAATAAAATAAATAGACGTAGCTGCTGTCTGGCCAACTATGCGACGAGCGTTAAGCTAGAACTGAGATTCCTTAGCTGCTGCTGCTTGTTGTTGTTGTTTGTTAGTTGTTGTCGTTGTTTTCGCTGCTGCTTTGCTTAAATCCCATTTGGTATGCAGCAGCCATAACAACAACAACAACGGATATGCAAAACATCAAAGTTTAAACTTGATTTTCCACATTGGCTGCGGCTGTTGGCTTTCACTTTGGCTTAGTTGCATGCCGCTGCGGACTGATTCACTGGCAACACATTAGTGTCAGTTTTGGCCACATGGCAGTAGGCTAACAGACCCCAATCCTCACTAGATGCTAAGATTTTAAAAGAAAAAAAATAACACACACACGTAATCGTAATTTTTTTTGTTGGTGTCGGTGGCTCGTTCAAACATAATTTACTTTTGCCACGCAAATCGCACACTTAATAAAATTGAAGACACTTGTAAAATAGGCAATTTGTTTAAATAAACTTTATGGCACTTGAGTCAAGCGACTGAGTGCCGAACTGTCAGCAAGTCAGGCCCATCCGCAGTCTGTCTTGCCGTCCGCCCAGAGGCACTTGTAGCCAAATATTTATTTACTTCGCATGTCCTTGCCAGTGCGAAACTCCCCAGCCACCTTGTTCGCCTTATACAATCTTTGGCAGTAAATTTTAAAAGCGTCTATAAATTTTAGAAAAGTGCAAATAAAATATAGCGCAAGTTTTTATGCCTGTTGTGCGCTGTGTGTGTGTCTGGGTAAATCCTTTAAGGCGTACTCCAAAATGAAATTGTCACATTTATGTTGCCTTTATGTAAATTTTGCTCGCTGCGCCTCTTGACTCTGTGGCATCTTCCATTAGCCTGCTGTTTGTTAGCCTTGGCAACGAATGTCCTTCGAATACTTGAAGCTTATTCAAAATCTTTAAACAATGCGTAAAAAAACTATGCAAATTTCCGTATGTGCGTGTTTGTGACATTTTGTGTGTTTTTGGTTACATTTGAATTGATTCGCTTTCCATGCCGAAATATTCACAATTTTGACAAGCTTTGTGTAAATATTTTTTTTGCTAAATTTTTATTATAATAGACTTTTAAATAATTTATAAGCATTTTGTATTTGAAATCCGTTAAGCCCAAATTAAAAGTATTTTTTTTCTCTTTTTTACATCTAAAACATATACAAAAGCAAGGTTTATATTTGTTTTTTCTTGAGCTAAATCAATTTTCAATTTTCTTGTCATTAAAATCTAGAAAGAAATTAACATGATGTGACAATATTAAATTTATTAGCTTGTATTAGCCTTAGGATCAAATATATATTTGATACTTTAGGCGATCCGTTTGGCGGATGTCAAGAATGCTGTACGAGCAAGAGATTTAAATTATTTTATTTGTTATTTCATTTGCTGCCACTGTCTTACAATTCTCTTTTTTATATAAGTTTTGCGTTGTTTTCTTTGCTGTCAGCTTCGGTATTCGCTTGGAGAGCAGGCAAAAGAATAATGCAGAAAATGCAAAGAAGTGACACACACACACACACACACATACACTTAAGTGCATTTGAAAAATCCAATTACTAATGCATTTTGGCCAGTTGGATTTTAAATGAAAGCATTTCTGCTCTGTTTTCTTAACTAATAAGGTACAAGAAATAAATAATAATAAAGATAATTATAATGATGATGTTGATAAAGAAAATGATAAAAAATAATTGTTATTGCTGTGCTATTTAGCTTTTATGTTGCGATTGGAGTTTCATTTGTCGGCCCTGTGGTTGGGCAATAATTGAAAGTGTATTTAAAAAACAATTTAGTGGCATGAAATTTGCATAAATTTTTGCGGTCTCGCCCAGTGTCATATTTACACACGCAGGCGGCCAAATACAAACAGCAACAACAACAACAAACACATTTATTGCTATGCTAATTTTTGATTTTGGGTCATAACAGCAACAAAAGCCAAGTGCACAAAAGCGCAAAGCGGAAACGGAAATGCCTAAATGACTTTTCATGGTGTCGCCGTTAAAGGACAGAGGCAGTGAGACTATGTCAAGGGGTTGTGTTGTCGTGTGCGTGTGTGTTTTGTGTGTGAGGGTGTTTAAGTCAACCGCAAAGTTGGCCACGTCGTCGACTTTGTCGTAAAAAGGTTGAACAGCTTAAAGGGATTAAAAGCAAAAGGCAATAAAATGAAAAGTTTCAAATATTTTTATTATTATTACCGGCCCGAAGTTGAGCCGGCGCCCGAGCTAGAGCCGCACTTTAAAGCCGTATCAAAACTTACCCAGCAGCATGTGTATGCCCAGCTGCAACAGCCAGCCGACATAATCCATTGTGTTGTTGCGTTTTGGCCTTAAAGGTCCTGGCTGCCGCCTAAGCCGCACACGAAAACTTTCCGGCCGGCATATTTCTATATTTTGTCGTACAATCTTTGAACATATTACTTTGCACTATCGTCTGTTATGATTATGTATATATAGTTGCAATATCGGCAAGTGCCATTAACAGGCCAACAAATTGAAACAAGCGACGAGCTCTATTTTTGTTTTTTGGACTACAAAATTTCAGCATCCGCTGTTGGCGGTTGGTTTTTTTATTTTATTTTTTTGCCACTGTGTTTTAAGGTTATTAAATTTGAAAAGTTTGTTGGCGTCAATGTGCGGCGCACAGTGCAGCACACACACCCACACACAGCAACACACACCCACACACACACACACCCTCCTTCACACTGTTATCTATGGCCTTGCTTGTGTCCGGCTTTCAAAAAGTTTCGCTTTGACTTTTTATATTCTGTACCATAAAATCGAAAGGTATATGGATTTTAAATAGCTCACATATTTTGTTTTATTTTTAATTCTATAAATAACTGTTCTAGATCTTTTGGTTTGAACAGTTCTTATATAAGCAATGAGCTTCCACTGGGTAATCAGTATATTGCAGCTATACTTTTAAGTAAAAATTATGAAAATTTCATTAAAACTTAATTTTTTTTTCCGATTAATCACTTTTTATTTATACAAATTATTATCAGTTTTCTTATTTAATTTAATGAAAAATGCATTACTTTTTGATATATAATAATATATAAATTTAGATTCTAATCGTATTTTAAAAACTTTTATGCTGCGTATAAAAATTGTTAATGCTCAATGTAAATTTTTATAAATTTATAATATAACATAATATTTTCATTTTACAATAATCGATAATAATAATATCGATAAAATTAATCATATCGATAATAATAACAGCTATAGCCACAAACCAATTATTTGTGGATCTTTTCTTAATAAAATATTCTTAAAGCAATAATGGTCGGCGATTTTCTCTCAGCTTTATGACAGGGTATTTGCCAGCGGTGTCTGCAACTATGTTTTTTACTGTTTGTAATAAAGTTTTCCTTTAATTTTATTTTTCGCTTTAATTTTTGGCGGCCATTGAATTTGTTTATTGTCATTGTCAGCGTTATTTAAACGTTGACAGTTTCGAAAAAATATTTTGTTTTTCTTTGGCCAAAAAAATTGAAATGTAGCAGGCGGCAACTTTGTCTCCGGCGATTGTCTATCTGCGGAACTTGCAATAACAGTTGTTGTTCCTCTACAGCACGTCCCCCTCCCAATCCCCCACTACTCGGCATCGCTTTCAACGTGCCCCTGTGGGAGCCTGTGGCGCTTCGGGCTTTGTGGCATAAAGTCCTTTAATGCTCTAATCAAATTGTGGCTTCTTTTTGCGCTGCCTTGTCGTCAACTTTGACTTGTTGTTGTTGTTGTTATTGTTATTGCTGCCTTTGTTGGTTTTGCTGTCATCATTGTTTTGGTTTCATTGACGCGTTTATTAAAATTACCGTGGCAAAGTTTCACAACAGCGGCACAGCATTTTATTTTTAATAACAGTAGCCGAGCAGCTTGAGCCGGCTTCTTAGTTAATTTGTTTTCCTACAACCTACTAAAAATATACCCTGGGGCAGGAGAAGGCCATGGCAGAATGGGCGTGGCTGTGGGCTGTGTGGTGCCGGTGTGTGTGTGCCTTGTGGTTGGGTTAATTTAATTTGCACCGTTGCCGTTCGATAGGTGGGCTCTAAACGGGGTTGGGGTTTGTGGCAAGTGTCTAGGGGTTGTGCTAAAAAAAAACCTATTTTTATATGTTTACAAAAAAAAAGGACTTGTCATATTTATAATTTGGTTTGTTTGACAGGAGACTCAGCAGGTTTTATCTGTAGAAAAAGTGTCTGTAGATAATTAATTATACATATTGCACTTAATCTGTAGTCGAAACAGTTCCTGCTCTAGTTCAGTTTATTTGTATTTTGTTTTTGTTGCGCAACAAGTCAACAAACAGACAGTTGCACTCGAGACTCGACATTCGACACTCGACACTGAACTTCCATTGACCTGTCTGTGCAAACAATGTCTATTTAATTTAATAACTTCTCTAGTCCAACTGCCGCCCAAGCCTGGCACCGAAAATTGTCAATTAAGCAATAAGGCTAAAAGCAATTTGATAGGTGCCTCAATATAGGACAAACAAACAGTTAAAGCAGGGCACAAAATGCAGTTGTTCTAACATCTAAATTTACAAAATACATATTTACATACGGATATGTATGTGTGTGTAATTGCATGCCAATTTGTTGTGCACTAAAGCTGGGCATACGCAACGTGTGTTGCCAAAGGCTTTGGGCCTATGTGCTTGTACAACATGTTAAGCAGCAACAACAAATACACACACACAACCCCAGACACAGACACGGACACACACAGCTACAGGCAGCTGTTTAGCTGTACTCGAATCTAAGTTAATTACTTAATGGCAATGTAATGCACAGGCATTTAAATAATTAACAAACATTTCATTGACTGGCGCAAGTGACACACATGCACACACACAAACGCACACGCACACATACACACGCACAAGCAGCCTCTTAAAGTCACATTGAGTTCATGACACAGTTTGTTGGCCTTTTGAAATATTTATTTATAAGCCTTGCGCAACAGTCGGCAATTTTTTTTTTTTTTTTTTTTGTATTTTGCCTGCGTCTGCATTTGCATAAATGCATAATTTCCCCCACACATACACACACACACCCACATGCACGAGCAGGCGCATGTAAATCGTTTGTTATTTTATTTTTCTGTCTTCTTATTTGTTTGTCATTTACGCGTTTTTGGCCGCTTCGTCGCCGTCGTCGTTGCTGTTGTTGTTGCTATTGTTGTTGTTGTTGTTGTCGCTGCCACCCGCCCGCACCGCCCGCACGCACGCACCGTGTCACACAAAAGTTGCCGTCTAACTGACAGGCAACGGTTATGGCCACGGCCGGCTGGCAATTTTATGCGGCTGCTGCGGCAGCGACGTCAGCAAGCCAAGTCCCATCCGTGAAATCCATGTCCTGGATTCCGTTGCGGTCTTCGTTTGGCTGCTGGCGCTGACGCCGGCGCTCAAAGAGCGCCAAACGGCAACTCTTTAATGCCGGCACAACTGAAGCTGCGAGGCGGCTGCTGCTGCTCACTTCATTGCTGTCGCTGCTCTGGCTTCGTTTCTGCTCGTCTTCGGCGGCCGTCGCGTTCAACGAGCATCATGGGAGCCTTTCGAAGAGAGCATCAACCGTTTTTGGGCGCGCCTTGCTATTGTATTGTGCTCTCGCTAAGAGCGATGCTCTGTTGATTCTTAACGCTTGTCGCTTTGTGGCGCTGTTAGCCAACATAGCTGTTAGAATAACAGCGAGTGGAGAGTTTTTACATAGCTGTTGAGTTTAACTGCGTGTTTTTGTTCATGGTGCAGTTAGAAATTTGAATTGAAAATATAGTTTATTTATTAATATTAAAAAAAAATTTAAAAAAATTATTTAGCTGTAAAGTTGTATCTTGAATTTGTAACGTTATTTCAGCTGCTTATTGTCAGCCTGGGCTTCAAACCCAGATTTTCATTGCTGAGTTTCTCTCAGGTATAAAATAATAGAGATCTTATGCAGAAGTTCTAGGTTTTTATATTTGAGAAATCAAAACAATCAAAAAGAAAGGTCGTGTAGAGCAAATTAAAAATATGATTTTTCAGATAATAAATCTGCACGTGTTTTTTATCTTTTTATCATATGACAATTTTATAGAAATAAAAAAAAAATCGTTCTGGATTTTTGTATACATTTTTGTGTTAAGCTTTTGTTTAGATCTAACCTGTTCTTAACTTCACTAAAACGCATTTACAACCAGTCTTAATTTTCTTCTCAATTCCTAGAAGCCTCTAATTGGATTACAAACGTTACAAGCATACTTCAAAATCCAATAAGTTTGACCTATTCTTCACTATCTTCAAGTCTTAGCATAGGAATAATAAGAACATGCCACATTAAGTGGCAGCCGCAGTGGCAACGGCCTTGTGCAGCCAAGTATGCAATTGCGAAATCCCAAGACTTTGGCTGTCATTGTTATTGTTGCAGTTGCTGGCGTTGTTGTTGCAGTTGATGCTGTTCGTGAAATCCTATTAGCCACATGCCTGTCTTCTGGCGCAGCTCAGACAGCTCAGGCAGGCAAAAACACAAAATGAAACGCAACAAGCGGAAATGTATTTTTCGGCTGAGGCTGCACGAAAAGATATTCAACTGCCAAGCCGCTTATCAAAAATTGGGATAGCAACAACAAAAGCAACATAGAAAAAAAAGAATAAATAGACGTAGAAATAAAATTAGTACGGTGCAAACTCTTTCAGTTTTCATTTGTTGTCCAGAGGCAAACAAAGGTGTGCAGCAAATCGCAACTGGTTTATCAGTCATTCACAGGGACGTGGATGGAGCTGCTCCAGTCGGGCAAGTATCTGAACTGGACAAGGCAACAAAAAAGACAACAGTTGCCGCCCCGCCTCCAGTCCCCCTGTGCGGCAACGTCTTTGGCTCTGATGGCTGAGTTGATTTCAGTGCTCTGTTGCGGCGTGTTCTGGCCATGTCAGGTTACTACCAAGGCCATTTCAGCTTAAATCGAGCAATTTTTTATTTTCTTTTAATTTACAGTTAAGACAAATTCTATAGTTTTTCTATGAAAACAAAGAGCTTGCAAAGAGGCTTAAGAATAAGCTAAATAAATTAGTTTCCAAGTAGTATTAGTATTATGGAAAAAGCATATTAAAGAAAATAAGTTAAAAATATATTACATTAAAATAAAATTTTTTTTAGAATATTCCAACATATATATTTTAGTTCATTTTATTTGTATATTTTTAGCTGCCTTTTTTCTCCCTATTTTAATTGGTTAAGACCATCAACAATTAATTATCGCAATATTTTCTTTTACAAACTGTTTTTCTTCGGCGTTCACATAAAAAATTAACTAAAAAGTTGTTTTTCTGAAAATCAATTCAGATTAAAGCTGTTTAATGAGGCCGCGAAAAGCATCAGGCTAGGCGCCTGCTGCGCAGATTTAAGCTGATGTTAATTTCCAAATAATTAATGCAACTATTTTTGGTTAAATTGCAGTAGTCTGTTCATAGGACCGTGTCGGGGAATTACACATAAATATTTAATCATATTATTCAATTAAATGCATTTTTTGTTAACAGTCAAAAGGATTACGAGAGGCGTAACTGGAGCCCGCAATGTTCGGAAATAATTTCATTAATTTTGACTACATTAAAATGCTGAAATTAATAAAAGGCAGATAAATAAAATATTTATATTTTATTTTTGACAACAAGCAGCAATAGATGGAAATGTATATTAAAATTATAATATTATATTCACTTTAATTTTAACTAAAGGATATACAAAGTGACCTGGTATAAAACAAAATATATTCGTAATTATGTAATGTATTTATTTAAAAAACATCTGAACCCATGCCCGAACAGAACTATTTTTTGTCAAAAAAGGTTTCATTTCATAACAACGGTATATTTTATATTTAAATAATAACTTTGATTTGAAAAAATTGAACGGACCATGATGCGAACCACTGTGTTTAATCAGGCTTTCCAGCAAAATTGACAGGCGGATAACTGGCTGGAGCTGTGAAACGAACTACCAATAATTTTTATTTTATTTATAGTATGCATATACTAGTTTACATATGTGTATTTATTGAGCCATTAAATACTTATTTTATGCTCGTGCAATTTATTTGATTTTAAGATTAGATTTCAATATGATAGAACTAGAATATACGAGCAAATATTGTATATGTCTGCAAGGGATTTTAGTCTCTTTCAACTCGACAACTAATTGCCTTTTTCTGTTTCCTTTACTTATGTTTGTTTCTTTTAAGTCTTAATATTTGCAAAGTAAATTAAAGCCTTTTTATTTGTTGTTTGTCTCATTGCTCACTAGTGTGTGTGTGTGTGTGTGTTGGCTAGCTGTGTGAATTGAACTATTTAAAAATTGATTAAAATGTGGCCAGGAATGTTTATGTTAAATGCCAAGAGCTGCAGAATAAATAACCGCAAGTATTGCACTTTTTCTCGAAAAACTGCAACTGCAACTTTCAACTGGATTCTAAATGTGTGACTGCCTGTGTGTGTGTACATGTGTGAGCGCGCTTTTGCGGCCAAGTTGTTGGCAAGTCGCAAACGCGACACGTGAGTTTTTTCTGCAGCCGGTGCATGACTAAAGCAACTAATGGCATACACACACTCTCACACACACACGTGACACGTGTTTTGACTGCAACAAATATGCTAAAAATGTTATGCCAAAAGCCAGCCAGCAACAACAATAGCATTAGCATCAGCAGCAACAACAGCAACAAACAACTCTTGAGTCCTTTGCATTTTACGGGCCCCAACGCCGCGAAGCTGCTAAACTTGGCACCGTTTGTTGCCATTTGCGAGAATGTGCGCAAGTATTTTAAAAATGTATTTTTCTAGGATGGCAGCTTTACATTTTGGGACACGTCGAACGTGCTAGCCCCATACTTGCCCCGTGCCAGACCAGTCGAAAGGAAAGCCTGGAAAGCGTTTGGCTTGCGATTCCCAAATAAGTATGCTATATTTTTTTTCATCGACATAGCACAAGCTGCTGCTAGCGTATGTGTGTGTGTGTGTGTGTGGGTGTCATCTTGTTTCCCCAGTGGGTTAATGGGGCTGCAGCAAGGTTGCAGCTCATGTGTTGCAAGCGAATTTCCACTGCTTTCGGACAGTTCTTTAAATTTTCCGAACTCTACGAGGAGTTGTTCGCTGCTGCAAAAAATCGCGTTTTCATTGCGTTTTCACGACTTTTGGCATTGTTTTTGATTTTTGTTGTTCTTTTTTTGTTTTTTGTTTGTTTGTTGATTTTATGAACTGCCAGCGACTTTGGCCGCCTAACTTTGTTGGCCGCGGCTCATTATGTAGGGGACAGAAGACAGAGGACAGCCGCACTGAAAGTCGCGGCCGGCACTTGGCAAGCAGCCCCAGCAGACGGCCTAAAGTTTCCATTTGCAACATTTGCAAGCAAATACTCATAAATAAGCACGAAAAAAACAAGCACTAGTTGATAGAGATGAGCGCGTGCCGAAGGGTTTTCTTTCTGCTTCTTAAACACGTTATGATAGCGAACACGATCACAAGACTCTAAACGATAGCACACTCGTGACAGGGGCTTTTTAATATGAACTTTGGCATCGAATAGTTGCACAACACAGTTTTTCATTGATTTTCATTGTATTTAATTTTTTTCAACAGCGAGTTTTAACTTGAAGAAAGAGCCTTACAAGGATCGATATGTATGTACCCAATAATCATTTGAAAGCGTTTAGAATGGGTTTTTTTTAAATTCGGTAAAACGCTTCTCAAATTTATTTTCAAATACTGCTCAAAAAATGCACTTCCATCTGAAAAAAAACCCAACATTAAAGATTTAAATTTTTTTCATCCTTTTTTGATAAGTTACTTAGATTATTCAGATAGTGAAGCGCGTTGATAATTAAAAGATAAAAATGTAATATAAATAATATAATGTTTATAATGAATAAATAAAATAAATAATTAATACAATGTAATA
This sequence comes from Drosophila colorata, assembly GCA_035041545.1. Lineage (NCBI taxonomy): Eukaryota > Metazoa > Arthropoda > Insecta > Diptera > Drosophilidae > Drosophila > Drosophila colorata. Next base: position 2,105,444 of record JAWNLD010000662.1, on the reverse strand, counting down.
TAAAATAATGATATTGTTGCATAATTATTCAAATAAAATTAAATAATACATAAAATATAAATAAGTTCATTAAATATAATAATTATTGGTTGCGTGCTGAGTCGTGTTGGTGTGAGAAGTATTCAATACGAGAAGCTAGCACGATATTTTACACGAATTTATTGCGCTCAAATTTCTCGATTTTGTACACAAACTAGTCGTGCTTAGTAGTGCATGCTCGTGACACGACAGCTGCGGCAGCTGCCATGCCCCGCAAGTATGCAACAAAAGTGCGACCAAGCAGCGCCACAATGGGCGAGTTTATTAAAAATTTGAACGCGCGCCCCACTCGCTAGTATTTTATTGTTGTTTTTGCTGCTTTTTGTTGCTTTTGTTTTTATTTTATTTGTTGTGTGCCGACTGATGTTTTGCCTTGGCTGTGTTTCATTCCAATTTTATTTCTATTTTTTGGTTTTTTTTTTGTATTTTGTATTTCGTGCCACTTGGCCAGCGCTACATGCACTTGAGTTTCATTTGCTTGTTTCGGCAACGATTCGAGGCCCCGTAGCAGAGTACCCGAATACCGGGTACTGGAGTACCGGATTACCAGGCAATGTCGGAGAGTGCATTAAGCATTGTAGTGCCTCGAAAAAGTTTTATGTACATAGCGAGAGCGCCAAAAGAAAACCGCAAACACAATATGAGGTCGAATAATTTTTCTTTTTGCTGCTGCTGCTGTAGCCAATGAGGTTATTATTATTATTATCGTTGTTGCTGTATATGTTTCTGCTGCTGTTGTTGTAGTGTTTGTTCGTCCAAGTAAGCAGTACACTTTGTTAAATTATGTGCGGTATTTGTATGCACATCTGTTAGCTCCAGAAGAAGAAACAGCCGCTAGTGTTGTAGATGCCTGCCCTCTGCTCAGGTGTTTATTAATTGACACGGTTAGCCCCCGAATCTCTTACTGGCTGTTTGCCATAAATGACTACCAAATTACACTATAAAATAATAATAATATATTTATTGATGTGCACTTCTATAAACGCTTTAATTAATTAAATTGTATTGTATTTATTTTTAAAACAACTAAAATCAATTTTAATTGAAATTAAGTATCTATTATAAAGAAAAATCAGCGAAAGTCTTTAAAAAATTATTAAATTGTTTTAATTAGTATTATTAAACATATAAAATATTAAACACATATATGCCCATTAAGTCTTTACTTCATTTAATTACTTAATTAAAATCAAAACAGTTTTTGTCATTTTCAGTTATTAAGAGCACTTCTCATAATTTAGGTTAATTAATTTTGTAGTTAAACTCGTTCACGTACTTTAAAGAGTATATGGAAAATTTCAGTCGCATCTCTAAAAATCGCGCAAAAAATGTTTGATTACTTCCATTCCCGCCCCCACAAATTACAAAAATCGATATTTACCCAACATTAAAGCAGCTAGCGCAAGCATTTTTTCTGTTTGTGTGCATAATTATTAGAATTTGTTTGCAGTTTTTAGTCATTGCATATGATTGTTTTTCGTTACATCAGAAATTGAAGCTGCAGTCGAAAAAGCAGTTTAGATATATGATAGGTCCTGGATACGAAGCAGCCCAGATGCAACAATTTTGTTTGTTTTTATTATTTCGTATGAGTACAAATAATGATAGGGTACGAGTATTGCACGGTCGGATATACCCGACTTGTTTTTTATGTTTTGTTGAGCTCTTGAAATATACTTTCAAATGGGTTTTTTTTCATAATCCCCAATTTATAATACATATCATAAGTTTTTCCATTTAATTACAAACAACGAATTTCATTTAATTAGGGATTACAACTACTTAATAAAAACTTTTTCTTTTTGCCGACTTGACGAGCGACGTTGGCAACGGCGACCCAAATACGGATACAGATACAGATTCTGTAACAGTTGCAAATACACACATAGATACGGATACAGATACATGTGAACATGTGTAGATAGCCAGCAGAGGAGGTTGCGCACCCGCGCAATGCCAAAACAAATGCATGGCAAAATCTTAATTAACCTCAGGGTGCAGAGCATAAACCAGCACATTCACTCACACACACAGTCTCAGAGTGTGTAAGTGTGTGTGTGTGTTCACATAGATACATTTAGAGCGCAGGGAGATGGGCGCTTGTCTATAACGCGAGCGCTTCAAATGAATGAAACAAGCTGAGCAAATAAAACTATGTGTGTCTGACTGTCTATGTGTGTGTGTGTGTGCACATATTCATTTTGTATGTTACGCACTTTATTCTAACTCAAACACTCACACACCCACACACACACACACACACACACTCACACTCTCACAGCGCCAATTTCGCTGCTCGGGAATTACATTAAGCGTCGGGCATAATAAATTATTCCGTATGATATGATTCTGGTACATGATAAGCGTTTGTAATTTTAACTGTCAGTTAAATGAGTAAATGGCCGCGCCAAGTTGACGGTTGGGCAGCAAGGGAGGAGGGTAACATTGCGATTTAGAACTCTTAATATTTATCTTTTAGCAGGAAACTTGAACATTAGCGCGCGTAAATAAAAGTTGAGCGTCAATATTTGCCGGCAAACTCGCACACACTTGGATTTGATGCACATATAAGTACAACACACACACAGTCACGTACACATACATAATTACTTCTAGATGCTAAAGTTGGCGCAGCAAAGGGCGTTGACAAGGACGTGACTATAATCAACGCGCGTTCGGCAATGCCAGCGCCACATGATCCGTACACCCACCAGCCACCACCAGCGCAGACAACCAGCCACACACCCATCCATCTGTCCAGCTGACCCCACGCACACACAGCACAGCACTCCCGCCCGTGCAGTCGCCTGCCATGCTATTTGCTTTGAAATTAAAAAAGTTTGCGCTGTGCTCTGTTAGATTTGCCGCTTTGGCTCTGCCTTGATTTACATGTTAAATAATTTTGTGCCCTCGTCCGGCGCTGGGCGAAATTGTTACAAACGCGTTGCATAAAAGCCAAATATGAGTTAGCTGCCTCCTTTGGTGTCCTGTTTGGTGCCAGTAAATATATGCACTGCCAGCGCCAGTGCTTGTCCCTGTCTCCGTGTCCATGTCTGCGCCTCTGCCCTTGCCCCCTGTAAATTGACTCACGCGCATTTGGCAAATCAACAGCTCATTAAATCACGTAGCTAAAACTCCGCATCTCCAGCAGACAGACGGCCTTAAAAGTTTTTTTTGTATTTCATGTGAAAGCTGAATTTTAAATTCTATGTATAAATGTGAAAATAAAACTTGAAAGGTACAAAAGAGACGATGGTTGAAGTAGGTGAGGGGAGGGGCTTAGTTGAAGGCATCCAGATTGAAAAACTTCCAATCTATAACAAGAATATGTGTATGTCTCCATACACTCGGAGAAAATGTCACGTATTTTGCACATTTGTGAAGTACAAGTTCACAAACGCCATCAAAAGTTAAAATCGGTTCGATCCGAGAGCTTTACATGTCCAAATTTTGGCATGATATTTTACCAAAGTTTTGACTACCTCAAAATGTGTTTTAATTTTGGTTTTTATACAATTTGTGACTAGCACAATCAATTAAAAATATAAATTTCAATTTTTAATTTTGAAAAAAAAATTTTCAGAAAAAACGGGAGTATTTGATTATTACAAACAAAATCCAAAAAATTTTAAAATTTTTTTTATATACTTTAAATGAATCAAGCTGGAGGACAAATAATAACAAAAATGACATCAAACATGAAAATCGGTCATGTTTTGACAAAGTTATGGGATTTTGAAAAATGGGACTATGAATCCATGAGCTTTACTTGTAAAATTTTTTATCAACTTTTGTATGATTTTTGACCAAAAAATTTGGCCCCCTTAGAATCAGTTTTAATGTTGTTTTTTATGCGAATTGTGACAACCACAATCGATTAAAAATAAAAAATTTTAATACAAAATTAAAAAAAAAAAATTTCGAAAAAGAGTAAAAAAATTCCAGAAATTTTTATTTTCAATAATGCATATGTCAAAAATTAGATGAAACATGAAAATCGGTTCAGTTTTGACAAAGTTATGGAACTTGCTTAAATTTTTGTCACTTCTAATCTGTCAATAAAACTCTTAACTTACAATATTTTAAAAATCACGAACCGAACCAGTTGACAAAAAAAAAATCATATCTATATCTTTATATATATATTTATCTATATCTATCTATATCCACATATATGTATCTATATCTCGAAATATATACATCTTTATGTCTTTATATATATTTATATCCATATATATTCTACTTTTTTGTCAAATTTATATACTCGAAGTGCTGACAGATACACACACCTTGATTACACAAATATTATGGAAAAGTTAGCGGCAACCGAACGCGGCCCGGGGTGTGGCCGGGTCGAAGGTCGAGGCTGGAGCAAGATGGACGATGCTGGCGAAGTGGACAGCAACGGGGACAGCGAAGATGACAGCGACAACAGTCTCTGCAGCACTCCTGCAATTAGCTTCAAGCCGGATATCAGCATCGAACCGCATGCGTTTAGCGGCGCTTATGTGGCACGCGGCAAGGACGACCTCATTCAGCTGGTTACCCGCTGCAGAGGATCGACCGATGATGACTACGACGAGGAGACCTTCTTGGCGGAGTACAATGGGAAGTGCTGCCAGTTTCGCACTTGGTCGCCGTTACAAGCCAAATACGCGGCCGCTTTGCTGAAGGGCGTCGATTTACTTCAGATATATGCGGGATCGAAAGTGATGTATCTGGGCACAGCGGCCAGCTGCTCTGTAGCGCATTTGTCGGACATTGTGGGCGGGGCGGGCGTTGTGTATGCGATTGAAACGAGTTCCTGGGCCAACGATGAGCTGCTGGATCTGGCCAAGCAGCGCGACAATGTGGTGGCCATCATCGAGGACGCCACAATGCCGTACAAATACCGCCGGCTCGTGCCAGACAGCGTTGATCTCATCTTCTGCGATGCGCTGCAAAAAGAGCAGCTGCGTCTGCTGATCCTCCATGCGCGACACTACCTCAGGGCAGGTGGGCACTTCGCCATAATGCTGCCGGGCAGCCCAAAGGATGGAGCTGAAGCTGTCAATCGCCTGCACGCTGAGCAGCTGGAAACTCTGGAGCAGATCTCGCTGGAGCCGTATGTTTATGGCCAGTTCTTGGCGGCGGGTGTCTACAATCTGACCATATGCGAGGCGCTGATCGATGCCTCGACAGAGGAGGCGTAGACAACTTTTATTTTGTATACAATTGTCGATTCCCTTTGCAAAATTGTGTTGGCCGCTAGGCGAGGCGAATTTCCCATAAAACTCGCGCAGTGCAATAAAAATAGATATGTTGGAACAATGCAACGAAATGTTGTGCCCCAAAGTCAAAATGCACAAAGCGCTGTCGTGCAGATTTGCCGAATTTGCAGATTTGCCATTGAAAGCAAATCAAAAGTAGTCGCAGGACACACATTGCGCAATCCCGGCGGGCGTGGGTAGAAGAGGGGGGCGGGTCGCGCCATGCAAAACAACTTAAAATGTCATATGAAATTTGTAGCGCTTGCTGATTGCGAGTGCTAAACAGGCGTGGCAAGGAGTGTGGCCGGGTGGGGCGCGGGGGGATGACTCGTATCCACTCACAAGCGCACAAACTCGTAAAAAGACAGCGCGTAAATCCAGTCACGCCCACGCCCAGGCGCACGCCCCTGCTCCGCTGAGAGCTGAAACAAAAAAGGAAGGGGGAAAATAACAGGAAAATGCAGCAGCAGCGCAGCTAAAGGCGAAAGCAGCGTGGAAAATAAAAACGAATGCGAAAAATCACAAATTCCGAAAAAAATCTTTAAATCCCATGGATTTATGCATTTTTACGTTGCATTTGCTGCTGCCGCATGTGGGTTGTCTATCGCTTCACAGCTCTCGCAGTGCCACACCGTGCCACGCCCACCAAACGTTTAAGCCCCCTCCGACGTTGTCGCCTTCTATGTGTTTTTGTGATTGTGCAAATGCGGGCAAAAGCAATGGCTATGACGACGCCGCAGTCGCAGTCGCAGTGGACGTCGACGTCGACGTCAACGTCGACAATGTTCACGTTCATGTGATTTCTGCAGTTTGCCAACAGCGCCTCAAGGTGTCACAGCGGAGGTCTCGACTGCACTCCGGTGCATGCAGCTGCTGCAGTGCATTGCGTTGTCTTTCTAGGCTGGTGCCAAAAAGCGCAGCTCAATGCAGGCAAAAGCCAGTTGCATGTTTTACGTAGAGATGGGCGCGTGTCGCGCACGAGAAACTAAAGTACTTAACTGATGCTAAGATAGTAAAAATGAATCTATTTGTGTCTACTAACTAGTATACATAGCCTTTTATTCATAATCAAAAAATTTCAATTTGGCTATAACTGGAAAACAAAATTCAAATATAAGAATCATTTTATTTATATTTTGTATCTAAGAATTGTTGCGATTGAATTTATCAGCGGCTTTCGTTAATTAATGATGGTTATTACACCCACACAAATTCTATAGCACTTTTTTTAAAATTAAAATAATGACAAAACGGAATATCTTCAGAAAAAAATTAGAATTCTTTCTAAATATAAAAATCAAATCTTATATAAAAAGTGAAGTGCTCTTATTTATCAGTGGCTTTAGTTAATTGATGATGGTTACTCCACAAATTCAGCAGCAACTTATTTAACATTTTTAAAAATACGGCCAAGTTGGAAATATATAAGCTTGAAAAGAAAATTCGAAGTTTTCATAAACATTAAAGTCAAATTTTACTTTGTCTTATCAGTGCTAAAGTTTTCTATGTTTAAGACCAGAAGAATGTAGTTCATGGATCTTAAGGTAACGTGATCTTGCAAACTTTATTTAATAAACCAATTACAAAAAAAAGATTTTTCAAAAATTCTCAAACACAGATTCCACAGCACCTAATTGATGTAAGGCTCAATCGAAGCAAAAATCTTGTAAAAAAGTAAAGAAAATATTTGAAAATCGCATTGATCATCAGGCTAACTAAAGAGTTCAATTGAATAATGGTGGGCATTTTTAGGCACCAGCCTAATGCAGTTGCCCTAAAACACAGAGCAGCCGTTGATGACGTTGCTGTCGTTGGCAGCGCTGCCGAAGTGTGTCTGCGCACGCTATCAGGACGACGCCGAGAACGAGGACGACAACAGTAGCAGCGGGAGCTCTGCCTTTCACATTTGGGCCTGCCTCAAACGCGCATTCGGGCAGCTCGATGGCCACCCACACTTAACGCCACCAAAAAAGTTCACACAATCGATTGGTGTTGCCTCCAACTGCTGCCAGGATGGTTGCCATTGTTGTTGTTGTTGTTGATTTTATGGCATGCTGCAAACTATCTGTCGCTTTTGTTTTACGATTCCTTTTGCGCTTGATGATCGTCACCGTTGCGGGCATCGCTGGCATTCCTCGATTCGTTTGCCACCCCTGTGCACACCGCACAACCCCGCCCCTCCCGCCGCCCCCTTCGTCGCTGCCGTCGCTTGGCCGGCGGCGTAATCGTGTTGCTGTTTGCTGCATTGGATGTTTGTTTGTCTCCGCAATTCCAAACGAAGCCCCAGCCAGGATGCGGAGTGTTCCACGGGTGGGGCGGCGGCCGTCGCTGTGGTGCTGGATTTCATTGTTGGTTCTTTGCTGAGCGCTTTTTTCGCACTCTGTCGCTGCAATCTCGGTGTAATATTTTATTTTCAATTCGCATTTAGTGCAGCCGTGGCAGCCGTGGCTGCCGTGGCAAGCGCGCCACGTTGGGCTGGGGGCGACATCTAAGGGAAGAATAAATTGTATCTGACAATTGGCAATTGGCCTATCCGCCCGTGTGATAGTGCGACGGGCGCAGCTCCAAATAGGCAGCCAGCCAGACAGCCAGACGGACGGACGGACGGACAGAGCGATGGTCGGGCAGCCAGGCAGCCACGATAAGCGCTAAAAGGGGGCCAACCAATAAATTGTGGGCGTGGCGCGCGTGTCGCCGTTGCCGTTGCCGTTGCCGTGGCCGTCGCATGTCCTCGCATTTTATGCTGAATCACGAATTGCATTAGACAAGGCTCTCGCTTTGCGGTTGTTGGCCTGGCCAATTGGATTATCACATGTCCTCGGCAACTGGCTGACACTTTTCATTACAAATTTTGCGCCCGCACGTTGGACGCAAAAATGCGTTCGGCATGCTTTAAACAGCTCCATCAATGACAAAGCTGAGGGGGCATGGAAAAGGGGGCGGGCAGGCGTTGAAATCGAAGTAATCCAGCTGTTGGTCGCGCTGCACTGATAAATGTCAAATAAGCTTTGAGTGTCCTTCGCACTCAGACGGCGCGTTGTGCTCAGCGTGAAATGCTTTTTAAGCACTCACACGGCCCGCACACACACAAACACACACACACACAAGCAATGTAAATGTCGCTGTCGATGGCCATGTCCGACCATGTCGAGGGCGCATTACGAGCAAACAAAATTTTTGCTCTGTCAACTAAATGTCAGAAAAATGGCCGGCAATGGCACTCGCCGAGCTTCAACTGCTGCCGCTGCTGCTGCTGCTGCTCCTTGATGCTGTCCCCGGCACGCACGCACTTGATCAATCACGCGAGGATGACGACGATGCTGACAAGTGTGTGTACTGTGCTCCACTCTGCTGCCGGTCCGCTGCTCTCCTCGGCTGTGTTGTATTTGCATTGATGACAACTACATGTCCGCAACCACAGCGGCACCACATGATGACGATTATGGAGCACCTGCGAGTTGCCAACGATTTGGCCAGCAGATTGCGCTAAAATGTTGGCAATACCTCTTCGCTACTCTCCCCTCTCTCAATCTCTCGGTCTTGCTCTCACGACTGTCTGTCACCTTGCACACGGCGCATATTAATAAGCCCTTTGGCAGCACCATAACTAATGGCCTGCCATTCGTTTTAGCCAAGCAATCGACGGCCATTAACCAGCAGGCGGCAAGCCGTCCAAGCCACTTCAAATAATAACAAAAGAAAATAACAAAAAACAAGATACCAGAATACAAAAAACAGCAAGAAAAAATTTGATAGCAAATCCAAACAAATGTTTGTGCTTTTAACTGGGATTATCGACGCGATATTTATGGTGTATAATTTCTCTTAAGCTGTTGGAGCTGGAGCTCTTCTGCTCGCACAGACGGAACCTGCGTCTGACCACAGACACAAATTGGGGGAGGGGGGTGAGCAATGGGAGACTCTGCCCCAATGTATACAAATGCAAATAGCTTATGGTTAAGTGTCTTGAAATTACTTTTATTTTAAATAATTTGAGAGTGCTAATAAGATTATGTGTGCCTATTGATTAGTTGCAAATTTTATTTGAATTTACTTTTAAAATAATAATAAATCAAAAATAAAGTTCGATTGCCTTAAGCGAGTGTAATTTAAATAAAAGAAGCGTCTTAACCATTGTTTAAGTGCCCTAGTTAAAGTCCAGGTGCATCGGTTATTTACACAGCACTTTCAGCATTTTCTTATTGATATCGATCATTTTGCTGGAATCGGATGAAAATATGTGTAATTACTATTGAAAACAAAACCAGCTACATTTTTTTTTATAAACTGAGCAACTAGCGAAAAGGAACTAATAAAAAAGAGCATCATAATTTAAAATAACTGCAAGATTCCTAAACAACCATTGGTCCCCTAAGCTCAACTTTATTCTCTGGAGTTCCAACTCTCCACAATATAAAGTATATCGTATTATATAACGGAAAATACGAATTCTATTGAAAATCCGAAATCTCTTTTTTTTCGTTTATATTTTGGTCTGAATAAATTGTGACCTAAAAAAAACTCCCTTACATTTATAGCCATATCGGCACTTTTACATACAGTTGGACTGTAAATGTTGAGATGAGAAAATTAGACGAACTCCTATTCTACCGTCCAAATACATTGTCACAATTTTACAAAAATTGTTAGAAAACGCCTTTTCCCACTTTTAATCCATTCAAATGCCTGAACATTTGGTGGAACTGTTCTGGCAACACTTTATATTGTTGAAAGCCAGCGTCGAGATACAGTTTATGAAAACAGTACACCTAGGCTTAAAGTTCGACAACTTGGGGGGAATTTGTAAAATATATTCACACACTCCCGCCGACACACACAGAGAAATACATTGAAAATTAATTAAAACTCAACTTGAAAGCATGTTAACAAGAGGCTTGAAACAAAAGAAACTCTTGGAAACAAATGTGGTGACCCCGCCCTGCCCTGCGCTGCGGTTAGTTGTCAAGATGTGCGTATTACGCATACGCAGTGTGGCCCGTGTGAAAAACACACTTTTGGGGTAAAAGTTAACAGAAAAGAAATGTTAAGCCTAAGCTAGAAAAAGTCTTTAGGACGTGGCACAAGGGCAAAAGACCTTTTCCATTAAGGTAAATGATGTCGGAGAGCGTGGCGCAGGGGGATTCGAGTTCAGAGACTTGAGCTTTGTTTTGGCGCAACTTTATCAGACACCCAATTAAAAGGGCTTTATAACAATTAGAGCTAATAACACGCTTCAATTGTGCCAGCAATGCCAGAGGGCATCCCCGAACTTGGCATACCAATGCCCAGGCTCAGCCGCCCAACTCTCCCACGCCCAACATTTTATTTTTATTAGGTTTGTTTTTTGGTTTCTTTTTTTTGTTTGTTGTTTTTTGCCATTTGTGGGTAAGGCTTATGGCCTGGTTTTTTATGTGCTGCCATTTGGTTAGAACTGCGGTCGCAATTAAAGCGAAAACCACAGCAATTAGCAAATTGACAAGTGGATTTGTTTTTGCATTTCTATGAGTTGGGCTTTCTGGTTGGGGGCAGCTGTAATTCTAGTTGCGAGACTGCACATTACTCTCATAAGTAATTAAAAATTGTATGGCCATTGTTTTGGCATTTAACAGGCAGTCGGACAACGGTCTCTGCTCTGCTCTGCTCTCCGCATTAAACTAAAACTCAAACAAAAAGTGCAGCGCAAATCTCTGAAATTTGATAAATTAGTTGTTGACGAGTGAAAACTAAAAAAAAAAAAAGAAAAAAAAAACTTTTTTACGGCTGCTGCTGAGCCAAACTGAACAGAACTGAGCTGAGCTGAGCTGAACTGAACTGAGCTGCTTATCCGTCTCTGACTCTCTGACTGCACGGCTGGCTAAGAGCAAACTTTTTTGGCCAAATGCAAAATCCAATTTTTCGAATGAAAAGTCAAACATGAATTTAACTTTTGATCCGTTTGGCTGCCTAAGCAGTCAACAGTCAACTTTTCGCCAATTGAAATCCTTGCGCCGCCCACTTTCAAATCAATCGGCGACATCTGCCCCACTCACACCCTTTTGCCGTTTGCCAAGAGCAGACTCATAAAAATCGATATTTCAGTTTGGCGCACATTTTCAGCAACTAATTTGCAATCATTGGCGTTTTTGTTCATTTTAATTTGATTATACATATTATGCAGTCTGCTCCTTCGCTATTGTTGACCACGGCTCTACCATGGCCGAAATAAGCAAACTTTTTCAAATTCAATTATAAGCGCACCTTTCAATGGGTACATTGTTCTCTTTAACGGGATCATATACTTTGAAGCCGATAGCCAATTATTTGTAGCTTCTTTTATTTATGGTATTTTATTGTTATCGCTATTTTACTATTGTATATTATGCATATTTAAATTTCATAAATTCATAGTTTTATTTTTAACTTTTTTTTTATTATTAAATTTATTTAAAATATAAGTTGACATTATATTTGAAATAAATTCCATAACTTAAACAAACATGTTAACCTATATTTCAGCTATTCAAGTTTATCAAATTATTATTCATGTATTTATATATCTTTTGTTAATTTGCGGGCATATTTTCCATTTCGCCACACTGTCAGGTCTGCCTGTGACGTAAAGTGGCGAAAATGGTTATCATTAAATGCACTTTCAGTGTGCATACATACGTATAATATATTGTATATATATATATGTATATATAAAAATAATATTTGCTGATTTCCAGTTGCATTTTATGCATGTGCTGTCGTCATATTCGCATTTCATTGATATGGCACCGAAAATTCGAATTTCTAAAATCAAATCTAATTAACATTTGCAACACAAATGTATGCTTACATATATACATATTCATGCTATAGATATGAATATATATATATAAAATATTTGCTAGGGCAGCATTTGTCTGGGTCGAAATTTGAATTTTAATGAGCTGCAATTGGCATTAATTGGTGGCAATTTACTAGCCATAAGATCGGCTACTTTAAAGCAACTAACTGGTAGTTATTTATAAATTTATTTAGTTGTTGACTCTTGAGCTGATGCGTTAGTTTAGTTTGGCCCAAATCGAGCTGTGCTGTTGACAAAGCCAACGTATCGGTTACAGTGCTTGAGTGACAATGCAACAAGCGAGGCAGCAATACCCGCAACAATACCCAGCCACAGCCGCACACAATAAGTGCAACAACTCATATACACAATCAGGCACATACACACACACATACACACACACACACACACATGGCATATGCCCGTGCCGTTGCAAACACATGCTCAATTGAATCGAAATTGAATTTGCAATTCTATGTGCTGTAGCTAACGCCATTTTCTTTGCCATGCGGCAAGCAACAGCAACAATTTCACTTTTTTCTTTTCGAATGCCCTTTCAAGGAGAATTTCGTGAATATGCTAAAGCTTATGCAAAATGAACAAGAAATATTTAAACTTCATACATTTTTTGGATACATAGATACATGATAGATTTTATATTAATTTTTATTATTTATTTTAAAATATTTTATTGTTTATTCTTCTTATAATAAGTTTTAAATTGAGCCTGAAACTACAGAGTTAGAGAGTTCTAAGATCTTTGTTCAATTAACATATGATATTAATATTAATATTAATAGTTTTTTTATTAATATTTTTTATTAATATTTTCTTGCATTCAGTTCTGTAATAGTTTTGGAACATATTTTGTAGTCGTATATCAAAGTTTAATTTGTAATAATTCCAAGTAAGCCATGCCGCACATAAATCGTATATTATGTATATGTTCAAACTGATGACAGTTCTAAAAGTCATATCAAGATTTGCATCAACTTTTAAATCATTATTATGGAAGAGTATTCACGTTTCGTTTGACGGTAGAATTAAGAACTCATTCAAGTTTTTTACGCTGCTTCGTCGAGCACTTGCCAGCTCTCTATTCGTTGCGGTGTTATTCGATTTGCTTGTGCTATAGCCGATCTCCCATGTCCTTGTCTGAGTGTGTGTATTTGCTTTCGCTTTTTTTTCGTATTTGCATTTCGTTATTGAGATTGAGACAAAGCAGCACAAAAAACTGCAGTCGACGTCGTCGTCGTCGCTGCTGCTGCTGATGCTGCTGCATTCAATCATCAATGAGTTTTTGCATTTACACATTTCACTTGGCTCATCTTTGCAGCTGCTGATGCTTTTTCTTGTTGCTGCCATTTTGCTGGCTGGTTTTGCTTGCTTGACACGCCCTGGGGGCGGCCGAGCTTGAGTCCCTCTTGAGCATAATTGGAGCCCACATCTGGGCGGGCCCGGCCCCACCCACGGCCACTGATTGGCAAATCCAATGCAGGGCGATGTGTGCGAAGTCTTTTGATTTATTGATTGATTGTCAAAGCGATTGCAGCTCGCTCGACTGGCGGGCAACCAAATTTGTCGTACACAATAATTAAAATGCAAATACGCCCAAATAAGCATGTATATGTGCCAGATACGCAAAGGCACTGAAATTTTCAGTTAAGTTGCATGTGGCATGTTTGCTTTGACTTGTGGCACTATGCTCAAAATATTTTCCATTTCAAGTTTGTTTTCCATTTTTTTTTTTGGGCTTACATTACTGCGCTGCTTTACCACTCGACAAAATGATTTGTATGTCATACGAGCGAATAACATGTTAGCAAATACACCCCCAACACACCCCCACTCACACACACACACACACACATGTATACATGTGTGTATTTTTTGCTCATATGCTAAGCGCTGCAAAGTACGCCGCACTTTTCTTTGTGTATTGAGGTAAAGTGTGTTGCTTTGTTGTTGGTTGGCCGTGTGGTTATAGCTGTGCTTTTTGCATATGCAAATGGCTTTCCACAAGGACAAGTGCTTCAGCAAACATTCGGTAAACAATGTAAAAACCGGGCACAGCAGCCTCCAACGTTCAACATCCAATTGCATTTAAGTTGCGGTTTTTTTTTTTGTATGCTCGAAAATCAGTTGGGAAATTTTATTTATAAATCAAAATTTTTGTGGGTAAAGTAAAAAAAATTAAAATTAAAAATTAAAGTTATGGCTAAACATTATTTAATCTGCCAAAAGGAGCTGCTCACATATTTGCTTCTTATATTATAAGAAACTACTTAAAGATACTTTATTTTTTCAGCAAGCATAGAAATGTAATAAATGTGTTATCTGTTTTTACACCTTTCATCCTTTCCCTTTCTCCTTGCACTTTCCCTTTTGCTCTTTTTCTCGCTTAGTTTTCCTCGCCCTCATTTCCCACTCGTTTTATTACTTACTCATTTTTATTTACTCTTTCCTAATTTCCCGCTCATTTTTCTCTCACACTCTCCACTTAAACTATTTGTCTCTTTAAGAAACGCCGCTCCATGTGATTTTCAAGTTTACGAGTACGGCTGAGATTTGTAAATGTTTGATATTGTTCTGTATTTTCAGTAACACTTTAAGCTGGTTATTCTTTCTCGCTTACCCTTTTACTCTCGCTCCTTATCTCTAATATAAACCGGATGTAAACTATTTCTACATAGTATCCAGTTTATTTTAATTTTTTTTTGGCAAAATCCCCTTTCACTTGTTAATATTGCAAGATCAGCGGCGAAACTTTTGTTATTACCATATGCAGAGTAGTTTTCAATTTGGCCAAAGAAAGAAGTTGATAGCCGGGGCTAATGTAATGCAAAGTCGTAGCCAGCATATTCAAGTTGGTGCCTAGCCTCATTTTCAGCGTTTCTTAGCAAATTTGCGAGGATATTTAAACTGTTTGAGAAGTTTTTACGTGCGCCGTCATAGTTTGAAAGCTACTTTGGCATGGCTGGAGGTTTATGCGGCTGCATAAATGTTACTTCTACTTACGTAAATTACAAAATAAAGTTATTACAAAAAGTAATTTAAGTTAAAAATTTTTGTGCGCCGCCAAGTTACCCGCGAAATTGTGCAGCCAACTGGCAATGCCAGCAACTTTTTTTTTTGGTTTTTTTTTTTTTTTTTTTTTTGGAGCACCTGCACGTGGTGTGTGTGTGTTGCTAGAGAATTCGTGTCTGCTTGCGGTGTCGCCTTTTGCTAGCTGAGGCAAGCGCTACATAAAATCAGGTAACAAGTTGCGAAATAGTTTAACTTTGGGGCTTTTAGCCCGCTTCTAATGCTGCCAACTTAAAGCACGAAAAACTGCAAATCAATTTGCATTAAACATTCACGAAACAAAAGCTGCAGCAAAGCAAATAAACTACCAAAAGCGTGCAACAAAAAAAAAAAATAAAAATAATTTAAAAATAAAAACAGAAAACATACGGTTGGGGGCGTGGCACTCATAAAGAATGCAAACTGCAGGTTAAAATCGAAACGCAAACTTTTTGGCCTTGGTGCGCCCAGCGCTTTGATTGAGTCAAGCGGTTGGCGGGGTGTGAGCTGGCACATGCTGGCCGCGCTTAATCAATGGCCCAATAAACAACACTCAGGCAAACACACACACTCAGACACACAGGAGTGCAATCATGGCCACATTGAATGCGCTGCGACAAAACTGTAAGCAATTGCACAAACCTGTAATGTCGCTACCCGTTGTTGTTGTTGTTGTAGTTGTTGCTGTTAGCACATGTTGTTGCTGCTGTTGTTTAGCTGTAAAATCAAGTTGAAAGTTGCTGGCAACTTGAGGTGCAAGTGTCGTGTTTTTGTCAATGGGGCAACAGCAGCAATTTCCGTTTCCTGTTGCCACGTTGATGAAAAAACGAGCGAGCGGCCCTGCCGGCAAAAGTTTAGATTACAAATTCACATACGTACACTGGCCAACAGGGTTGTAGCAGTTGATTTACTGTTCCAGTTGCTGTTGTTGTTGCTATTCCTGTTGTTGCCTTATTCCTAGATCCCTTGCTATTTTTTGTTGTTTTTGTTTTGTTTTTTTTTTCGTTTTCTCTTGGCTAGCCGGGCGCATGTTTTGCGGTCATTCTGTACGCTGCAATTGGAGCTTGTCTCAGCTGGTTGTTGCCGTTGTTGTTGGCATTTCAGCTGTACTTTTTGCCACTGCCAGTCATGCGTGGCACGTGCTACGCTTTGATGTGGTGCTTTTCCCGCTCTCCACTCTCCACACGCCTCACGCCTCGGCTTGCCTAAATAAACTTAAAGTAATAAAAACGAGAAAAAAAATATAAAAAAAGGGAAACATCACAAGCTGCAAATGCTGCTTGTACATTTGGCTAAATTGGACTCAGCGAAAGCCACTGTCACACACACACACACGTGTACACACAACAACTTTGTAAATATTTTATGCAAAAACACAAACAGAGTGAGGCTCTGTCTCAGCCACAGAAGCTACCTGAAAATGTTTTTCAACACATCTGTACGATTGCATCAAATAATATTTACTTTACTGTCTCACACACACAAGTACACACACACACACACACACACAAACGCACTCACACGCATCCGTGCTTATAAGATATATCAGTATCTCCAGCATACGGTTCATTAGGCTGCTCAGGAACCTCACACAAATTGCAACTTAAAAGTTGTAGCTTAACTTGCGGCAGTTAAATAAATTGCCTAATGTAACTACAAATTGACTTCAAGTAGATCAAATACTGAGCATCTATCCGAGCTGTCACTGAAAAAGCACAAGTACAGCTAATCCTTGTGAAAAGATATTTTGCTTTCCAAATAAATTCCACAAATTTCCAAAATTTACTATATGTTTATATATATATATATATATATATATATATATATTTGTCCAGCAGTAAGTTTACGTATTTAAGTTCTTATACCATCAATAAATATTCGAAGCTGAGGAGTTCACTAATCGTTGGCACTCGCACATAAAACTCCTGCCCAGCTGGGGCAGCACAACGGGATCTATAAATAAACCAGACTAATCAGCGCTGCCATTGGCAGCACTATTGTCACGTATTATTTTACATTTGTCTGCATTTGCATTGCCATGGCTTATGCTCGTCTTGGCCACTGCACATACACATTTTGCCTCTGGCAACTGAAAAAGGCTTGGGCTGTTCGATGCTCTTATCGAAGGTACAATAACTTGGATATCAGCTTGGCAAAATACAAAAAAATAAAAATGTATAAACGTAATAGTTGCATATTATTTTAAAAAACTGTAATACAATTAAAATTCCTGTTTATAAATATTGTTTATTCTATTTAAAATTTCTTCTACTTTTATTGAGAATTTTTCTTTTGTACTATATATATGAGTATTTTTCTTATTCTAAGGACTGCAAATAAATGATAATAATTAATAATATTGTATATAATATTAGCAAAATATTTTTGTATATGCTTTGTGTTACATCTGCGATTAATTTTAAAGCCGGGCATGATTCAAAATTAAACTAAAAATATTGTACAAAGTACATTCAAATTATAAAATTAAAAAGTAAAAAAAATATTATTTTTTCTCTGAGGGTATTTAACGATTTGAACTATAAGCAACCGATTGGTTTCTAATGAAATATATTTATCATATTTTGTGTGGGAACTATGCACTTAATATTCATTGTTAATCATTAAATATTCAATATCAGCCCAACATGCTTTTGTTAGAGCATTCGAATTTCGTTGCACTGAACATAGCACAAAGTTCTTGTTATTTATTTACTCCTTGTAAGTGAAGTACACATTTGAAGGGATGAAGGCTGAGTGCTAGCATATTGCCAACTTCAGTTTGTCTCGCAGTTTGGCTCACGGATAAGCCACACACTCGCACACAGGGAGAGAGAGAGGGAGAGCGAGAGAGGCGCTTTGGGGGGCAGCAGGTGGCGCGATATTATTACCGCATCCATTTGCCACTCGTGGCGCTCGTATTCTTCGATTTGAGGCTGCCGCTGCAGCAGCGACTGTTGTTGTTGCTGTTGCTTTTATTGTTGTTGTGCTTATTGTTGCACTTGGCACATGGTTGGCATTATGTCGAAATTTGCTTAGCTGCTTGCCTCCACGTATTGTTGCATGCAACTGGCAGAGTCATTCAAAACTCCGTGAGTGCTATGACAATTCGATAAAATATGACGTTGCCACATGGCTGCCAGCTAAGCCAGAGTTGCCCTCTTCACATTTCGTATTCATTTTGCGGGTTATTTGAGTATATATATATATATATATATATATATATATATATATGTATATATATTTCGTGTCAATTTTAAGCTAACGCCAATTGCAGATATGCGGCCAAAGCCTTGTGAGATTTCATTTGATTTACAAATCGCAAAACGAGCCGAGCAAGAATATAACACTTGAGCCCTTCAAAGTGTGCCTTGTGGAATACACCGACAGACACACACTCACTCACACTTTCAGGACACAATCACGGTAATTGTGAACTTTTTGGCAGTAGAAACTGTAAAAAAAGTTGCGCTTCAGCGCTAAAGTCGACAGCGCCAAGTGAAGATTTACTTCGTTTTGGCAGAGCTCCCGCAAATGCGCTTTTGTTTCTGCAGGTGTGTATGTGTGTGTGTGTTGGTGTACGAGTGTGTCCGCAAGAAATATGTGCTGTGGCAAACAGGAAAGTAAAATAACAGACTTGCGTCATAATTTACACGTGTGTGCGCAAAAAATGGAAGGGTGGCCGCCCCTTCCGCCCACAAGCTGGTGGGGTCAGCAGTTGGCAGGCCAAGTTGTTGGCAAGAGCGCGCAGCTGGCTAAAAAGTGTGAAACGACGATAAGAAACGAGCTGGGCGTTGTCACACATCCATTATCCGCAATGTTGGGCCAACGCTGCTGCCGGGTCTCATTAGGCCCGGTTTTTGGTTTATGCAAATTATTCGGCTTTCTTTCGCTCGCTGGCAACTTAATCATGCATGTTTACACGCAAGTACAAAACTCAAACAACAACCAACCGACAACAAAGTAAGTGAAATTGTGTGAAATACAAGACGAGCACGACCTGCTGCCAGAGCCATGACACAAGCCCCAAGTCCGTAGCCCAATGCTAATGCCAATGCCAATGCCAATCCCCCGCCTAGTCCAATGATATATGCAATCCGTATAGGGGCGGGCTAATCAACGCGCGCATGCCGAAACACAAACATTTAACTGAATTAAGTTTGTTAACAACAAAATTTTTGCATAGCTAATTAGACGTCGAAGGGGCTAAGACAAGTTCAGAGGGTAAATATCCGGACTCTCGACGACACCATCAACTCTCATCCTAAGCAAATGATGCCTGCTCATTTCTCGTTAAAGCCTCGCAGGAAGCCTCGTTGCCGTCCTCCTTCTAACTCGTTTATTTTTAGTACGTGTGCTCCATTGTTTTTATGCCTGGTAGCGAGACATGTTCACGTTTTCTTAACTACCAATTTTATGTAAGACAAACAGTATCGAGATGCG
The DNA here is from genome assembly GCA_035041545.1 of Drosophila colorata. Classification (NCBI taxonomy): domain Eukaryota; kingdom Metazoa; phylum Arthropoda; class Insecta; order Diptera; family Drosophilidae; genus Drosophila; species Drosophila colorata. The sequence goes on along the minus strand of JAWNLD010000662.1, from coordinate 2,085,842 downwards.
CGGTTGCGCGTAATAGCTTGAAAAACATTTAAAAAATTTGCAGTTTGAATATTTAAATTAAAGTGTGGAATTAATCTAGAGGTCGAATCACGGACAATATAAATAGAAAACAAGCTTTAAAAATCGGCAAAAATTCAGAATTTTTATGGATTTGGAAATTTTCATCTGCTTGCCAAAATTTCAAAGCTCTAAAATGCCAAAAAAATGTTTTTTTTTTCAAATGATAAAAATCCAAAAATGTTTATACAAATGTTCTTTTAGAAAATCAATTTTATCCTGATGCCAAATCAATCTGAAGGACACGCTCTGAACAAAATGCTTATAAGTCGGTTGAGATGTGGAAAGTTTGTGTGCTTTAAATATATTATATGACATATGTATATTATATATATTTCTATTAAATTATTAGCCCTCACCAGAGACGTGGCCTCATGTCATAAGCAATTGTCATAATCTTCTTTCGCCGTGTATCACTTTGATTCTGTCTTCTGCAATGTTCAGCTCTGAATCGTTGTGTATGGAAGTTTCATGTTGTTTAGGAATTTACAAAAGTTGTCATAACGAACAAAGTTTGTGAGAGGATAAGGTGCAGTCGTGGGCACGTAAAATATGGTTGGAAACAATGTGGAAATAGTGGAAAAACTGCCGCTTGTTTTATTTATGTATTTATAGTAGTTTGTCCCCATGACTCTTGAGTCGAATTCGTGCGGCGCTTCCTTTGGCACTCGTCACTTTTGCAGACTTTGTCTCATTTTTTATTTAAACAAAAAACTTTTGCCCGTGCACAAAACTTTAACCGTTTTTTTTTTGCAAAATTACCTAACGAGTCGTGGGGTGGTGGGGGGTTGGGGGCCGGTTGCAAGCTGGTTATAACTTTCAACGTTTTTTGGTGTAAGTAGTAAAAAGTTTTTGCAAATATTATTAAATAAGCAAGCTCGCGAATAGGGAAAAGAAATGGCGACGGCCATGGACAAGAGGACAGAAAAAGGGGAAAAATAATAATAAATTAAACAAGTAAGATGACTCTAGTCGGGTGTGCCCGACTTGGAGATACTTTGAACCCAGCGGCGAGCTGATACATAAATTTAAACCTCTATATATCGTCTAAGCTTGGCCCCACTATGGAAAATGAATTTTTGAATAACATTTAAACTAAGAGTATGATCGTTATGATCGTTCTCAGTTCTTAATAAGAGCATCCAAATCTATGATTTGCGATTTTATATACATAGTCTGCGTATTCTTTACACATATCACATATTAAACCGAAATAGATGGCTCTGGCTCTTATAGCCTTATATAGCTTATAGCTCTTATAAGAAAACCAAGTCTTGAAATCGATTTTTTTTATAATAATGAAACGAGGCAAGCTATCGAAAAAAAAATGATAAACTTGTTCTGCGTATGGCTTAGCAGAATTGAAAGTCGAAAAGTTTTGAGTTTCTGAGATCGCTGCGTTCATACAGGCAGACGGACGGACGGACGGACAGACGTCCTGATCAAGAATATATATACTTTATGGAGTCGGAGATGATTCCTTCTGTCTGTTACATATATTTGCACAAAACCATTATACCCTTTTTACAAAGACAACATAAATACTATTTTATATTTATGTTGTTTTTGCTTTTTACCCATTTTCAATGGGTTCAGGGTATAAAAATGTTGTTTCGATAATTTCAAATGCCATAAGGTGCAGACTGCGCATAGAATGAAAGAACTGACAATATGAATTTGAGTTCGAGCTCGTTACGTATTGAGCGGAGGCTATTTAAGTTTGTAAACTTTTCACATATATGTTTAAAAATATGCCAAGACCATTAAATAAGTAAATACTTCAAGTTAGAGTCAAACAAGAAACAGACTATTAGTTGGAACATAAAATCGAAATAAGAGTTTGTCTCAAAGTAATTAAAATAATAACCATTGAGAAAGTAAAGGGCACTTGAAATAGAAATTTGCGCTTGGCGCAGCTCCATTCTCGTAAAATGTCCCAACAATGTAGAACACCATCCATCAGCCGTCAATTGTATGCCAGCTGACAACAAATCAAACTGTCATCCAACTCGGGCCAAACAGAGAGTCAACCAGGCAGCCAGCCAGCCAGCCAGACGAGTCAGCAGTTGAGCCAGCGAAGCATTCAACCAGTCCAAAGTATTTCTGGAGCGCCATATTTGAAATTATGCCACATGCATTGGCATTGGGGCTACCACTGAGACTGTATGGAACTGGCGGCTGGTGCTGCTTTGTGCCACATATTCTATATGCAGGCATCTATCTATCCATCTAGTTTGTGTCTCGTTGCAGCTGTCAGCGCTCTATTTTGCAGTTCATCATCATTGTCATTGACATTTTCGAGTGGTTACAATGGCAAGCAGCCTGCCGGAATGCCCGAATGCCTGACTGCCCGACTGCCCGGCTTGTCGGCTGTCACAGGGGTACGTGCAGCGGTATTTGAGGGGAGGATCTCTGTACTTCAGTCAGGCAACTGCATTGCTTTCGATTTATTTGTATCTGAAAGATTTATGCGTTTGAAATATGGCAAATTGCCATACTCAATATGATTTAGAAATAAGTTTGTTACAACATTGAGTAAAAAATGTCCGTTTTAAGTAAAAGTTATTTATTATTTAAACATATTTATTAGGTCGAGGGCTTTCTCTATATATACTGATTTTAATAGGGAATGTCTTTTATAAAATTGTCTATTTGTTGTTAATTTTATTTTTGTTTATAATGTATCCCATATATTTTTTATTATTTGTACTATTATTATTATAACTCTTACTATTATTATTAATATTAACATTCTTTTTATTGTAATTATTTTTATAAATTCAATACATACATTTTTCCTCTTTCCACGGGCGGAGTCTTACTTGTTTTAAATAAATGTCCTTCCACCAGTTTAATATTCAAGGATCCTCGCGTTTCAGTTGCATCTACCAATAAGCGAGTTTTAAAATTTTCATAAATTAAATTTTCCAATTGTTGTTTAAACATTTATTTTAAACCAAGAGGAATTTTCTTGATTTTTATATCATCCCTTCATGGTATTCAAAGAAGCTAAAAAATGCGTCTGATATCCGATGAATTCAAATGTGATTGGCTGGCAAGATGTTGTGTATTAGATATCCGCATGGAAAATGTTAGATAACAGCTTCGAGACCAAAGCTGAGGCCATTCGATTGACTGTGAAAAAGGAACCACTTTGCGCAAAGCTAATAACTAATAGCGAAATCGATATTGCCATGACACCTTCAGGTTGAATTTGAATTTGAATTTGGGCTGGCGGAAATTGATGCCATTACGGTTTTGTCTGAAGTCCCAGTGCCAGGCCGGAAGTCGCTCGTGGTGCAGTTTTATTTCAAGAAAATACCAAATGCCAATGGCAAAAACCAGTGAAAGCGAGCGTGAAAGAGAAGTAGAGGGAGGGAACAATATATATATAAATATATGTATAAATATATATATATGTGTGTGTTTGTGTGTGTGTGTAGTCTGCCGACACTTTTTCAGACAGACGCATATATCAAACTGGGCGACGCACGTACAGACAGACAGACAGACAGACAGATGGACAGCAAGACGGCACCCACAACACATCAGTCAATTTATCTTCGATTGTGTGTGCGTGTGTGTGTGACCGTGTAAAAATTACGCAGTTTATACAAGTGTTCGGACTGGCCCATTGAACTTTAACAGTAAATCCGGGCCGGCGAGAAATCTACATATTGATAAATGACCCGGGCCCAGGCTGGGGCACAAAAATCGATGGTTCGATGGACGCCACTTGACATGCACCACGAGTGGAACCCACAGCGAATTTATGCGTACATTTATTTCGCCCATATTAAAGTTAAGCTCGGGGCTATTGGCTCGGTTTTGATTTCATTTAATCAGCTGACGATAATTGGACACACGCCACGCAGCGGCATTAACAAACTTTAAGTAAGTTATGCAGCACATGCAACATGCAGAAAAAAAAACATCATCAAAATAAACGACAACAGCATCGAAGTGTAAAATAATTACTCGGCTTTTTGCATTACTTGTACTGTTTCTGGTTGGAGTTGGGATTGGGATTGGGGCTGCAATTGCGATTGGGGCTGGGGTTGGGGTTGGGGTGGGGTGTGAGGCTGCGGTTGGGGCTGTCGCTTGCTTTTCGTACGAGTAATTAATTAAATAAGCGCCTTGACCCGCAGTTATATTGAATTGCTTGCTGTATCTGTATCTCCACTGATTGACTTTTGGTTTGCCAGCTGCCTGTTGCCTGCTTTCTGACGACTTCCGCCTCCCGCCCGTTCGTGCAACAATGATTATACAAGGACTGCGCGCACAGCCATTTAAAATACATTTTAAATTGGGTTGAAAGCATGCCATTAAATGCACGGCAAATTTTTTTATTAAATATGTCATTGCGCTTCCTGTTTAATTATTTATTAATTTCCCCTTAAATCATCTGGCTGTTTTTAATGTTACTCTTTATGGTATCTACACAAGGCAGCAGAAATTTATTTGACTGGCAAATTTAAATTTGTCTTATAATAATTTATGATGTTGACGCCACTTGGCTTAAGAAGCCAGAACTTAATCAACAGTGCTTTTGTGTCGACCAAAAATGTTATGTAATTATAATAGTTGTTTAGCAAACTGTACACCAAATTGCTTATGCCAGAAACATTTTTCTTTTTATAGATTTTTTCATATAAACAAGAATATTACTGTCCTTGGCTGGCCAAAGTTCATTTAAATAACATTTAAATTGGAATGGGTTTTTTTCTGTTATTTTGTTGCTGTTGTTGTAGAATAACCCTGGCGTTACACAGTACATAACAACAGAAACTTGCTAAGTAGTTGGCAACTTTTATTGCCTGGCAAACATGATCCAAATGCCGTTTTAGTTGGCCTTCAACGAGCGGTCAAACATTGTGTAAGCCTCAAAAAATTTTTTTTTATTGCCAGCTACGCTCAAAAGCCATGTCCAGTTGTTAATTGTACTGTGGACAAGAGTTGAGCACAAGAGGCTTTGCGTAGTAATTGCAATTGAAAGTTTCTTCATAACGCTGGCATCTCATAACAGCAACAAGGACCTGCTCCCATTCATATTGAAGCACAGATGTATTAAATGTCTTTGCAGTTAGGAATGGCATTGCTTGCAGCAACTGGGCGTGGCAGGCGTGTCCGTGTGCGTGTGTGTGTGTGTGTGTGTGTGTGGCGTCTGTTGCATGCTTGGGCCAACCGCATGGCAGCACACACATGAAATTATAACATTTAATTTTTAATTATGAGTGCTATTAACATGCCTGAAAGTTTTTGCCACTGGCAAACACTGGCAGACAGCCATAAAATAAATGGCAAAATAAAAAGCCAACACAGCGACAGAGCTGAAATTATTATTTTGCATTTAAAAGAAGGCTGCACCAGCTGTGGCCCCTTTAATGTCGACTCTCTTTACCCAATGCACAACCTCCTGGCTGCCGACTGCCAACTAATTATGTGGAATAATGAAACAATCATGGTGGCTGTTGCCACCGGTTCCTTCAAATTATTTTTGCCACATTTGCAATGGTAAATATATTATTGTTTTTATTTTGATACCACTTCTTAATGTTGCTGCAAATGCACAATTATTACTTCAATAAAATTAAATTTCTATTTGATTTTGAATTAATGTCAAAGCTATTTGAAAATGGCAGAGTACGTGTCTTAATGAATACTCGATGTTGACATTGTTTGGGCTTTAAATGGCCACCTGCTTACTTGGGCTAATTGCATGCGAATCGTATGGCATGTTGTGCTTTGCATATTGCATAAAGCCATAAATATTATTAGCAAAAAATCATGCAGTTGGCATATAATTTATGGGCGTGGCTGGCGTCACTTTCAGGATCATCCACTTGTGTTCTGTGCTGTTTTTACAAAAGTATTTTTTTATTTATCGATAGGTTTTTAGTTTCTGTGTGTTGTTGTTCACAGTCAGCATTTCATTTATACCCTGCACTCAAAACGTGCATGTTTGCGTGTTTTTCTGTTTCAGTTGAGATCTGGATATAATTATGCTTCATTTAATATCGGGCTTTTATGATATATTCACATTCAAAAATATTGAATCTTGTTATTAAGCAATTATTATGTAAGTACAGTATACAGGGTATCTACACACTCGAATATATGATTCATACTACGTTTTTTTTGTTTTGATTTAAGTTCATGTGTTTCAGGTGTTGATGCATTATTAATGCCATTTTAAATGCCGCATTCAATAACTGGCTGGCTTCGGATGTTGCTGCATTACCTAAAAACCCTTTTATTTGGAATTTAAATTGTAATTAAATTAATGGAACGAGCAAGTATGGCAAGTAGTGCCACTGGAGTATGCACATTTCATTTGTAAATTAACGTTAAATATATTGTAATTTACTTAAGAGCTGCCACAAGAGCGATGCTGTACAGAATAATTCCATTTGCTTGTTATATGCATTTTAAATATTTCGTTAATATATTTATGTCGCAACATTTTAAGCTCAACTCGCAAAATGCAATTAACATGGACTACAAATAAAATGAAATGGAAAATGCACTAAAAGTGGCAATAGTTAAGCTCATGTTAGTATTAAGTAAGTATGTTATGGCACATAATAGCAGCTAACAATTCTCTGGTGTAATCTTAGCTTACAAACAGGCGTGCTTCGTGACGTATACTTAATATTCGGACGCGAAGGTCTTTCTGAATCATCATTAATGGCAGCTCTGAATATCTCGGCAAAAACGGCAACTTTGCCTTGTCTACAGTTCCATCATCGGCATCTTCATTCGCCTTATCATCGTCGTCATCATTATTAGCATTATTATGATTATAACTATTATCATTAGTAACGTCAATACTCAGGGGTCTAATTATCCTAAGGAGGGGCATGTGCTTTCCTTGTTCACGCGCATAAATTGCATTATTATCAACATTGCTATGACGGTAAATTTGATAGCAAACTTGTGCCTATGCTGACTGGCTGCCTGCCAGGATTAAGATAAATTCCACAATTGAAATTTAACAGTGTCCCTTCAAGTTTTGAGAGCTGAGCTAGGCACTTTTGTATTTTATAATTTATGGTTACTATAATGGCTTAGCTTTTGAATATATTTGTTAAATACTTGAATATTATGTTAAATATGTTGAATTCAGTAATATCATTTGTATTGTGTATTAATTTTGTTTAGCAGGTGTTCAATAGTTTTTCAGCAGCAGCTTACACTGACTTCAAACATGTACACATTCAATTTCATGCGTACCTGATTTGCTTGCTCTTTCAAATAACTGAAGTCCTCTTCTTAGCGCCCTGTTGTTGTTGTGTTCTGTAATCAATGATCGTACTCTGTGTAAAAGTAGCCTTGCTCTCTTAGTTAAAATATGCAGTTGCGCGCGTATAAAAAGGGACTGTAAGTTTCGCTTGCTGTTTTAGTGTGAACTGATTCACGGAGAACGACAGTTGTGCTCGATATAAATAATACGTATACTTAATATTGTACTGCGTGCAACGCACTCCTTATCCTCGAGGCAAGTATAAGCTAAAACTAAAACAATTTCAAAAATTGTAAATAATTTAAATTACAATTAAAGTCAATTATAAAATGTTCTAAAATAAATCGTATTTAATACGTAAAGCGTGTATTAATTCCCATAAATAATATATATTAGCCTTCCTTACTACAATAAAATTCAAATGTTATTTAAATATTTCACAGGTTCACAGTTTCCCTAGATTTTATAGAATATGCCACAGCCTTAAATCTGAACTTCACTTGAGGTGTAAGAAGCAATTGCTGTAATGCCTGCAGTTGGCAGTTGGCTAATTAAATGCAACTAACTAGTTATTTACATATGCAGACACCAAAGTTGGCGCATTAATTTGCATAAATTTCAATTGCAGCCGATGTGCAACAATGATATTATATGCAATGTTGCACACGTCTTAAAATGCCACCTCAAGTTGCCTCGAGTTTGTTGTTTGCGCGATTGACAAATCCAGTGTAAGCATTTCATGCCAGGCTAACAACAACAACAACACCAACTGCAATGGCAACAATTTGATATGCCTTAATTTAAATGTTAATTCGTTTATCGAGTCTGCTGATGCGTTGAGCCTTTGTTTGTTATAATTGGCAATCAGAGATGGGTCCCAGTTGCAGTACTTGAAGCTACGCAAAAGTCAATTAGTCTTTATTAAGCAGCGGCAGCAGCGGCAGCCACGACTGTCTGCCACGTAATGCAAATGTTGTGTCTTGTAACTCCACAACCCATAAAAATGCAGCAGTTGTCAGATACAGATACAGATATAGATACGGCTACAGCTACACATACAGATACAGATACAGAAACAACAGACAGCGCACAGATACTTATTTAAAGGGACGCGATAAAGCAGCGTTAATAATAAGCAACATTTACAAACAACAAAAGGCCATTTTAATGAAATAACCATGCGTCCTGTGCGTGCCACACGCTGTTGCACTCATTTTGGCAAAACAAAAAAAAAAAACAAAAAACAACAAGAAAAATAAAAACAACAAGCAGAACAGAACATAACTGTAGAGAGCAGGCATCCTGGCCAGGCCAGAACAGTACAGTACAGGGCCAACAGCATGCGTACAAGATGAAATCATTAAAGGAAATGAGTTTTTTTCCCCATCGGGTTATGACAAAAAAATGCGTTAAAATAAATTATTTTAATGTAGTTCTCATGTCAGCCCAGTGCTTTGCGTTCTGCCAACCTCTCACCCACATTGTGGGTGTGTGCTCGTGTGTATGTGCGAAGCCGCGCATTTTAAAAATTCATGTAATCACAAAAGTACACATGTTGTAAAAAAACTCACAACGCGCCTGAGATGTGTGCAAATGTTTGTGTTTTGCCGCGCCTACCCGGACAAAGGTCGAATACTTTCTGCAGTTACATTTTCAGCATAATAAGCCCAGCAGCTAGGGACATGTAAGTTCATCATGATTGACGCCCTTTGACTGACTGTGTATTTCATTCGAATTCTTGGCAGACAAACATGTTTTATAGAAATGCACATCGTGTAACTATAATTTAGTTTATCATTAAAAATTGTTTACCTTTCAATAAAATTTCTGGCAATTTTTCTCATTCATTATAAAACTGACTAAATGTGGCCTTAAAAAAAGCCAAAAGCCAAAAGTTGATATGCCTTTACGGTCAGCAGTTTGTTGTGGCTGGCGCTTTGAGTTAAAGGCGCAGAGTAGCGTATGCTGCATAAATAAAACACACTCTCCCCTCACACACACAGGCACACACACACGCCCGCACACACATGGTAAATTGTGAATACCTTGTCGTGGCATTTGCTGCATTGCATTTGACATATGCGCTGCGGCACTAAACTGAAAAATTAACGCCAAAGCCAACGACTCGTGCGTCCAGTTTACAAAAAACACCGGAATACAAAAATTCTAAAATTCTAAAAAGGGGAGGCAGCCACAAATATTGAAAGCAATTCATGTTTGTGGTCAACTGCTGCAGCTGGTGTCGGCCAAAACGAGGTCGGACAGATGACTGCACCGGCACAAAAGTCAAATTTGCATTTGCCATTAGTTGTTAACCATATTTTAATTAACATCAAATAATATTAACACCACAACATCGAATGCTATTTATTATGGTAGCCCAAACACTAAGCCTAAGCTCGGTTGCATTCATAGATTTTTAGTCATGTGCTTAAATTATTTATGTAACTTTAAATGATGTTAAATGTCTGCATATGATACATATATATTTATATACATATATGTATATATTTGCTGCATAAATGTATTTTAAAACATTTGTGTTGCTGCTGAATGCAAATATAAATTTTATTGGAAATTATGTGGGCAATGGCTGGGCATATCATGACGCCGAATTCATAGTGAACTAAATTAGAATGATACGATTTATTTCTATACTCTGCTTTCAAAGGAACAAAGGTATATTGGATTTGTTTAGCGTAGTGTTGTTCTTTGGCTGTCCTTTTTTTATTGAAGCGTTTGTAACTGAAACAAAAAAGTGCTTGGATTTTTCTGTCACCCCCAAAGAAAAATGTGTTTCAACAAATTTTTTAAGTTGTATTATTGAACTTTCTCAAAGTATCAAAACTTTGTTTGCCACGCTCACCGACGCCACCAAAGAATCCAAAAATATCGAATTGCTTAGATCAACGAATACCCTCTTAAAATAACAGTATTAAATTCAGTAAAGCTTTTTATTTTAAAATTTTTATATGATTTGGCTGAGAGTGTAGTTTATTGAATCAGTTCGAGACTCGCAGCTTTAGGATCAAATGTGTAGGCACAGTTTCAGTCACAGTTTTAGTGTTACAGTTTTATATAGAGGGATAAAAATTTGCTTTTGAATCGTACCCAGTTGATAACATTTTGGTCAAGATTCTAGCTTGCTGTCTGGCGAAAGGCTGCTTAAAACTGACTTTTCAACACTTGATGCAGTTGTCAGTAATGTTCACTTGGCCTTCTACTGATATTTAGCACTGAAACAATGCTGATTTGTTTTGTTAAATAAAATGAAATTTAATTTCTACTTGACACAACAAAATTGCACAAATGGAAAATATGAAACTAAGAGCCAAGCTGGGTAAATGAAGTGTCGTTCACATGTATCGATTTGTGACAGCTTTTAAAGGTTGCAAATCGCATTCACCTGTCAGCTTTGAGGAAGTTTCCGATTTATCAAGTTGATGGCGTTTCAAATTATTTAGTACAAAATTAAAATAAATTCAATTTAGGTGTGTTAAATTACATTATTTATGGTTCAGCTGTAATTGTGCTAGCTGCAATCAATATTTCAATGCTTCCATATTGACAAACAGTTTTTGTTGTCAACAAAGCAAAATTAGTTTACGTCCCTTTTTTTTATCACTTACAATTGTTATTATGTATTGATGATTAAATCAGAAAAATCAGAGTCTATTATGCAATTTAACAAATAACAAAATTACGAAAAGTGAGACTATTAATTTAAATGTAGTATTGCAACATTTTTAAATCTATATTAGCAAATTTTTAAATAATTAAAATTGTTTTTAATAGCCTCTGTCTCTGCTGTGCCTTGTGATTGATGCGGTGTATGTTAAATAACTATGGAAATTTATCTGCGCAGTTATTTGCCAGGTAAGCCTATTATATTTATATAGAGTGCTTACACTCAGCTCACAGATATATAAATACACACAAATACACACACGCATCGCTCGCTTATGTTGTTTATTTCACTCTGGAGTGTTTTTTGCCCGTGTTCTGGCTACCACCCGTTGGCTGCTTTGGCACATAAATACATTTAATTCCACTTTTTTTCATAGCGCTGCTGAAGAAACTTGGCTACAAATCTTGGCTGAAACAACAAGCACGAGCATGGCAGCAGCCAGACAGGGAAGGCCAAGCCATGAGAATGACATCGACAACAACTTAAATGACAGTTTATAGCTCCCACGTTGAGCACGTGAAGTAGGGCGGACAATGGTTATTAAGCTGCGAACCCAACACAACAAACAATGTGTCAGCAACAACAACAACAACAAAAACAACAACAGCAACAACAATAACAGCAACAACAACAGTCCAAAATGGCAATGAGCGGATTTGGTGGCCCAAACACAACCAACGCAATTTATTTTCAAAGCGAAAAACATAAAATGAACACCAAACGGACGAAAACTCAACGAAGTAACAACAACAACAACAGCAGCATGTTTGTTGTGTGTGTGTGGTGTCGATTTGATGTATCGACGCGTGCGGTTACCTACTGCTGAACAATTGTCCATTTCATTTGCAGTTGATTAGGCGTTGCGCATGAAATTCATCATACGCCGCGTGGGCGCCAAATAAAACGGCTGTCTAAACGCTTGCCAGGCGGCAAAGCGTATGAAAAAACAAAACAAAAATAGCTAGAAGGTCGTGGATGGGAATTGCCAACCGCGGAATACTCTATCCAAAGGGTTAAATTTTTTTTTTATTATCAAATATATCTCAATTATTACAAATAAATAATAATATTAATAAATATAAAATAAATTAAGAGTATGAAGTGAATAAATCTTTATGACCCTGAAGCTGCGCTTCTTAGACTATAATTTCAAGACATTACCATATAAAGATATTTAAGCAAATTTGTGCAATTGGAAATGGGCGTGGCAAAAATATTTTATGCTCTATTTTTGAAAAACATTAATAAAAAAATAATACAAATAATTGACTCATTTTTGACATTTTTTGACTCTAGCTCTTAAGCTGCTGGATATATAGATTTTAGGAATTTGCGGGGGCTAAATTGGGCGTGGAAAAATATCTAAAATCTTTATCTTTTGTGGGTATTCACAACCCGAGCTTAAATAGATTTCAAGAATTTTGTATTTGTGTAAAAACGTCTAATAGCAGACAGACAGCAAGACAATAAACCAATATACTCTTTTCTTGACTGATATACTGTATATACCTAAAACCAATATACCCTTTTTCTTAAAAGAAATAGTATCTGAAAACAGACAAAAAATGTCGAAAAAAAATAGCTGTCATTGACACGAGATACACATTTATAGAGAGAGAGAGAGAGGGAGAGAAATAGAGAGAATGAGTGAGAGGGAGCAAGGGAGGGGGCGCTTACTTCTGCGCTAAATAACTTGAAAATTGAGTTTGGCTCCCAGCTGCCAACTCCAAACCCCACCCAGCCAAACCCGCAATGGCGCAGAATAATTGCTAAAACAGTTTCTTGCTGCTGTTAACTGTTGTGCCCACCAAGATTTGCGCTTATCTTGGCCAGGCTTAAAGCAATTGAAGCCTTGTAGTGGCCGACATCAATTATAATCCAAATGAGCCGCACAACAATTGCCGAGCTCCTGTTATCCGCCTTGGCAATAAAATACAACAATTTTGTGTCCCATTCCACACTCGACGAGAATGGCTCTCCAAGGATTGTTGGACGCACTTGCCTGCACTGGTCTGGGCTGGGTTGTTGTGGCCTGGCCTGGCTTAGACGCACAATCGCTTAATCGGTTTGTTATTTATACATCTAATTTGATCTGCAAGCGACGGAGCAGCAACGCCCACTACAACAGATCCAACTAAAACCGATGTAACTTTAGTTGTAGCTACTCAACTTGTTGTTGTTGTGTATGCTGTTGTTGCTTGTGCACGCTTAAAACATGACACTTGTAAGCTAGCGTCTATTATACATACACTCACATGCTGGTGTGTGTGCGACAGTAAGCCATGGCCATAAAATGGCCAAAAATTATTGAACAGCGATTACAAATGCCACAACAATTTTGGGATTTAGTTCAATTGGACGATTTTATTTGAAATTATTTTTTGTGTTTTTTTTTTGTTGTTTTTATAAGATTTTCGATTGACAATTGGATTTTGGGTTTTATATGCGATTTCTATATTGTTTACCGAGCAGTTTAATACATAAATAATGCAACAACAAAAATGTTTAATTAATTGAAAGTATTGAGATTTAAATTTTAAATTGGTTTAATGAACATTTATATATAAATAATGTCAGGCTTTATTACTGGCTTTTTGAGAGTGTTAAAATTATGAGATTTACATTTTAAAATATGTTTGTCATAAGAAGAAAAATGCTTTTTAATCTAAAATCCTATGTTTAATGTTTTGATATATTTTGTAAAAATATTTTAATGCCATTTGGATAACGTTTGCGTTTATTCCGATTGCAAGTTGGTTTTAATTTTTTGAAAGCAAATGTGAGTTTGATCATCTGAGTCTAGTCGTCCGGTTAATTTATTTAACTTTTTTCTTATCAGAAATTTTAATGATATGAACAAAAAATATATAAAATAGGTACATTTAAAAGTATAGACAGCTTTTCTATAACATGAGTAAATCGAGAGCATAAAACTGTTAATAGTAATTAAATTTCTTAAATTTCAAACTAGTTGCAGTATATCTATTACCCACTGTAGACACACATGCAGTACATTACACGCTTCTACCTCCGCGAAACTATGCCAATTCATTACATGCGGCACGTTATAGCCAACTGGTAGTTAACCGTTGGTGGTGCTGGCACTTAAGGGATTACCAAGGGCATAATTCAATAAGACGACCACGTGGAATGAAGGGCGGGGCAGTCGGAAATGCCGCCGCAGAAACCCCAAAAGCAGAACATTTTGGTATAAAATAATTGAAATCCGTTAGAGACAAGCAGACAAACAGACAAACAGTCGGACAGGCAGACAAGCAGACGGGCAGAAACAGCAGCAATGAGCACACACCAATACACGCACACACACACACACACGCAAACATAGCATCTTCTGCTAGCACATATTCTGCGGCTGCGGCCTGGTTGGGGTAGACACACGCACAGCACGCATTTAGCACAACTTCATTTATCTTTAGCATTTTCTTTTAGCATTTAATTAAAAAGACAAGTTCCATTGTCAACGGCGGCGCTGGCGGCTTGCTTGGTGAAGGGGCGTGGGACAGACGGTTGCTTCTAATGCGCGCCGTCTTTCGTGGCAGTCAGACAACGACAGCGACAACAACAACAACAGCAACAGCAGCAAAAGCAAAACATATTTGCGGTTTTTACACCGACATTGTCGCCCAAGCTGTCTCTGTCACATATGCCGGGCGGACGGCTGTGGCAGCCAGTCAGCCTGGTATTCTGTCTCTCTTATCTCGAATGCTATGCTGGCCACGCCCACTCCGGCACACCGCGACTGACTGGCTTCACCTGCCCATTTGGAGCATAATCATGTAGCTTTGATAAATGCCTATGCCAGAGCCCCGTTGTGGCTCACAGTGCGGCTTAAAATTTAACGTGCTGATTAATTAAAGTTGCTGCAAAATGCCGGGGCACAAATGTATGCAACGGAAAAGCGCCCAACGAGAAGAGAAGAGGCGATGCCAGGCTCAATGGAAAATTCATAAGTAATTCAACTTTGTCGACGCGTAAAACAACAATTTAAATATCCAGAGCGAAGGACAGAGACACAGCAGCAACTGCTGGGGAGAGTGCGATAGCGAGAGATTGGAAAGCTTATTACCATTTTTACAAATCTGACGTTGCGATGCGCTGCTTCTTCCTCGTGTGTTTAAATGTGAGTGCGAAATTAAATGACAACATATTTGACACTGATTCTTGTCACATGACAGTGTGCAGGGCATGTGCTCCAAATTTATCATCTCTGTCTAAATGCCTGCTGCCCCCGCTCCAACACTCCCTCTGTTCGCGCCCCCTCGCAGTTACGCCTTGATTTGCCTCGGCGCAAATTCCTCGCCGTTCGGTCATGTAATTTTTAGACATACAAAGCGGGCACAAACCAAATTTCAAATAAAATAAAAGACATACACATGTATAAGCTTTTCAAACTTTTCAAAAAAATACATGTCATGCACTATGGGCAAATTAGGCAGTTTTCAATACAAAAAGTTCATTTAAAGTGTTTTTTTTAAACAAAATAGTTTTATTGTTAAACTGTTGTATTTTATTATTGTTTATGTTGTAATAGCTAGCCAAGAATTTAAATACCAATTGAACTGAAAATAATTTTAGACAGCTATTGTGTTAAACATGTCAATTAAAATTGTAAGCTTTATATTATAGGCAATTTATCAAAATAAATTAAAACTTTTATTTGATTAGTCGCTTAGATGAATAAAATTTGCTACAATTCTATTTGCTTTATTTAATTTGTGTTGGATTCAATTTCCGCTTCCTACAATAAACTAACAAACAAGCACACACACACACACACACATACCATTTGTCATTGCTTTGGGGCAAGTATTAGTGAAAAGGGAAATACAGACAGTTAGAAAGGGAGAGGGGGAGGGGGAAGAAGAAGAAGAAGTAGAATAAAGGGGCAACAGAGAAAGGTGGGCTCGCTGTTAAAGTATACAAGGTACTCAACACATACTCACATATATACTTATCCAGCTACAGATTGAACTTTACAATGCATGTAAATATATATATATATATATTATATGTGCATGTGTATGTGTGTGTGTGTGCGGAAACACCTTAAAACATTTTCGTGCGATTTTGAAAAGATGTCAACAAAATTTATGCAAATGATATGTTAACGCTACTTATATGGAAATTAGTATAAGGAGTCAGGACGCGCCAAAGGCGGCAGCCAGCGAGAGCGTCGAAGGCAGCGTTTCGGCAACGTCGACCTGGCTCAGACACTCACCGACAAAGCCAAAATGCAAGGGGGCGCAAAAGGGCGTTAGGGGGCGGGCCGAACGAAGGAGGAGCGGCTCCAACGCCTTTTGCACTTTTAGTCAAAGTTTTGATTTCGTGTTACATGTGTCAGAATTTTAATGATGCTGATAAAAGTTGCTCACAAAATGGCTTATTATGTGCGTTAGTGTGCGCCCTTGTGTGTGTCTCTCTTTCTGTGTGTGTGTGTGCGTGTAACTGTGAGCGGGTCTGCGCATCGTTGTGTTAGTGTGCTTAAGCATATTATCCTTTGAGCGCATTTTAACTTCATAATGCAAGTTGTTTGCGTCAGATTTTTAATTACACTTTACTTGAAGGTCCTTACCAAAATTGAATATGTAGAAAATAGTGTTATTAGACAGAGAGAGGACTGTGGGCTACACGGAAGTGTAAAACCTGTTCTGTTCCGTATAATGTGCAAGCAGAAAAAACGCTTTTGTTTACATTTTGAGAAAACTTGTTCATTTAGTTTATACTTTTTGTATTTTAATCCATTTTCCGCTTGTTTTCGTGTTTTTAGAATCAGTAGTTTATTGTGGAGGCTAGTATTTCATGTAGAACTCTGAAAACAAGTTTATGGACAATCGACTACAGAACTAATATTTTCTGTAGTAAATTGTACGGTTAATAAAATGGTTAAGAACGTGTGGATATATTTCGCGTGTAGACCTTTTAAACTGAGTTAGAGACAGATTGGATAAAATACATCAGATTTCTGGAATCTAGAACTTACCACAAACACGCCTAAGTTGTCACGAACTGTGGAAAGTGAGCGTTGATTTTTTATCTTACCTCAAACAGTTATACAATACATTTATTTTATATATATTCATATGCCATTATTATTATTATTATATTTTTGTATCATTTTTATAATTCCCACAATTTGTATGCAATTTAATAAAGTAATATTTCAAATTTTGTAACATTAACTTAGTTAAACTGAAAGAAATATTCATTCTATAATTTAAATATAAATAAAATAAAGATATTATCAACCACTTTGAAGTTGGGAATAACTAAATACGCCGCACTTAGTGCTTGGCAAGTTATCCTGCATAAAGCCAAGTCAAAAGTCGCTTGGCCTTCGCTTGGCTTTCGCTTGGCTCGTCGCTCGTCGCTGTAAAATGCCAAAGTTCATGTGGCAAATAAGATGTGAATTTTAGAGTGAATAAACAAGAAATAATGTTCATGATAATTACCAAAGTCAAAGCGATTTTAACCAGTTAAATGCCATAATTTAGCATTTCGTTTCGCCGTAGCTTGGCTGGGCGCGGCGTGTGCCCTCCCGGGCCAGGACCTCTTCACATTGGCACCGCGTGTGCGCCAGTGTGGCACTGTGGCAGAGCTGCTGGGTTGCCCAGCGGGGCATTGGCGACGACAACAACAAGAACAGCAACAACAACAACAATGACAATGGCGACGAGGGCGAGGACTACAATGATGGCGTCTAGGACGACGTCAGCAACTAGCTCAAACACTTTGCAAAGGGCCAACTGAACAAAGCCACTTGAGGTGCGCTCGAGCACTTTAACGGCTGCATGTCAACACACCAACACTCACACTTACACACACACACACACACGCACACACACAAAGCACTGGCTGGCAGGCTGTATGTGCGTTTAGGACTGTTTTAACACCTTTTAGCCTGTTGGCGACACTGGGCCAGGACTGAAAGGAAAGGCAGCGCGGCGTCGCTTTGCGTTGCTGTTTAAAATGTTAATGAGCTTTTAGGGTCGCACAGTTGTGTGCGTGAACGTGTACGTGTGCGTGTACGAGTGTGGGTGGCTGGCTCGGTCTATGCCGTTGCCTCCACCGGATGTGGTGCTGCCCGCTTCCGGTTTGCTGAGTCTTAAGCGCGCGCTCTACGTGAGTGGTGTGCAAATAGTTTCAATTGCGGCTTTTGCGCCGCTTGCTTTATTTATTTTTATTAAAACATAAAGAGGTGAAACGAGCACAAGCCAGAAAAATGGCATTGACTTTGTTAACATTGCGTTAAATTGTGGTGCATTCATTAAAAACGTGCCGGCATAAGTATACTACATAATAGAGGCTAACAGAGACGACAACTGCTCCAGCTTGGAGCAGCACTTCAGTGAAGGGAAGCGAAGGAAAGGGAGAGGGGGCGGGGGGTTGGGTGCTTGTAAGTTACAGACAGGCATTCACTTGCACTCTGTATCAGTTGTAATTCTCGCCGGTAAAGACAATGGCCAAGGCTAAAACTTTTACCGGGCAACTTCATAAACTTGGCCTGGACACACAGAGCACAAAGGCAATGCCCAATAGTCGAAACTTAAAATGTATGCGCGATAAGCGACAGGAGCGACTGAAGTGACAACTGCGACGAGTACTCTCTTTTGTATTTTGTTGTTGTTCTCCTCGCACTCGGCCAAATCAGCAAACTGTACAAAAACTAATCAGCGCGGCTAGCCAAACAAAAGCCGCGAACAAAGCGACTCAAATGAATGGGACTGCAAATGGAAATGAGTGGAGTTGAGTTGAGTGAGAGTTGGACTGGAGTTGAGTGCTGGGAGTGTTGCGTTAAATGCATTTCGAATGTCTTAAAGTGTTTAAGTTCTGGCCAAATTACGCACACGTCATGTGCTCGGCGAGCCCGACTAGAAACATAAATAAATTTCAATGCTGTGCAAATGATAATAAATGTAAAATAAACGCAAAATTCTACGAACCACAAGACCATGCTAAAATTAAAAACAAAGTTCCTGCACAAGGAGTCAAAACAATAACAAGGACACACATTTTGTATATACTCGCTTTGCGAGTGCTGGCTAAGTAGTTTTTTTTTTATTATATATATATATAAATTTATTTAAATATTTTTTAATGGATTTCAGTAGAGAAATTTAAAAATTCTTATTAAATTCTTAGGCAATTTCTTTTAATATTATTCTTCTGCATTCCCATGAGAATGTTTAACAAAAGATTCAAAAATAAATGATTACAATTAATTTTTTTTCACATAAAAAAATATATTTTAGTTAAATTAAACTCTGAGTTTTTAATAATGTTAACTATTCTAAAACAATATTCTGAAATCAAAAATGTTAGTAAGAGGTAAGAAAAATGTAATGTTGACTCTACTTATTTCTGTTTCGTTAAAGTTTTGAGCAGCCCTCGACAACAGACCAATGTTTCGCCTTGTGCATTTTGCACATGATTTTTACCATTGCCAGTTGTGATAATGTTTATTTTATCGGCCACGACACATTCTGCTGCACTTTTGGCAGCACTTAGTACAGAGCCAAGCCGGGTCGCAAGCAAAACAAAAACAGAAACAACAGCAGCAGCAGCAACACCAGCAGCAGCAGCAGCAGCAAAAGAGAAAAGTACACCAAAAACAAGGAACAGTTTTCGTATAGTTTGTCCATTAAAAGTTAATATCACTTTGCCAAAGTTGCTGCAACTTGTGCAACTGTGCAACTGCAACTGCAACAATGGCCAATGCTACAGCGACTGCCAGTGCGATGTGACTTTCAGTTTCAGTTTCGGTTTTGGTTCGCAACTTTCTGGCAGCGACAATCAACGATTTTCATAGCCAGTTGCACATGTAAAACAAAGAGACAGTCGCAACACACACAATTTGCTTATGCCACCCGCCTGCTAATTTATGGCCAAAAAAGAGAGAGAGTGAGGGGAAGCGAGAGAGAGAGAGGGAGAGAGCGAGGCTGCGCGCCCACTCACATTTAATTCATTTTTATGGCCATTGACGTTGACATTTATAGCGTTTTCCTTTCGCCTGCCTTATAATTCCTATAATCTTTACGCAATGCCCAAGCAAAATATTATTCCGCTCAAGACCTCGCGCCGGGCCGGCTGAATGGGAAGCCATTATATGGCCAACTGGCGGGCAACTGGACTTCAGCGGCAATATACAGCCGTACAGACTGGGGAACGTTACTCATACGACGCGTGGTGCGCACCGTGCGCAAAGTGAATAATGATAAAGCGCTTTAATGCTTTTATTGCGAACGATTGTAGCATAGGAAATCCGTTATAATCCACAGCAAGTGACAATAAACGAAGATGTACGAAGGCAACGGCCAACGGCAAAAGGCGCAGGACACCGTTTTGGCCAGGCGTCCGAACTGCTAAATGAAAAACTATCCGCTTGCCTTAAGTCCGCGCTGTCGGGCTCGCCTGTAAATCCTTGGCCCGGTGTCGGCCTACAAAGGGCTGCTGGCTGCTGGCTGCCGGCTGCCGGCTGCTTGTTGCCTTTTGTCTTGTTGCCTCCCACTCGATTTGGTTAGGGTTAACAATTGTCCTTGTCGCCGTCTTCGACTGTGTCCGTCCTTGTCTGTTGGCGTTTGTCAAAGAGTGCACGAAGGCCTTGTGTTGATTTCAATCATCTTTTGCATGAATTCCGAGCTCATAATGAGCCTTTTGGCTGCTTTAAGACCAGTGCTAATAGGCACCAGCTAAGGACAGTCAAACACACACACACACGCACACACTTTTTAAACAGCTTAAAGAGTGTGTGTGTGCGTGTGTGTGCTGGCTCGTTATTTGGCGCTCTGTTTGCCTATGCGTTAGCAATTGTCTGCGACTTGGCCCACAGCTGCCGTCTAGTCGCAGCGCATTGCGCCGTTTGGCTTAGCACGTTTTAGCCACCAGGCAACAGTCGACTGGTTCGTTCATGGCTTTATTAGTTCACGCATAATGACAAAAATGGGTCGGCACGTAATGCGTGCGCTTTGTTTATTTTACTTTGCTGCAAGGATTTTTATGCCCCGCAGTCATAAAACGGGTGCCCAAACTGCCTGCCTGCCTGCCCTTCGGGGGCGGGCGTCAAGACCAACTGAACCGACGAGCATTAAAGCAGCAATCCTTAAAGGTATGACCAAAAATTAAAGTAAACGTAAGACACAAGTGGAAGTGCAGGAGTCTCAGACTGGGCGACTAGCAAATGCTCTGCAGAAAGTTGAAATCTAACCCAAAGCTCAAACCCAAAATATGTTTGTGAGAAGTATGAGTGCGATCAAGCATACCACAGTCCTAAAGTGAGACATGACTGTATCAACTGTTATAAAATTTATCACTTATTAACATGTACATATTTTATATATTTTTACTATATTTTTTACATATTTCTTTGCCTAACTACTTTATATAAGCCCTTAGGTTTCTTAAATATAAGAAGTTATTCCGACATAAAACCTTATGGAGTCAATCAGAAACTTGCTAAATGACTATCTTTCATTTCCGAAGTTCAGTGCGAGTGCAGGCTCTGGAAATTGCTGTGATTGGAGCTGCTTTTTGGGCTGTTTTCTTTATGTATTTTTTTTTTTTTTTTGTTATCTTTTTTGTTTTAGGGCCTTGCGATGATTTATTGCACTTTAAAGCTGTGGCCACTCCCCGAGCACTTTGCTGACCCGCCCAGCGCCGTTGAATGGAACGTGTCTGAATGAATACACTCGTGCGACAACGGGAAGGGCTGAGGGTGAATGCTGAGGGTTGAGGGAGGGTAGGTGGGAAATCAATGGCTTTGACTCTGATGCCTGATGCGGCGGTGGCTGCCGTCATCGTTGTGACCCCATTTCACATACAGAATATGGCTGCGACTGTGAGTATTTGAGTGTAACGAGTGTGTGGGTGTGTGAGTGCGAGTGTGAATGTGAGTGCCGCTGTCGGGTTGTTGTTTACGTATGCGTAACGCATCGCGCGGCCGCTAAGCTGCAAATCTCTTTAAGATGATACTTTGCAACATTTACAAATGTTTTAGTGCCTGCCAGCTTCTGATTGGGTGTGTTCGAGTGTGTGTGCGCGCACGTGTGAGTGTGTGTGTGTGTGGGTAACTGTGCGCTTGTGATTAGCATTCCTGGCATATCTTACATTTATGTTGGATGTTTCCGTTGCAGCAAATGTGTTCCGCAGGGAGTGAAATGGCGGCGCTGGGAATCGGATAATGTTACGGTTACGGCTCGTTATGCTCTGCCACCCCCTGGGCTGGCCAACCCCTGCACCCACACCCCCAACACACGCATCCGCATTAAGTTGTTCGAGTTGTTCTTGTTGTTGCAATGACAGCGCGTTCGTCTGCGTGTCTCTGTTTGGTGTCCGTCTCTCGACTCTGTTGCTTTTGTTCTTGACTTATCCATGTCCACATATACATATGCATATACATTTGCATTTGTGTGTGTATTACACATTTACATGTATGCGTGTGTGTGTGTCTGCTGTCGTCTGCGTGTCCACTTATATTTGATGTTTATATTTGCTGAAGGCTCAATGCAGCACACACACACACACACACACACACCAACACACTCACACGCATACATAATTTGAAAATGTTTACACTACTTGTGCGGCTGACCGTTTATGTGCGGTGAAATCGTGATTTGATATCACGCTTGCAGTTGGCCAAAGTCTGTGCAAGTTCTGTCGGTTGGCCAGTTGACCGTTCAGTTATTAAATTTAATTATCTCCAGTGCACAGCCAAGGCATAAATATATATATATATATATATATGGCTATAAGGGATAACCGCTCAGCTGAGAGTTGACTGAATCATTTGTAGCTGTCCCGTTGGCCCGCACGCCCCTGCGACTATATAACTCATATACGTATATTTCTTTTTGCTCTTAGCTGGCATTATGTATGGCAGCAGTAAGGGTTACGCCCATCAGGAGCGGCAGCAGCAACGCCCCCTGCCTGCTGGCTTTTAACTTTGGCGCTTTCTTGCGTCCAAAACCTGTGAAAATGAGATAATGTGTATGTGTGTCACATTCTGCCAGCTCCCGCACCCTGCACCTCTCACCTGCACTCCTCACCTGCACCCCTCACCTGCCCTGCAGAGAGCACACCTTTTACTATCTAGTCATCTGCTGCTGCTACTGCTGCGGCTCTTTTTGCGCTTTTTGTACGCTGGCTGTTGTTCTTGCCGGAGAGACTTGAAATATGTTAGCTTCACGTTGAGCTCATAAACTAACACTAACACCTTGACACGTGCACTTTTTGTAGCCAAACACACACCCTCACACACACACACGTACACAAAGTCGCACAACCACGCACATAGACACACATATAAATGTCATTAAAATTGCAGTAAGAGTTTGGTTTGGCTAGAAACGGCACGACTTGTCCGGACTTGGCAAGGATCTATCTCTATCTCTCTCTGTCTCTGTCTCTCTCCCTTTCACTTTTGGCAAATGCACATTGTCTTATAGACATTACTAAAGCTTTGTGCCGGCTTTGGAAACTCAATTGCAGTAACTTCTCTTGAAACCTATCAAAAATTGTGCTTTAAAGCTTTTAATAAACTAGAGAGTGACTTCTTAATATACCCTGTAATAAAGAGGGCATCAGAAAGTTATTATATCATTAACAATAAAATAGAGACGCTTGGTTTTAAAAGTAATAAAGAATTAAATTGTAATATATTTTATATAAATTCTCAGAACATTCCTTACGTTCAATCATTTCCAACATTTTGGAACATAAAACGCTTAAAAATTATATAAAACAGTTAGCATTAAGATTTTTATTTTAAGCTAGCTTCAAATAATAATAATAAATAATTTATATACATCAAGAAATTTAAGCAGTATTTAATTAGAATTAAACTATATGAATATATATGTGAAGGTCGATTATATTACTTTCGAATATTAATATATCGTTTATTGTTTTAAGTTGATTATAATATAATCTTCAAAAATTAAATGAATCAGACAATTTTAGAAATCATTTTAGTAAATATATGCATATATCTAACGGTTATGAAAGGGTATATTAGTTTCGCAGTAGCCTAGACACGAATTAAGATTAAATTTCTTGTTTTACCTTTTCTCAGATGTCGCACACCGATTTACACAGACGTTTTATTTTATTTGAACGAGTGTGTGTGCACGTGTGTGTGTGTGTGTGTGTGGGGGGGGGGGGGAAGATGCATGTTTGCAACGGCTTTTGTTTGTTTGGGCCACGCTAAGCGTGTGTGTTGGTAGCTGGATTCATAAGCGCGCCCGTTGCACCACTTGATTTATTTTGCAGCTAAAAACGTGCTTAATCATATTAGAGTGCATTTGTGTGATTTAGTGCAAGGCAGAGAGCGAACACCGAAATAAAGAAATATATGGAAACTGAGAAGCCATTTTTAAGTGTTACGAATTCAGGCTAAGACAATGAAAATTGTGATGACAATTTGAGCCGTGTTGTTCTTTCGAGGACTTGTCTGTCCAAAATCCAACGAGAGCCAAAGCAGCTTAGGGGAAAGTGTCATTAACCAAAATCCCAGGCGAGCAATCCAATATCGTTTGTGGACTGCTAATAGGTAGTGATTATTAAAATATACTTAAATGAGCTGATTAAGCCAAGTCCCTTAAATGCTTTCGGCCCAGCTGAATGCCGGTCAAAAGCCAACGCAATTTAGTTTCTAATGGGCATTATGTTAAGCCAACAAATTGAAGTTATATGTCATAAATGCTCAATGAACATCTGCTCATTATCTCATCAAACTTTGGGCCTCAACAGCATTGGGCCAAGCTTCCGCTTTGTGGTGCCGTTACGTCTACGCTTCTTGGCCAACGTCATGGCCAGCCGCCTTGGTAAGGCCATGTCTGTGTGTGTGGTTGTGGGTGTCCTCTGTGTGTGCTAGGCCGAGCGTATGCCTGTCAACGTCCTGGGCATCAGCATAGGGTTTAGTTATGCTCGGACAGCGGCAGCTGCGACTGCGACTGCGAGGTTAGGTCCAGCTTGACTGACCACGACCGCACCCAAATACCGCAACCAACACAGACGCAGGCACGTACCCATGACACGCCACGCCCACGTGTGGGTGGGCATGTCTTGCACGTTGTGCGCTTGTGGCATGTGTGAATTTTTCATTAAAATTCAAGTGACATCAAAAGGGTTGACTGCGGCGAAAGGCGATGGCGACGGCAATTCTCAGTTCGCCTGGTAAGTGTATCTGTATCTCTGTATATATATATCATTCTACGTGTGTGTGGGTGTCGATAGTGACAACTGTGACGACATATTTTGCACTTGTACATTGTCACACACACACACACACACACACAGACACACGCACACACAGAGCTGGGCACACTTGCATAAGTAAGTAGTTGGCTGTCAGCACTTAGTCACTTGTCAATTGCAACGTTGATGTTGCTTAGCTCGTTTCAAGGCTAATAATCGACGGCTTAAAGCTGGCACTGCTGCAACAATTTGCGGCAGCTATAAAGTAGTCTAGAGATATTCGTCAGCCCCGATCCAAGTCATTTGGGGCACAAATCCCGCTCAGCGCTCATCTATTAATAAGCATAATTTATGGTTAGCTATTTAGCATGGTGGGGGAGGGCGCTATTTCATTGGCGGCTCACGCAAAAATAATTAAATTTAAATATTAAACAGCTTATACGCATTTGTCAAAAACTGCTGCCGCACGCAAAGGCCATAATTCAGCTAAAAACCGCTATATAATGCACGAGTAAAATGCTATCGGAAGGGTGGGGTGGGGTTCTGTGGTTGTGGCAGGGGCGGAGGGTGGAGTAAAATAGATAAATTGACAACTCACGTGCCGTTTCTGGGCTGTTTATTAACTTGGCTAGTAGCTTCCAAGAGAAAAATACTTCTCGTCGTCTGACTAAAGCCTCGATTCCTTGAACATTGAAGAAAATTAAAATAAAATATAGAAGAAAACAAAAAAAAAAACAGTATCAGTTGCAGATTAGACAAGTTAATTTAAAGCGCAAAACATTTGCATAAAGTGAACAAAAAAATAAACAATAATTTAGTCAGAAAACAGAAATATGATTTGCGTACAAGTTCTTTACATTTGGCCTATGAATTTGGTGGCTTAAATAGTCCCCCAGAAGTGGCCTTAGTTAGACAGACAGAACTTTGAGTTGAGCAGTAACCAAATGCTCGACAAGCTTCTCAAGCATGGGCGTAGCTGGAAAACACAGAGATGTGGCGCCCATTTCAAGATACGTCGAAATAAAAACAAGCTGAGGCAAATACGCCCGATCTCCCCTCTGGGCTGCGCCCCAGCACGCAGCTAACCAGCTGGATCCAGTCAAGGCCAGCAGGCAACATCAACAAAAACAAAAAACCGGAACAGAAACAGAAACAGAAACAGGAGCAACAAAAATAGAAACAAAAACAATGGCAAGAAGAAGAGCAAATATGCTGGCGAGAACGAAATAGACTTTTGGTTTTTCATCTTTCGGCCAAATTGTTTATGCAAATTTTGAATAAATAAACAAGATTGTTAATTTAGTTAAATATTTCATTTTTGTGCCGTTTTCATCAGCAGAATTCTGTCGGAGTGGCATGTCGCCCCCCTGGCCACACCCCCCTCGTCCTGCACCACTGGGTGTAGTACGTGCTGTAGGTGTGGTCTCTGGTAGGCGGTTGGTTGTCATGAATTTTGATGCCGGCACTCATTAGGCGATGCCAACAAGGACGTCGAGAGTGCTGCAAAGGATTGCGACTAGCTGGCAGGATAAGGCCGAGAGGCGAACACGGAGGCCGGAAACTGGCTGAAGCCGATGCCTTGTGTTGTCGCTTTTTGTTTTCATGCCGTTGTTGTTGCTGTTTTTTTTGTTTTTTTTTGTTGCCAAAGGCGCAATAATATATATGTTTATGTATTTGTTTGTATATTTTGGCCCCCTTTTCCAGCCCCCTGACGCTCACTCTTTATTTGAGTGTGTGTCTGTGTGTGTGGCATTTATGTTTGTATTTCTGAACTTGTACAAACACATGTTAATTGGCCGTAATTGTACGTCTTTCGAGCCACACACAACAACAACAATTAAACTGCATAGCACAAGCAGAAATTTTAATGCAGCAACCACGACAACAACAACAACAACAACAACAACAACGACAGCAGCAACTGTGCAAACAATAAAAATTATCATAAAACTTTGACCAAATGTTTGCCACTGTAATCAAAATTTAAATATTCCGGCGTAGGACCCGAAAAAGGAATTGAGTTTGTCTTTTTTTTTTTTTAGGTTTCTACCTCTGTGAAGGGTCACAATATTTATGACCACATGACGTTGAACTATGCGTAAGAGCGTGCCAGGCACTCATACATACCCCCATCCACCCCCTCTCCTCAGCCCCTCTCTATCCACCCTCGCCAGCCATTTTAATAAACTTCATATGTCGCATGTCGCCATTTTTTTTCTGTTTTCTGTTCATTTTTTTTTGTATTTTTTTTATCCACATTCCGCTGAGTTTTTCTGTGCTGCTCCGGTTGGCTGTGCCGAGCAGCTCCAGTCTTGCGGCTTTATTAGTCTGTGATTTATGTAGTCAAAGATAGTGCACAGCTAGTCGAGCCAGAGTTAGAGCCGGAGCCAGAAGCCTGGAGCCAGGAGCCAGGAGCTGGAGCTACATTGTTCTATGTGCATGTCCTGGCGAGAAATTTATACATGTGGTCCGCAAGTAGTCGGGCGTGGACAAATGAATGACATGGCACCGCTTGGTTGCCTTCTTTTTAGGCTGTTAAATTGAACTAATCGCCAGCCCAAGATCTTCCCCTGACCATCCACGTTGCAGGCGCCCAATATGCTATGCAGCTTTATGGCCAGCAGGCAATTTAAAAAAGCAAATTATTGAGTGCTTTACATTGAGTGCACATAGTACACGGACACATGCATCATGTGTGTGTACATTTGCGCCACGAAAGTATGAATTTGACGATGGACATGTTTATTTGGCATTAGAGTCACGTATTTGACGCAACGTTTGGGCCTTTAATTCGTTTAGCTAAAGCGCGGCTAACAGCACGTCCTGGTAATTATTTACAGGAGCGCAGCGCAGCGCGGCTAAAGAAAAAATAAAACATTCTATAATAACATATCATACGGAATATGCGTTATTTATGAGCATTACGACAGAAACATATTTATTCCATGCCGACTTTCGTTCTGACAAGGCTGGCATATGAATAAATTCGTTGAAGAATGGTCTTGAGCTGGAGTGGGCTGATAATAATATTTATTAAAATTCTGTATGTGTGATATATGTCTGAAACAAACATATTCTTTTATTTATTTGTGCTATTATATTTAATTTTTAAATAATTTGAATGGACTCGAAAATTATTTATGTATGCACTCTAAAATTTGTATATATACCTAAGTAGAAAAATGTTATTTGTGTGATTATTAATAAATTTTCAAAATAAGTTGTTAAGCAACCATCTATAGATTCAAGACAAGGCACTATTGACGAAAATCAACAAAATGCAAACTAAATTGCCAATATTATGATTGGAAGTCCTTTTTTTGTGTAAGTCCCAAGGCAATTACCGAAATCTCGAATCGAACGTTTCGTATGCCCTCTTTCTATTTTACGATTACATTTTGAAAACCTATTTGATTATGCCAGACATAAAGCAAATAGAAAGCTCACCCGCTTGTGATTCATATTCCAAGTTTTGATCAACAATATTCGTATACAAAAGGCGGCTGACCAAAAATTCTGACTTGACGGCGTCTGACAAATATTTATACTCAATTAATAGAGCCCAACCACAAAACTCATATGTGGACTGAATGGGACTGGTGGACAAGGGGAGCGAATGTATTCGGGCTGGATAGCTGGCTAGCTGGCTGGGACAAACAC
Organism: Drosophila colorata; assembly: GCA_035041545.1. Taxonomy (NCBI): domain Eukaryota; kingdom Metazoa; phylum Arthropoda; class Insecta; order Diptera; family Drosophilidae; genus Drosophila; species Drosophila colorata. Next base: position 2,056,983 of record JAWNLD010000662.1, on the reverse strand, counting down.
TCACGCTGTGCCATTTATTCATTTTCCGATCAAAATAATGCCCCATGGAAATGGATGAGAACGCATTGCCGTTGCAACAGTTGAAATCAAATTCAGGATGGCAGCCCGGGCAGAGCCCGGACAGAGCTAGAGCAGAGCAAATATGGTGAGGCCAGAGAAAATATTTTCAATTTCCATTACAAAAGTGTACGAAGTACGTTGTGAGGCGGTGTCATGGATGGAAATTGGATGGTCTGCCCTGCTCTGGCATCGGATTGCACTGTTTTCGAGTATTATGAAAATTAAATTTTTCATTTCACTGCATTGGTACGGACAGGCAGACAGACAGACAGACTGGCGGACAGACAGCCGGACGGACGCTGTAATTCGTTCTGCCAATGAATGCAGGCAAGAGATTGTTGCATATTATTGTGGCACGGTCATAGGCTCCACAGATAGCTCGGCAGGCTGGCCAGATAATATGGCTGGTACCTCTATTGATGCCGGCGCTTAACTGCCTATCAATGAGGGTAAGCGGTAGAAATATAATAGCCTTATTCGCACTACAACCGGGACGATCATCGAATTACAGTTTGGGTGTGTCTGAGTGCGAGTGCGAGTATGAGTGTGAGTGTAAGTGTTGGGTTGTAGGCGCAGTTGAAGCAAATTGCTATTTCGGTGCAAATTTTACATGCGAGTAATTTTGTTATGCGTTTTAGACATCCATTATAATTTGAGGCCAACACTTGCAACTTTTTGAAATTTATTTAGAATTTGCATTAGCAAGTTTTATTTTTGATTTGTGAAACGAATTAATTATAGGTGAAAGGGCAACAGGGCAGCTAACTGATTGCCAAGCTTTTGGGTTGAATGATTTTAATTGTTTAAATATTAACTGCATTTGCTTTCAGCTTGTAGTTACCAAAAATAATATTCTAATATATACATTTTTAGGAGCTGGTAAGTTGGATAATTTTGAAACTCGTTCTGAAAGTTCAAGGGAATGATTTAAAACTGATATATTCATTTAAAATTAAATATTAAGATTAGGAATATTTTTGAATAGTTTTGGCTTTTTTAAAGAAACTTTTCAAATGCTATGCACATATTTTCAGTTGTTAGGAACTTTCAGCTTTTTAATGCCGCAGCATTTAATTTGCAGCATTTCGTTTTAGTTTTAGCCAACAATTTGCCGTATTATTTAAAGATCAATTAAGGTACTTATGCAGAAGATTATCAAAATGCATAATCAACAAAAATTTACTGCACACCCTTTCTATCTGGCTACAATTGCTAATTGTTCAAATACATCTGCATACAAACAATGTGTATACAATTGCTGCATAGAAATTGCCTTTAAGGAAATGACATTTTGAATTTTAAGAGTCGAAGGCGAAGAAGCCAAGGCGCATTTATGGCCAGTGCCACGCCCCAAGCCCAACACCGGCCCGCTTTTATGGGCGAGCATAAGCCGCGCATTTTATTCGCTCGCAATGTTTATTAATGAAACTGTTTGTGATTTGCATATTAATTTATGCAAAAACACACAAAAATACATATACATACATATATATGTATAATCCAAGTGTATGTGCAGGAGGTATAAGTACAAGTTCGGGAACAGGGCAGCTCCCGCCTCTCCTCTGCGTGGTGCTTGCTGCGAGCACAGCTTCAATTGAAATTCAAAAGCAGCAAACAATTTTTAATGTTCTCAACGCTGGCATTTTATGACGATGACAACGATGCCAACGGCAGGCAAACTGAATTGATAATTAACAAGGCAAATGCGCGTGTAATTAGCATTCATTGGAGCAACGATTCGACTGCTCCAAAGGACTGCACACGATTCCTTTCATTCATTAATTTTTTTTGTTCTTCGCGTGCTCAAAAGCGGGGCTTTGCCCTGACAGTTCCGACAAATCCATGAATCGGAATACCGGATTCAGAATTCAGGATTCTGGATTCTGGCTGCGATCCGGCTCACAATATGTATTTATTTGCATTTATGTCCTGACTTGCAGTCAAGCAGCAGCTTTGGCCGCTGTGGCCGCTTTTGGCCGCTTGTCTTGTCCCATTGTCTAACTTTAAGCCCCCAACAATGTCTGGCTGTCAGTCAGGCTGACAGTCGCTTTTAAATTCACTCACTCACTGGATGCGCCTGAGCGTAAATTCCATGCGCTCGAGTGCGTTGCACATCAGCTAAACAGACTTTCACAATTTGCCCCCCATCCCCCCCGTTCGCAGCCCTTCACAGCAACTACGACCCCAACTTTCCTAACGAACCCTGATCCAACAAGAGCCAATCCCTTAACAACAACAACAAAAACAGAAATTCTGACTCCGACTCCATTCGTAATTGCAATTGTTGTTGGCATTCAATGTCGAGCGTATTGCAACTGCATATACTCTATTGTTATTGTTAATAATTTGCGCTTTTGTTGAACAAAACAAAGAAAACGGATTATCCGACTGCAAAATACCCTGATATCAGTATATTAACAGCTATTGACTGAGGAAATCCCTACAATTTAAAATGCAATAGCAGCTTCCGACTACGTAACATCACAATAATAGTTTTCGACTGCAAGATACCCTGTTGCCATGGAAATAGTTTCTGCAAAGAGTAGTCTTTTTTTTTTAAATATCAGTCAGATATATATATAGATATATATCAATATGCATGCCAATTTTATTTCAATCAATATGCCTTTCTCTCTTCTTCCAATCAGCATATTCAAGTGTGTGCTGTTGTCGAGCTGGCTCTTAAAGCTGACAATCCGTTTTTTTTTGCTTTTTTTTTCCATTTAGCTGATTGACAGCTGCCAATCAAATCCGAGCGGCATGCATTCACATTTGCCAGCTGCTGCGCCCTGCGATCGGCTGAAAGTTAATTAAGTCGCCTCGTGTGTGCCGGGCAAACACGCATCGAGCCATTTGTACTTAGCCATGATCTAATAGTCAAACATCAACACACACACGCACACACACAGGCAGAAAGTGCACTAAGCTTTGTGTCCGTGCCACGTACGACAGTGTAAAGTGAGGGAAACATGCATGACTGCCAGGGAAAGTGGGTGGGCGGGGGCTGCTGCAAATGCAAATGGGCGAAAGGCTGCTGTTTGACTGCAAAACCCATTAACTATTCAATTTGAAGCAAATGTATAAGTGCCAACACTCAAATATCTTTTGTAGGCACGCGTCTGTTTGCGAGAGTGTATGTATTTGTGTATGTGTGTGCGTGAGTGAATATGCTTTTATGGCATTTCTGCGAGGCCAAACATGAACACAGCATGGTGGATCTTTAATGCTCTGTAGCCATATAAAATGAATAAAACGAGTGAATAATTATACTCGGAGTGCCGCAGATTAAATACCCATTGCAGGCTATATCAGATGTGCGGTATGTGTGATATTTCCTCAGGAAGTTTTATGACATTACCTTATGCTGTTGATAGGGTCTTGGGCAGTTTGTGTGTTTTGTTATAAAAAAAAAGTTTGATAAAAAAAGTTTCCCAAACAAACACTTTTTAGCTATATTTTATTTTATATATTTTTACAGGAATTCTTGTAATTTGTGAGTTCTTAGATAACATACCCAAGCAAAATGTGTTTTATGAAATTACTTTATTAAATAAGTATTCATTAGATTAGGTATGCATGATATAATACTATCTGATTTAAAAGATCTACAGGTTGCATTAGGAATCGTACCAATTAACACAAATTTGTATACCGTCTGTCCGTATGTCATATATGTAATTTGCCTTTTTTTAAATAAGAATTTCTTTTATTATTAAATTTCGTATTTCTAGCCGAGGATTAGTATAACAATCGGAAACCCTATATCAAAAATATTCTAAAGCAGAGACACATTTAATCTGCTGCAGCCTGTGGCCTGCTGGGCTACTTTATAGGCCTTCGAAATACATTTATTGTCTCTGGTAGCTCGGACGCAAATGAACAAAAATCAGCACAAAAATGTTCAGCTTTTGCATAGAGGAAATGAACAGAATTTGAGGGCTTTTGGCCAGCCAACTAATTGTCAAGAGGGCCAACAATGCACTGGGCCTCACATACTGCCAATCGATGGGCAGCTCTGCTGGGCTCCTGCATGCACGTATAGTAAGCCACCCGAAAATGACCGCAAGAATTGCACAGTTAAATATGGCCAGTGCCAATAGGTTTTTGGACGCATGTTGACTGATTTTCGAGTGGCCCAGAAATGCATCTGAGCTCGAGGGAAGCTGGGACACATGCTACAAATGCTGCCAGATGACAATAGAAATTGGCTTGGGACATCAACTGAGTGAGGCATTGGCAATAGCCAAAGTGCCAGTGTCCTGTCCAGAACTGTCCTGTTGCCACTGTCCAGATGCTTTTTTTCCGGGCCCAGTCCAGCGCTTGACAATATGCTTAACATGATGCTACACTAACTGTAAACTTACACGCACATAGGAGAAATACACACACACACACAGGCAGAAACACGTACGTGTGCATATACATGGATACATGGATCACAGTATGATGCACGCGGGAATTGTTGCTGTGCGAAAAGTTGCAAAAATAACGTTAACAACTTTTGTGTAGTGCGCCCCTCGCTCTCGCTGACAACCACTAGGCGTGGCTAATGGGCGGTGGGGGTTGGTGGGTGGTAGTTGGGCGAGTGTTGGGCGAGTGTTGGCTGCGGTTATTTATGGCAATTAAAGGACTAATGATGTCCCAGCGCAGTTGTCCGGTACATGACGACAACGACTATGCTGCGCTCTAATAAAAACCATGGCACCCAATTTATGTGGTCGTCAGAGTGCAACGATTTGAATACCCTACCATTTAGCTAGCAGCAGTCTATAGACTCTGGCAAATATTGGCTTAAATGCTTTTCCATAATACTTTACTACAAAAACTTTTAAAACAAAAATTTTTTTTAATTACTTTATTGTACTCTTGTAATATTATATTTTTTGTTAAAATATTTATTTATTTGCTTTCAAGTCGTTGTTTTAAATTTTATTTTTATTTTAGCAAATGGAATATTTTTTTAAACATATTTCTTATGGCAGCTTTTTAGAAAGTGCATCCAATATTTTTTGATAATTACAAACTATTTCATTTTAGTTTTATTTTTTTAATGTTGTCACGTCTCATTTCTGGCTACAAAATATCATTTTATTTGCCGGTTTTGACTGTAAATTTCTGAATGTTATACTCTAGCAAAGGGTATTTAAATTTATTTGTGGATTATGTAACATACTTTATGGTTATATATGTGAATACAGATAATGTCAGATAATAGGTTGGTCCCTTTAAAAAATTTGCAAAATATCCTTTTTTAAATTAATTAATAAAGCAGCCTGAATTGATTAAGTGAATATTGAATTAAGTGCTTATGATAAATAAAAATGATAAATTTATACTTTTAGATAGAATTTACTATGTTACCATATGATTTAAATATTTAAAATAGATTTTGATAGAAAAGTCGCTAAAAGAGTATTTAATAATTGTCATGTTGCTGTTGGTTTTGATTTCATGTTATTATAAGAATTTACCAACTATTTGCGTTGCCCAGGCGAAAGTTGCTTAAAATTCAATTAATTTGTATATTGCAACGAAAAATGTTGCAACTTTAGTGCGTGCCAGCAGCACAGTGGGAACGGGGTGCAGGCTGCAACAGTGTGCAGCAGGGTACTCGGAGCGATAACGTCAACGACAACGTGCACGGCACAACTTATAGGCAGGGAAGGGGGACGTGCGATGTCCTGGCACACAGGCACTTCAATAGCCAACAGGAAGTTTGCCAGCTACCTCAGCAGGCGGCAGCTTTTGAGCTAATTTTGACAGTATTGTGGCAGCGGCAGTTGCATTTGCAGATATCCAGGGCAACCGAAGAAAAGTTACAAACTGGACAGAGCGAGAGTGAGATAGAGAGTGAAGGAGAGGGGCTGTTACGAAGACAGAGTGTTGGATGTGCGGCATTCCATTGTGTGGCCAGTAATTAGATTCACATTTCAGTCAGGCATGCCACATCGCCTAAAGCGGCAGCAGCAGCTCTGGAGAGTCGAAGTTTAGATGTGCCACTAACTGCAGCCAAATTAGTGGCCAAGATCAATTAAACAAGTCGAAATTAGATTTCGCCCCGTAGTGGGAATGGTCCTGCGAGGGGGAGTGGGGAGGAAGAGGGGCGCGTCGATACTGGCCAAAGCCGATTAAATTAGCAGCGTTCATAAAGCCAACTGGCCAACTGTTAAATCATGAAGCAAGCCACTAGTATCCATAACAACAATAACGATAACTGAGCACAATGTGCTGAACCAGTTGGCGGGCATACTTACGGTCAGGGAGCGGACTGAGGGGGCGAAAGATGGTCATTGGAATTGCTGCATGAGAAGCGCATCTCATGACTGCACGCTCGGCTGCTCATTTTAAATTGACTTCAAACGTTGCTGCGTGACGGTCTGCATGGACATGGACTCGGCAGCCACGTCCTGCCAGCCAGTCGGTCAGCCAGTCAGTCAATCAGTCAGTCCGTCGGTCAGTCAGTCAGTCAGTCAGCCAGGATGCGCTCAGCAGCCACCAGTTGGGACACTGCAGGCACGCACGCATTTTGATGGCAGGACGAACGTGGACAGGCTGCTGGCAGCTGGCTGCTGATCCCCCGCAGAACCACCAGCAGCAGCACCACCAACAATATGGTTAACACTTTGCACTCCGCACGGACGAGGCTTTAATTGTGCCACATCATTTATGAATAAATGTATGTGTGTGCCCTTAAACGGCAGGCTCTGCATTCAAATGTACTGCGACTGCGACTGCCATCGGGCTGCTCTATGATTGGCCTCGATCTCACTTCGATAAGCAGCTGGGCGATAGTTGAGAAAGCAATTAAGTTACTAATTCCTCACATGCTTCTAACTAGAGCGTGTGCCCAAAAACGTAATCGCATTGAAAACGCCAGGGCGACTTTAAGGCAGTTTAGTTAAAAATAAAATGTATATCATAAATTATGAAATTAAAAAAAAAAATTAAAAATTATATATATTGACTAGTTGGCGAATTGGCAGCGATATGCATTTGCGGAACACCATGTGCAGCTTCTTGCGCGAACACAAAATGAAAAAAGTTTAAGTAACACTCAGCTAAAAAGGAGAAGAAAATGAGAGAGAGAAAACGGGCGGCGACAGCAACATGCAGCCGAATATGAGGGTTTAATGGGGGATGGCAGGTGGACGGGGCGGGGGCTACATACAGCGGCAAAGTGTTCAAGAAATGGCAAACTTTTTTGATGCTCCCGAAAAACTCATTAAAAAGGATTTGACACGTGAAGTGCGAAAAACTTTTTATTTTTATATTATTTCCCTTTTACATTTTTATGGCAACGTGTGATGAACTCTGTGTGTGTGCAAGTGTGAGTGCGTGTGCGTTTGATGTGTGCGATGATTGCCGTTGCCAAAAAGCACAACTCACAGCAAAATCAAAATCATACTCGAACCCAGACTCAGACTCAGTCTCAGTCTCAGTCTCAGACTTCGAATTCGACTCGTACTCAAACTCATGACTGTCGCCGCGTTCGCATTTGTGGATTGAATTTCAATGGCGATTGATGATGAGTCTGTGTGTGCGTGTGTGTGTGGGTGTGTGGGTGTGTGTGTGAGCAGGTATATCAACAACTGGAAATGCGCCAAGGCTAACAGTTTGTGCCGAGAGGCTGCGACTGAAGCTGGTTGGCTTTTTGGCTCATTTTATGATAATGCTCAAACCTGGCGTTAATGAGCTCTTAAGCTTAAATAAGAAACGTGATTTAGTTACTAAGTAAACTACGAAATAGAGCAAGTAAGGCCAAGACATTGCAGAGGAGAGGCGTTCGCTGCGACAGTAGTCAGGTAAGAGCTGTAAGTTTTTGGCAAAATCTGCGCTTAATTTGAAAAGTTCGACTACGCTCGAAGTGGCAAACCTTTTGCCAATGCCCAGCAGGTGTAATACACACACTATCGTTTGTATGTATATATATGCATATATATATTTGGTATTTGTGTACAATACAACTGGCAGCAACTTTTTGCATACAACTTTGCCCACTTAATTGCCAAATCAGTCGAACGGCGAACTAATGAAAAAACTTTCTGATTTATTTGCCGCATTTCCTTAGCTCTTTCTGCTGTATCAATTGTTGTTGTGCCGTTATTTGTTATTGTTGTTGTTGCTATTGGTGTGGTCAGTTACCAACACGTTGCCATCAGTCAGGTACATGTCAGTTTTAATAATTTTTTGTAGCCATCGTCGCCGCCAACGTTATCAAAAGCCGAAACTCAAACTAATCAGAATCACAATCAAAAGCAGAGACAGAGACAGCAAACAACATAGGAGCGAAAGAGAAAGAGAGCGGGCCGGCTGTCCAAAAAACCCTTTTCATGAATAACTCTCTTATAGATAGGCAGCACACACACACATACATATACATATACAATTTATGCAAATCTGCTCAAAATTGAAATATGCAGATGTTTCGTTTGAAAATGAATTTCACATTTTATGAAATTTGCAACATAATAAACTCTTTTTTGAGACGGGCGGGGGGAGGGCGTCTGTCAGGTTGCGGGGCAACTTAAATTAAGTAATAACTTTTATGCGTCTTGACCTCAGGGCGACGCACGCACACACGCACACTCGCACACACGCACACTCCGATTTGGTATTAGCTCGTTGACATATTCTTGGCTGACTTTTGCCTTTGTGGTTGAAAGTTTGTGTGCGTGTGTGTGTGGGCGTGTGTCTTTGCGTGTGTTTGCGTCTTGCACAGGCAGATTTTCTTATTTAACTTATACAAAAGCTCTAATGTTCCTAAGAGGCATGTGGGCGGGGTTGGAGCTGGGCTTAAGGGTTGCGGCATTTTAGGGTTAATTTTCGCAGCTCATTCGCTGCGAGTCCAAAAGGTTAATGTGATTAATGTTTACTTAATGAAATGAAGTTATCAAGTGGATTCTATCAATTTATACACAGGCGCCGTCTCAGACAAAAGGACCTCTCAGCCTGTCGCAGCTGGCGCCGATATTGGGCGTGACGAAGGTGCCGGATACCATCTGGAGGGGCCATTGGGGGAATTGAATGCCGAAATAACTCCAAATGCAAATAGTCAAGTGGTTTTGCTGTTGACTTGATTTGGTTTTGTGCCTGCTGATGGGCATATTAGTTAAACGAGTTAGACAAGCGCCAGCTCGTGTGTGGGCCAAGTAAATATTTGGTATTTTAAAGCGTGCTGAGAACGCATTCTAACCAAGCTGAATGCTGTTAGCCACTGAGAGCTGAGAGCTGAGATGCGAGCTGTTTGCTGCTGTGGTTTCTGCAATCAGACGCCTTGGCAAAGGAATTTAATAAAAAGCAGTTCAATTAAACGCTCTTCAGTTGGCTTTTCTTTCGTCCTTTCGTTAATCAATGCGTTTAACGTTTTCAATCAAGCAACTGCCAAAAGGCTACAGCAAGACACAGAAAGAGGGAAAGGGAGAGGGGGTTGAGGGGTGTCTGGTTTCGAGGCAGCTCGAAATTCAGTTAAGCATTTCACTTATTTGCATATAAATTGATTAAAAAGAAAATACATGCAAGGCATTTACACACAAACAGACACATCGACTCAAACACACACACACGTATATATCAACTGAAGCTTTTGCATGTGTCAACGCAGCAGCTAAGGACGAAAGGGGCCTCCGCTCGTTTTCTGTGTCTCTGTGTGCGACTGAGTTTTGCTCTGGCCTTCGTCTCTATCTCTATCTCTGTCCCTGTCTGCGCCTCCGGCTCCGCCTCCGCCCCTGCGCCTGCCTCCTTGTGCTCTGCCTCGTTTTCAGCAATTTCTGACACTTCAAATGCGTATGATTGTTTCCTTTTGATCAGCGAATTGTGAATTGATTCACTGATTGAGTTCAGGTTCAGTTGATGCGACGACAATGTCAACACACCCAAAAGGACACGTCACTTTGCCTGCCGGACTAAAAGCTTTGCACATGGTCTATACGCTCACATGACACGCTCACAGGCAGCTGGTCGGAATACTCTGCAGATTCACTGTAATCCAGGACTTTTAAGAGCTGCACATGATCTGATTTCTGTTTTATGTGCTTAGTGTACTCATTGCTTATTAAAATCTGCTAACTTTGGGTGTTTATATTTACGTTTGGCTTTTCTTGAAACAATACAAAAATAGTCACCCTATTAGGCAGTGTATGTAAATAAAACAAATTGGAATTGATACCCTGTAGCCAGAAGAAATGTGTCGCCAAGCATATTGTAAAATTGTATAAAATGTAGCATGGAAAATGTGCTACGATACTCCAATCAGATTGAGTTATATAACGATCAAATGTTATAATTTTAAGTAAAAGTACATATTGAGATTCTAAATTTAAAGAAACGATTTTTTTTGTGGAAAAAAAATTTTAAAAGTATTTTCACATTCAAATTTAATTTAAATGCAGAATCTGTTTAGAAGTCAAAATATGACAAAAATGGTAAACATCTCGAAAATCATGTTGTAGCTTTGTTTGTAAGCGCTTATAGAAGCGTTGAGATAGTTTAAAATTTCTGATGACAAATTTGGTGTCGAAGGCTGTTCAATGAGCATATGAACAATTCGAAATTATAAAAATAGTATTCGACATATCGCAAAAAGTTGTTCTGGGGTAGAAAGAAGCTAAAGCATTTGCGTAAAGTATGTATATATATATATAGCTTTTAATCCGCTTACAGCAGTATTAGGGATCTAATTACGCGGTATTTCTAGGTTTTTATCGCTTTTAACTAGAGCTTCCGGACTAACTTTTAGCTAAGATTTTATTTTATTGATTGCCGTAATTAAATAGTTGGGGCAATTGGGCCTCAATCGGTGCGACAATACTTTGAAGCGGTCATTGGCCGCTTCTTGTGTTGTGGCCTGTTGCCAGGTTTCTTCGCCCAACTGCCCTCATTACGTATCAAAGGCCAATTGCCAAGGTTCTGGGTTCAGTTTGCTTTCAATTTGTGGGCAGTCATGTTCTTTCAGACCGTGCGCGAGTCGAGCTGGCGACGCAGACACAAGGTGAAACCAATAAGCTTTTAGCAATTTAAAGCGTTGATAAACAATGTACTTATATACCCTATATGGAATAAAAAGTATATCATTATGAAGGTATAATTTTGTTGTGCTTTGTAGTAGGTTGTCATCAGCGAAACCTATATTCAATGCAGTCTCTAAACAGTAATTAGGGCAACAACATGACACTGCACTCGGCTCACCTGTGCCATCTGCACCACCTGCACCACCACTGCTCCATTGTCAGTTTAATGGCCAAAGGACATGCCAGCGCACTCCAATCCGCCATTCAATTAAGCAGTTGCACGCACACACAGACACACACACACACACACACACCGCATAGACACGCAGCTCCAAGAGGAATTGCAGTACATGTAATTTGGCAAATTACTTCGCCCTCTGATATTTGATCAGACGCACCAAATTCAATAAGTGGAATAGCAATTGCAGCTAGTCCAATAATAACAACATTGTTAACGCAATAGGTATAATATCTTTATCCTTATCATTTATATTGCTTCTAGAGGTATGGACTTTGGCAAGAAAACAATAGTAATATATACATGTATTAAATTGTAACTGGCATAAATATATTATACAATTCAAAGCATATTGAAACACTGCAATCAGAATAAAGAGCTGCCATTGACTAAATTTCAAAAAGAAAAGAAAAGTTGCAAGAAAATATTCCAACTTGTGATAACAAAAACAATAACAAAAAATAAATTAATATTGTTTCCATATTTTTCAAAGCGAAACACATTGCATGCTCAGCCAATAATACCCTATACCAGTGAGTAAAAAGTTGTTGCAGCTTTTTTGTCATCGCGTCGTAGCTGCAGATGTCATTGCATACTCTTAGGTGTTTGTGTTTTCATTTTTGTTCTTCTTTCTTTATTTGTTGCTGTCGTTTTTATCTACATCAATTTATCAGCTGAAGAGAGCGTTGTATTTATTTGTGTGTTGTGTCGCTTCAGCCTCGTCACATGTTTGTCCCGGGCAAACATTTGCCCGACCAGAGCGCAATATTAACTACCTGACGGGGTGCAACTTTAATTGAAATAAAATGTTTCCAGTGCGGCGTGGCGCAAAAGCCAGAACAGGTGGTCACAGAGTGTGAGCGAGACGGGAGGTGGAGCGAGCGAGAGTGCGCGTGCAATTGGCTAAATGCATGAATCAGTCAGACGCGACTTGTGTCTATTGCGGCCCACTGTCGGCTGCTCCACATGACTATAAATGTTTGTAAGTAAGTAACTAGTTTTTGTGCCCCACAGTCCACATTTCATTTGCCATTCATTCCACTCGCTCGCTTGTACTCTTTCTCTCTCGTGCTGTCTCTCTTTTGCTCCCGCTTGAGCGCTCAGCTTGTTCATTGCCGCCGCTTTAGGTTTTATTTTTTCTGTTTGTTTCGCATTCAGTTTGCATTTCAAAGCCGCTAAAGTAACAAGTATCTTGGAGCTATCCATTCGCTAGAGAGCCAAAGAAAAACTTGCTGTAAAAGGCAAATTTTGTAAACACTCGCCGAAATAGTGAAAAGCAGCATAGAAAAAGCCCTCAACTCGCTGCAATGGATGTAAGTTGCTTGGTTTTCCTTTCCTTTTATTCGAGAATTTTCGCCCTCTTTGTGTGGACTTTATTTTGTGTGGCTAAACCTTGCCGCACGACCTTCACCTTGGGCTTCAATTAAACAAATTGCACTGCAAGTGCTTTCACAAAAATGAAAACAATTTTGTTGAAAGCAACAGCCAGAGTTAAATCCGACGATCATCTCGATCAGCCGAGACTGTTCGCTGATTCATACGAAAGTGCGTCAAGTTTTTCTCCCTTTAGTCAACCCGCTCTCCCCAGTGCACGCTGTGCCTCTTTGTCATAAGATTTATTTACACAATCACTTTAATTACACTAAAAAAGCGTTGGGTTTCAGGTTAGTCATTTATTTATGCTCGGAATTAACGCTGAAAATCATGCAGGCTTCACACCACATTTTTATTTTATTTTATATTTTTTATTGGTGCTTAAGCAAAGAAAAACTCTGTGGCTATTTACTAACTAATATTAAACACATCATAAACTGGGCAACTTTATAAGCCTTAAAGTTTTTGACTTAGCATAATTGAGTTTTATTTTGTACTATTTAGTCCATTATAAATTGAGAAAGTCTCTGGCAAACTTTGTATTAAGTGCCAAGTTTTTGTTGCACTTTAAAGTTTTTTTATTCAAGCATTATCAATCGCGAGTGCCACAGTTTTGTTGCACAATGCTATTGGAAGAAAAATATGATTGCCTCAAATATTGATTGGTCTACTTTGGTTACAGCCCTCAAATGGAGACCTGTACACGCTGGAAGCCAATTTGGTTAGTAAATCGCTGAGAGAACTGACAGATGGCGCCGACAAGGATCCCATTACCAAGTTGCGTTTGCTTTGCCTTAGCCGCGGCGCAACAGGCATTTTGGGCCTGGGCAGGTGTGTTTTCTTGGCTGCTTTGAATGGCACTTTGAGTGTTGGGAGATTATTCAACTACCTGTTTAATGTTCAATTATTTAATTAGGGCTTTTCGCGCCATGGACGATGATGGCAGCAAGGCGCTGAATGAGGAAGAGTTCATCTCGGGCATTCGAGACATCGGCCTGAATGTGACAGATGATGAAATCAAGCAGATGTTCGATACGTAAGTGTCGGACAATCCACTGAATAAAGTCCCAAACTAATGTCTTCATTTAAAATTAGCTTCGACGAGGATGGCAGCGGTTCCATAAATATGACCGAGTTTTTGCTGAAGTTGCGTGTAAGTGGAAAAAAGTGAAAGAAAAACTTAAAGTTGAAAATTTTAATCGAAAACTCTTCCCAAAGCCGCCCATGTCGCAGTCACGCATATCGATAATCGGTCAGGCTTTTAATAAAATGGATAAGGATGATGACGGCGTCATTACCATAGCCGATCTGAAGAATGTTTACTCGGTGAGGGAGCATCCCAAGTACCAAAGCGGCGAGATGAGCGAGGATGAAATATTGACCGAGTTCTTGCACAACTTCGAAGGCGGACGGGGCAATCTGGATGGCAAGGTAGGCACTGAAGAGCCTACACATTATTCTATGTATATATATATTGCATCTATACCCAACAGATAACTCGAGAGGAGTTTATCAACTATTATGCCACTATCAGCGCCTCAATTGACAACGACATGTACTTTGATCTGATGATGCGTCGCGCCTATGTCATTTAAATGACTTTAAGACCAGGCTTCGTTTACAAGCTCAATGTAATTCTCAATCTCAAGTGTCTAATTATCTACTCTAACTAGTCTTTAGTCCTTCTCATGCTTAATTTATACACACAATGCATGTTTCATCCAATAAAAAATGTGTTTTTCCTGCAAAACAAATGTCAGCGCAGAAACCTACAACTGATACCCAGCACAGTCCTCTAAACTGGGAGAAAACTGGCGGTATTAACTTGTATTGGCATGACTGGCATACAAAATATAGCCTTTTGTTCTTATAATTACAAGTTATATTTTGCTAGAAATTTGATTAGAATGATTTTTCTTTGATATCAAAATTGATTAAAAATGTTTAAAAAAATAAAACGGACTTACATTTTTATTTCAAGAACTTGAAAACTTGAAATCATCGTAAGTAGTATATGTAATCTATTGAAAACTAGAGTATTGAATTTTTCAGATTTTAAAATGAGTTAAACACATAATTTTTAAATTGATTTGAGTACACTTTTTTCAGTGTAGTTCGAAGCGGAAAGTCTTTGTTAGATATGTAAAGTAACAAGTTAAAAGTTTTTGTCTAAACATTTGTTGCTAGTTTTACATGCATTTAAGTGCTGTGCGGGCCGGGCCAAGTCGGGCCGGGTCTGGGCCATAATCAAGCGGGTGCTACCAAAGCCGAATCCAAGACGGCAATCATTGCAACAAACATGGAAGGCTCCTCCAATGCGAGAGTCTGAAAATTGTTGGGGAATTGTCAGCAGAATTGGGTAAGTTTGTGTGTGTGTGATGTGTGTGTGCTGCTGGTGTGCCAGGCATTTATCACACAGTTGTCACAGCAGGCGCTGAGCACGGTTTGAGCAGTCGAGCGATGGCAGCCTAAATGTATGCTTTAAATTATGCAGACACCAGCTGAGATTGTCGTCTGTGTGTGTGTTAGGTTGTGTGTGTGGTGTGTGTGCTGTGTGTGCGTGTGTGTGTGTGCGTGGCAGTGGCAACTTGTGCACTGATTGCGAGCAACTCATACGAAATTTTAATTGCCAATGTTGAAATTACGCAGCCCGTAAAGAAGACGCCCCAACTTCCCAAAAACTCTTCGACTGAGCCAAACTGAGCCAAACAGTCTTGGCTAACAAGCTCACTGCAATCGTCTCCACTGTAAATCAGAAAGTTACGAGTTTATAGCATGATTTCATTAAATTTTATTTACAGCCTGCAACATTTGCATACACTGCCACATCTTCGACTGCTTATGCTTCTTGTTCGTCTCTTTCTTGTTGTTCAACTACTTTTATATTAAACTTTAACTGCAAGTTGAAATTTATCAAGTTGTGTGCCATGTGAATTATGCTGCTTATGTCTGGGCAGAGAAATAAAAAACTGTTTCAATTGCCATTTATTTGCGAGTTGTTGTCAACTTCAACTGGCTGTCGTTGTTGTTGTTGGCCACATAAAACCAATTTCAATTAATTGCCTGCCACATGAGACTCGTCGACTGCCTCGAGTTGTTTTATGCTCTTAAAACTTGAAAATGCCTTTTATTGGCTTCCAGTTTTCACACTTGGCTGAGTGAAGTGCTTGCCAAATTTTGTGTATTTGCCAAAGCAACAATATTTCGGCTGTCAGTCACACGCACACACACACACACACGCACACTCATAAAACAACTGCCAAGCGTTGCATTGAATTATTTTGTAAAATGTGTATTGGAGTTGGAAAATTTTGATATTGTCAGTCAATCTTTAAGCTAAGCCTTTCAATTTGATTGCAATTTAATATTCACAATGAAACAAAAATTCCTTTTTCTTATGTCAAATGACTGCAGTTTGACAATGTCTTGATTTTCACACATTTTTTAGGCTTTTTCTGACCGACCAAAGGGTCAATAAATTCTAAGAAATGTGTATTGGATAAACTAAATATCTACAAAAAAACCAAAACCAACGAAAAGAGTTAGTATAGCTACATATATCACTCTGTTGCATTTAAACGAAAAATAGGCACAGAATTTCATCCATTTGCATACGCCTCGAAAAGGCATTATCATTTTGTGAAGTTAAGGTTTTGTATGAAAATGCAGTCAATATCTAGCGCACAGATATTTATCTCGTTTTTATACATATATTTAAAGTTAGTATATAATATTATATAGAACCTATCTAGCACGCTGTCATGTGGAATAGCCTTCAAATCCGAGTCTTGCACATTTTATTTATTACTAACAAAAAAGTCCTTTTGGCAAATTAATTGCAGCCGTTAGTACGTGACGGGCTGAACTATTTTAATTTATACTGCAGTTCGAACAGCTTAATAAGCGTAAATTGCCGCCATTTCGATGGCATTAATACACAAATTAGCTGCTAATTAATTGTGCATTAAAATATCCAGCAATGGAATATAAATTGAACACATAACTTAAATGCAAACTGCAGCTGCAGTTGTTGTCCTTTCCAGTTTCCAGTTGGCAGTTTCTAGTTGCCAATTGAATGTCATGAGGTTGCCTGCAATATTTATGCGCCCTTATTGAGACTGCTGTACTACATGTTGGGGACACACTGTGGTGGCTAATGCATTATTTAAATCTAGTTAACACTTGCTATTTGTTGTTGATTGAAAAAATGCCAAAAGTAAAAGAAAAGAGGAAAAGGTATAAGCCGACTGAGTGGGGACAACATTCAAAGGACAAACCCAAAACCTCTGTGGGTGAGCACACACAAATGGAAGACCAGCACATACAAATAATAATAATAAAAGGCAGCCACACTCGACTGGCTCGGCTCGGCCACAGGGCACCTCATTGAAGGAGTATTGAATAAATTCCATTGCAAGTTGAGAGGCAAACGGGTGTCCGGGTGTCCGGGTTCGGGTTCCGGGTGTTCGGTTAGGCATTGAAGTGACGAAAACCAGCAAAATATTTCAGTCACGTTTTAAATGTAAAAATCTCAATCACGTAATCGAAATGCGCGCATTCAAAATATGCACAAGCGAAAACCCAAACAGTCAGACAATCAGACAGAGATAGAGCTACAGTTAGAGGGGGAGAGCGAGCGAATGAACTTCGCATTCGAGTCCAAGTGCTGAGCCTCTAGCTCAACCTGATGCTGGATGTTGGGCATTTGTCCAACTGTAAATCGAAACGAAGCCGGCGAATAAAATGCGGCTGCAGCTCTTAACAGGTACTTGCTGAATCGATGATTTAATGTCGCCAGCGAGGCGGAGACACGCCTCATCTAATGATGATGATGTTGTTGTTGTTGTTACTGTTGTTACTGCTGCTGCTGTTGTTGTTGTGGCCGCTGCCTACAGTTATTTTGTGGCCAGCTGCTGGACCATTCGCTCAAATTGCATAAAATATGCAAAAAGCTTAACAAACTGCGCGCATCGTTGATTGAAATATCGAAATCAAGTGGCATTTACCACAGCACTGAGAGCACCTGCAATGTACACCAAACACACACATACACACACAGATATACACACGCACACTGTAACTGCAACTGCAACTGCAACACAATGCGCTACAATTTCCGTTTCCTCTGCGCACAGCTCGTATAATTTTCACACCTCTGATTGATTGAAATGTTCGTCAGTTTTCATCATTTGATTTTCAGTTTTATGGCATTACATTTGCAGACATTTTCTTTATATATATATTTTTTTTTTGCGAAATAATATGTTAATTCCAGTGCTTGTGAAATTATACCCAATCCTGCCCGACTGCTGCTGAGTTTTATTGTCAGCTATTAATCTATAGCTTAATTGCGGGTAGTTCAATTAAAGTCCTGTGTCGCCTGTAAGTTTCCTGTCCCTCTTTTAAGCTTTTAACAATTGCATAACATATGCGCTTTATTTTTGCTTAATAGCAACCAAGGGTGTACAGTCCAACTTGACTTTAACAAACTGGAGGAATGTTTTTATAAACTACTTGTTATTTTTATTTAAATTAAATTGGTTTTCAATAACTGGGAGAATCTATAAATTTAATTTTAAAATTATGTTTGATATTTGAAATTTGTTTATCTAATATAAATAAATACAAATCACATAATTTTTGTATAATAATAAAACTGAGAAAAAATAAAGAGACAATAATACTACTGTTGTTTTTTAGAAATCGTTGAATAGTTGTTACCCAGCGTCGGCCCTATCATTAATATGGCATAAATGGTGTGGCATTGCGTATACGCAGCGTTGCCAGCCAAATAAAAATTGTCGATGCATTAAAAACACGTTTTAGTGTTGGTCAACTAAGCATCGAATGTTAAATGTTAATTTCCCCACAGCAATGACTGCAACAACAACAACAACAACAACAGCAGCAGCAACCACAGCTAGCAGTGACGTTGCAATTTTTAGATTCATTTATTTGCGTTTATGTCGGGTTGCAAAAATGAACATGCAAATGGCCATTTTATTATGGACATTATATTATTGTGCCCGAGATGTGCTATCGAATGCATTAGTTGTGTTTGTGTGTGTGTGTATGTGTGTAGTTGACAGTTTTCTGTGTGTGCAATTGGCAATCAAGTCCCGTTGCGGTTTTGTTCGCTATTCATAGCAAATATATTTTTACTTTTTATATATATTACATATGTGCATGTATATTTAGCCGGCAACTGCGGCAACAAAAAATCAATTTGTAAATGTTTTTAGTGCCATTGCAACTTTGACATTTCACACTGTTCGCAGCTGTTGTTGTTTTTGTATTTGATGTTACTTTTTTAATACCCTGTGCCCAGTTAAAACAGGTGAAGAAGGGAGTATTTGCTGAAATGCATGTAACTGACAGAGGGATGCATTTATCACTATATGAAATGAATGTGTTTGTTGTCAGCATAAAGAATCTAATTTATCTAGTCATTTCTGTGCGTATGTTTATTTAAAAGTCTGAGGGTGCTAGAGATAATTAATTAAAAAATCAATTTAAAATTTTTCAGTCTGGTTTTTTATTTTATTTTTTCTTTTCTTTTTTTGTTGTTACTTAAATATTTGGTGGAAAATATCGGATCATAAATGTTAAAATAATTTAAAAATTATTTTATAAGTTTGACAGGAAATTCGAAAGTACGCTTGGTCAATTCGAAGCTGGGTATAGGGTATCTCTTAGTCGGGCACTCTCAACAGCATCACTCTTACTTGATTTTCTTTCCTATGTTGCATTGGTCTACAGACAACTGCCAACTGACCCCATTGGCAGCGATGTCCGCTTGTAATTAGCGCTCGCTTCCTCTGCTGCCATCTCTGCTGCTGCTGCTGGTATTCGGGGAGTTTTTGACCTCAATTGCTTTGTCACCATTTCAATTTGCAATTTCAGCCATTAACTAGTTACACTCAATGCAATTAAACTTGCACTTTTGCCGCAGATCCGACTGAACGGCACAAGGTGGCAGCGCCACGTTGCAAGAAGCGCGAGCGAAACTTGGCCGGTCCGCAACTTGCAACTCGCTCGATTTGCTAGTCCGTCCCCAGTCAGCAGTTCCCATTACACTGCCCCGGCATCTGGTCCTTCCCCTGCTTCTGAACATGCTGTTTCTGTCATGTTGTCAGCGGTCTGTGCAACCGCAAAGTGTTGCCGTTGCTGCTGTTGCTGTTGTTGCTGTGGCATAGAGTGAAAGTGCACAGTACTCAACACACCGACACCAACACCAACACCAAATACCTAACACCGCACACCGAACACCGAACACCGTGATCCGCCCAGTTGCAAGTGCGTTCCATTGGAATAATTTGAAAATGAAAATAAGAAGAAGGAAAAAAGATAGTAAAAATTGTATCTTCTCATTGAGTTAATTGCAAATTGGATGAAATTGTAATTTTACACTTCATTTCATTCAATTCATGGCTGATTGACAATTTAGTTTTTCATTAAGGTGGCCCAGCGACAGGCGTTGCCACTCGATTCGGGCAACGTGGCAACGTTAACCTGATTGACGCTCCATGTGGCATGCACCAAGCTGGGAAGGATTCGGCTAAACGACTGCATGATTGGGGTATGTCCGTGGCACGATAAATTCATTGATATGTAAATGTGTACATGAACGTATGTCTCAAACATGAGCTAAAATTCCACATTGCTTTATTAGCTGCGTGATAAGAATTTTATAAATTATACTGAAATATATGCATATATACTTCAGACTTAATTATAATTATGCGCAAAGAACTGCATTTTTAGGTTAACTTGTTTATGATACTAAAAAAAAATGATTTAAAATGAATAAATAAAATGAAAAATAAATACATTTATTTAGGTAAGTATATCCAACATATTTTTTGTATTATATTATAGCATCCTGTGATCTTTAAACTTGCATCAATTCAGCCAAAAACTAGTTCTGGTATCTAAATGCCAGGGGCACTTTTACAATTTATCTGCCGAAAATTGCATTTTATTGAAATATATAAATATATTTTATTGAATCTTTAGCTGAATTAAACTCTTTTCATGTGGAGCATATTTCCATTTAGTTTGTTCATAGTCAGCTTTCACGTTGAAGTGGCTTGTGTCCTGCCAGGCATTAATTATTGACGACCGTGTTGCAACCGCGAAAAGTTTGGAACATGTGCATTGCAAATGTTGCGCATACGCAGCGTTGTAATACAGTTGCTAAGAGCGTATGTACAAACAAGAGTCATGAAGCAAACTTAAAGTTATGAATTCTTAAAATATGTGATTTATTTGTTGCGAAACTTTTATTCACACATACACACGCAGACACTACACACACACGCACACACACCCACACACACGGCTGTTGACGTTGAGTGAAGCTGAAACATTTTTTGTACGTTTTTTCTTGCTCCACTTTTTTTATGGCGAAAAGTTTGCGTTGTCACGTGACTGGCGTGGAAGATGGCGAATATTTATAAAAAATAAAAGGAAGAGAGACGAGCAGAAAATAAAATAAGTAGCTGAGCCTGTGACCAGGTAGCTGCAATGTCTTTGCACAGACACGTGTGTCGAAACGCGCCGGAAATGCCATTTACAGCAGACTTACTTCCGCTCAAAAAGAGGTGGGAGACACCAAAAAAATTTAAAAAGGATAGAGAACTGTAGCATATGCACTGGCGCTGGCGCTGGCTGCATGTCCTAGCTTTTGTTTTAATATTCATATTTTAGCATCAGAAATTATTCGTTGAAATTAAGTTGCTTTATGCACGCACAGCAACGAGGGACAGGGGCCAGAGGGCCGGAAGAGTCGAGGCGAGCAAAGAAGTGAGCTTAAAAGTGACTACGACGAAAATGTTTTGAATTTAAAATCTGCAATTTTCTGTTGATTGCCGCACCCAGCGCAAGCAGCAGCCGCGTCAGATGAGGGGGTTTGGAACAGAGGGGGCTAACAAACGTGCAGTTATAGTGTAACAAACAACAACAAGCATAGTGTTAGCCTGCGTGCTGCTTGGCGGTTGGTAACGGGCGTAGCAGCAGCAGCAGCAGCAGCAGCATCAGCATCATCACAACTTTTGCGTAAAATTCCAGTCATGTGTCCCTAACAAATCCCTGCATTATTCATGAAATGATAAGATGACTTTGTGCTGGCTTCGTTGCCGTCAACGCTGCTGATGCTGCTGCTGTTTTTTTGTTGTTTTTCTTGGCATCTTTTGCCATTGCACGTTGTATTCTCACATGCAGCTGCAGCCGGGCCAACACTGCTGTTAGCCGCATTTAACTGCTAACTATCGTTGCCTTAACTAGCCGCACAAAAACCAAGCATAAAAGTTGCATAAACTAAATTAAATGCATTCTGCAAAAATATTACTGCTCGAAGTGCATCAAATGGTGTCAAAATTCTGCCAAAAGTTGCCTAGCCATCAATATGGTAATAGCCATAAACAGGTAGCGGCGTAAACTGCAAACGGAAAACTAATTGCCAATTAGTTTATTACCAACAAAAAACTTTATCAATAAAAAAAGACAGCAGCAGACCTAACAGCTCTGCCTGCTGCTAATGCTGGGCAGCAGCTGTTAAAGGGCATAAAATACGTACTGTTAACAGCAGCTAGGCGCTTAACAGTCGGCCACAAAGCTACAAATGCGATGCTGCTGCTCTCTTCTGTGCTGCCTCTCTCTGTTATGCGCTCGCTCTTTGCTGCCGCGTCTCTTGTGCTGTAATGGGCCGTCGTGTAAACGAGCGCGCGCTGCTCCCGAGACGGATGCTGAGAGCAGCAGCAGCAGCAGCAGCCGCATTACAATTACACGAGAAGGACGCCAGCGTCGCTGCCGCAGCATTGAACGATGGCCACGACGACGACGATGTCAACGATGACGACGGAGCCGACGAGGAGACGTGTTTCTCGCGCTGCTGACGCGGCTGCAGCTTCAGTCAGTTCGTAAACTCGAAGCCGTGCGGAGATGCTTTGGACACCGCTTCGTCCTGCCTAAGCAAACGCTCGAAGTGGTAAAAAAAAAAACAAAAAATAAAAAGCAAAAATGAAATAATAAATACACGCCAAAGTTGCAGTTACCAAATGTTTTTAAAGTGACAATTAATACATATGCAAATATTACGCATACGCCGTGTGCTGCAAACAAAAAATTAGCAAACTTTAACAAAGACTCAGCAGAGGCAGTAATAAAGTTAAATAAAGGCTGAACAGATATGAAGTCGCCGAAAAAACTGACTAATTGAGTGCGGAACTTCCGTTTCCGTCGTGCACTTTACTTCGGCCCCCAAAACAGAACGGCATTTCGATGCGGGGCGTGGTAGCGTTCTCAAATATTAAACACATGAATTCGCATGTATTTGGCATTTAAATTATTTAAGTTGACAAACGCACACAGATCAGCAGCAGCAGCAGCTACCACGCCCAGCGCCCTTGTTTCCTGTTTTGATGTCGTCGTTGTTGTGCTTTCCCTTTTTGTTCCACTCCTGCCATTCACATTCCGATTGCCATTGGCAGTGCCTTTCTCTTTCATACAGACGCCACTTACTTATGTCCTGGCTGCTTTTCTTTATTTTTTCAAATGTTTGTTATTTATTTATAACGACAGAGCCAAACGCCGAGCACATCCTTTGAACTTTTCTGCATGAGTTTGCAATTGTGTTGCTGTCACACACACATATATATATATATATATATATATATATATATATAGATATTCTATATTTGCACATGTGTGTGTGTGATATAGTTGAAGAGTGTATTTTCATTTTATCTACAGCTTCTGCTACTGTTTTTCCTTTGACGCTGCATTCGATTAATTTGGTTTTCCACTCTCGTTTCTCCCACTCTCTTTAACTCTGCTATCCACTCCACTTCCCCGCACATCCTTCCACCACCACTCCATTATCATTTAACTTGGCTCGAAGCTACTGCATTTTCATTTGGCCTTTGTGTCATCGATTGCTATTGAAATATTAAACAATTCACTCGACGAGCAGCTGCAAAATAATAATAAATAACTAACTCTGACAAAGTCACTACGATTTATATATATACATTTATACGTATATTTGTTTTTTCTGTGCAGTGAGGCCAAGCATAAAGTATAAAATAACTACAAATAACAGCAACAGCAACAACAACTTTTAAGCGCCGCCTGCAACGCCATATCAATTAATTTTATTCAAACAATTTTCCGGGCAAACACAAAAAATGGATTACGCCTGGCTGCTGTTTCTCTTCAGCTGCACTTTAATTGGTAAGTGAATGATGAATGGCCGCAGCCACTGTTTGTTCAATTTCTTTGCTTCCTTTTTTAATTTTTTTTTATTTTTGCACATTGTAATGAAGCAGACGTGCGAATTAGTGAGCTGCTTTAATTACAGGCTGGCCACATGGCGTATGCGTAATGCGCGCACGCGCCTTTGCTGCGATTGATTGTTCAATGTTTTCGTATCCACTTGCAATCAGATTATTTTTGATTATTTTTAATTTTTGTATTTGTTTGTCCTCAGCTGAACCGCAAATCAATATTGACAAAGTTTTCGCCTTGGCCAGTTGGCTAGTTGGCCAGTTGGCCAGTTGGCCATCTGCCTTCGTGGCTGGCTGCTCTTTTAATGACTTTTGCCATAATTTCAACTGCTGCGAGTGCAATTCCACTGCAGTTGCAGTTGCAGTTGCAGTTGCATGTGCCGTTCATTCATTTTCATTCGCAGTTTGCCTTTGCCACTGCTTTCGATGCTGCTGACGCTGCCTTTTGGCACTTGGTAATTTGTGCTGCCGCAACTTTTGCTCTGCCTCCGCAGTGGCAGCTTCTGCTGCACGACTTGAGTGCAGTTTAAAGTTAAATTGTATTTCGGAAATGTTCGCAATTAGGCAGCCTGCCAAAGGCATCTCCATCGCCCCCTGGCACATAAATTGCCAATGGCAATGGGGCAATTAATTTGCAGCGCATTAAATGAGCTGCCATTTGCCCAATGGCAACTCGACAACTCGCTTTCAGCTGGCTTGTTCAGCAATTTGAGCAGCTAGTTAACTGAAAAATGCAGTTGGTCAATGGGGGCAATTTAGATGGTGTGATTTGTTAGTTTTTGAAAAGATGATGGCTTTTCCCAAAAATTTTCTATTGCCACGCAAGGTAAATAAATAAATTAAAGATATCAGTTTCCTCCTTTACTATAAGTTTAAAATGAGCTTTTTAACCAAAGTATAAAATACCACTGTCTAATAAGTCGGACTGTCCCTAAGATAAGACTAATCCAAAGACTTAGCCGGAATTCGAGCTCAATTCCCCATATGACAGGGTTACTTACAAAATTCAACCAATATTATAACTATTATCATAATTATATTTATTATAATATTTTATTTATGTAATTGCTGTGATAAGGTTTTCAATAGACTAGAAACTTTTCTAAAAATTTTCTAATTATAAATAGGTAAATTTTCTAGTAATTGAAAATTTAAAATTGAATATCAACGAAGTTGCCAACATTTTTGTATTTCCAGCAGCTCTTTACTACGACAAGTTAGAGATAGCATCTAGCTAGTTCTTCCTAAGCATTGCCTCTGGAAACTGCAACCTTTTGGCAGAGCCCAAGAAAACTTTGCGGCTTTTCAAATGTGGCTGACATATTCCACTTACAACTCCAAATGCATTTGGGGCCATTCATTCAAACGCTTAACAAAAGGCGCACATGGCTGGGGACTTTATTCGGGGACCCAAGCGCAAAACACACACACACACACACACACACATGCTGCTCGAAAGAAGTGGTATAAAAAGTTTTTACAGTTTTCGACGTATTTTTTAATATTTTACGCTTATTTTGCAAAGCTTTGTTAGCTGTTGCGGCGGCTGCTGCTGCTGCGCGTTGTTGGGGCAGTTTTAACTTGGCTAATGGAATTAAATATTGTCCGTTCAATTTCAATTTGCAGCTGCAGCAAACATTGTTGCAGCAACAAAATCAAATGGCTTTCACACTCTCTCTCCCTCTCTCTCTTTTTCTGTCTCTGTATGTGTAACGCATAAAACGTACAATTTACTTGAAATATGCATAGGAGCATTATCTCTTGATTTTATTATATAGTAGACTATGCAAATACTATTATTTTTGCTGCATACAAATCAGGAATCTTAACATGCCACCACTGAAGCCCCGCCTGAATAGGTACCCACAAAAATAACCACAAATATATATAGCCAGATATATATATCTATATATTTGCATAAACGTCTCGAGCATCTTTAAATGAATTTATTACTGAACTTTTGCCGGCGCGTCCTTTGGCAAATTCATATGCAAATTTATCTAGCCACACACAAAATTTGGTTGGCTCTGCTGGTGTGTGTGTGTGTATATATGTAGTAAATGGGCTTGGCAGCTTCAACTAAAAAGTGTGCCTTAATTAGCAGCGTATTTGCATATGCTATATGGGTCTGTAGAGAGAGAAAGAGAGAGAGAGAGCACATGAGTAAACCTGAGAGCACACCTTTTTGTCTTTTACTAAAATTATAAATTTACATAAATAATTGCCAGTGTTGGAAAAACATAGAAAATATTATAAATAGTTAGGACAAATAAAACATTTCATTTTATTCATTTACAGCTGAAACTATTCAAAAGATACTTTAGAGTTATTTAACTTGGCAATTGATTATCCCTCGTAGTTTACTTTACTACACCCCAAATCCAGTTTTCAAAATGTATGTTTGCAATACAAACACACACACTCACACATGGGAAAGTTGAGCTGCTTGACAGTTTTTGGTTCGCATTTCTTATCAGTTTTTAGGTGCCGCACAGCAACCTGATGTTGCATTTGTTGCAGCTGCGCTTATCGCTGACCGCCCCAGCCACAACAGCCCAGCCCAGCCGCATGCCGCAAACCGAGACACATACATATGCTAGTTGCAACTGGGTCCTATCTAATGCCACAGTTTGTTGTGCCCGGCCAGCAACTATTTTGCATATGCAATTCATGAAATTTCAAATTTATTCGATGCAACTAGGCAACCCTGCCCCACCCCGCAGAGGGTAACAGCACCTGTTCAGGCAGCTGCTTGAATCGTAAACTTGTGTGCATCCCTCTTCGGCCCACTCATTCATTCAAATGCTGCTGGCCTGTCAAACTGCAGTTACATTCATTTGCTTTTTATTCACTTTCACAGATATGCAGATCATCTCGGCGCTCTTTGTGACGGACATCATCGTGCCGGAGATTGTGGACTTTCGAGATAATGTGACGCTATCCTGCAGCTACGATATGAGTGGCCACACGCTGAACTCCGTCAAGTGGTATAAGGATCGCCTCGAGTTCTTCAGGTATACGGAGTGTTAATTGTGATCTCGCCTCAGTTTTGAGCCTTTATCAATTTTGCTTAGATACACGCCACTGATGCGTCCGGTGTATATCAATTTTCCGGTGGCCGGGATTCAAGTGCTCGATGGGAAGTACTTCTGCAACGAGTCGACGTGCCGCGTGGATCTGAGTCTGCTGGGCGCCAAGTCGACGGGCAGCTTCAAGTGCGAGGTGAGTGGCGATGCGCCGCACTTCAAGCTGGCCGCCAAGGAGGACAACATGACGGTGGCAGGTGGGTGCAGAGTGGCCATAAACCACTTAACGCATTAGTGGCTAATTTGTGACATTTGTCGCATGCCCCGCAGCGCTGCCGCAAAGTGACCCCCTCATCGAGGGCTTCAACTCGATGTATCGCATGGAGGAGTTCCTCAGTGCCACCTGCGCCTCGGACTACTCAAGTTTGCCCACAAAGCTCACTTGGTACATCAATGGCGAGCAGGTTCGAGCACAGCGTGCCGCCCTTTAACCCACCCACTCGAATGCCAACCTCTCGACTCTTTGCAGCCAATGTTGGGAGAGCTGCAGCCGACCATCGATACGAGCATACCCGCCCACGACTACATTCTGCGCCGGCAGCGCCTCCAGGTGCACTTGTATCTGCAGGGACACCGCTTCTACCTGGCCAGCAAGTTCCTCGAGCTGAAGTGCGTTGCGGAAATCGAGAACTACGCCGAGCTGCGACGCGAGACATCGCTCAGTGCATCCCTTACGCAATTCGATGACATGCCGAACCAAATGCTGAGGCACGCAGGGGCAAGTGAGTATCAGCGATAAAATACCATCTATTACTCGGCTATGTTCGCATTTCATTTGTATGCCCTCGCTGAGGGTTCTTCATAAATGTGGTAAATTGTGCTATAGACTTTTCTAGCCCTAAAATAAATATGTCTTGCCCATGATTGCGAACTGATCCGATTCACTCATGTGCTTATGATTGTCCGTCTTGCGCTTCCCAAATCTGTAAAAATTCCATATAAACGAAAATCATTTTAAATGACTTCAACTGTTATAACAGTAATATATAATATAACAGTAATATTAATACGCCAATCTAATATATCTAGCTGTATTAATATGACAGAATGTTTAAGATTCTGATTTTGAGAATATTTTATTCCTTAAAATTATTTTCGTTACTTAAGTTCACAATGCTGAAATACTCCACATAGTAAATCTTATGCGTTAAGAGCCAAAGGTTACATGATTCTCCATATTAATGCATCTATTGATATATATATTCGTGCAAAAGCTATTTAATCTTCGGCAGACCGAAGCTATCCATTGTATTTTGTAATCACGCCTAACTCAACGTCCTTTTGCCTATGCCCATATCTGCATGTGTCTCTTATTGCTGCACAGATTCAGGTGCAGTCGACTGCAGGAGCTGCTTGTGGCAAAGGACCTGCCTAGTATCCAGTCTCTTTGTGATAATCCTGCTTACCAAACGTGCGGTAGGCCAATCATGAGCATTCACATCAGCCAGGGAATTGCCTCAGTCTTGGGTTCAGTCCTCGTCTCGAGGGGCGTCAACTGCAACGGAAAATTTGGCAACTATATCAACAAATTAGTTAGTTAGTCAGTAGAGAAGCCTGCTAACAGTACTTCAGACAAAGCAACAAGCTCGAGATGTGTCTCGCCAGTAGACAAAGCGTTAAGGTATTGGGGCAAATCATATTGAAAAGGTGTGGGGATATTTGGGGGAATAATTCAGTGAGTTCGTCACTTGTACATAATTAGGTCGCAGAAGGAGGTGGTGTGGAAAGAAAGACAGACAAATGTTATAATATTATTTCGCAAGTGCGACAAGTGTGTTCACACTAAATACATATATACTATATAAAGCATTTAATAAGTGTATTATAGAGATAATATCGGAACAAGAAATGAAGTCATTTAATGCATTTAAGTTGAAACGCATCTCAACGGAATTCAATTCAATTTTATTTAAAAAAATCTAGTTTAATTTACATTAATTATCGGTAAGGTAAGGAGGTTTTTATTCCAACTCCTATTAAGCTTTTGTCTACGTAAAGCTTTCATTTTATTTATAATGCTATATCACACTTTTTTTTAATACTTTGCTAGCTGTTATACATTTTATTGTTGTAATTGAAGCAAATTTGTGATTTTTTTTTTATGTGAAATATGTATGCATTTAAGGCATTGCTTCTCAGGGAAGCCAAATAAAATACACTGCCTGTCTTCGAAATCAATTAAAAATAAATCTACAGTATTATAAGCATTAAAATAACAAATTAATACTAACATTAAACTGCACTCAATGGAAACAACTGAATCAGTAAGGTGTTCAAATTGCTTCATAAGGTCACAGTTGAACAAACACGAATTTTTAATGTACATGTAAACATTTTTCAAATCTAATTATAATAAACACACACATTTTTATGCACATGAAACGTTTTTCGTAACAGAATTTCAGCAAAAATAAGTATATATATATACATATATATATATATATATATAATCAAATGCGAATAAAAAGTAAGAGGAGAAAAACTGCCAACATGAAATGTTTTCTGTGGAATATACAAATGTTGTAAAAATGATTATGAATATAGCGATATGTATAGGTTAGTTAACATAAAAAGCTGTAAATACAATTTTAAACATTATAAACAGAAGCAAACAAACTATAAATCATACTGCCAGAGCTACACAAAAAAGAGCATAAAAATATGTAATTTCGAACATGCAATGTACGTACTTTAATTATGCTCAAATCAAAGCATGTGTATACAGTAGCACACATACCCACACTTACACATACGAGTAACTAACTTAATATATGCAGCAAACATTTCATATTAATGAGCTACTAGAAATAGAACAAAAAACAAACCAGCATAAATGTACAAGAACAACACATTAACTTTAAAAAAATAATATATTAAAAAACAAAAAGAAATACTGGTACTAACTGCCAAACTAAAAGGTAAATTAAAGTTAAGAATTGCAACCAAATAAATTCAGATCAAATCAAATAGGTAAAAAAAGCAGTCACTCGGTGAAAGCTAATAAAAAATTAAATTGAATTAAATTAATAAAAAATACATGCTTTAAAAAACATTGTAACTCGATATATTCAATTGAAAAGTCAAACAAAATACAAAGTCGGGCACTTGTTAATCACTTTTTGTTATTCAGCATGCAATTAAAATAAAACTGAGTGCATACAAAAAGCGAATACAAATAATAAAATATGGGTATTACTGGCAACATGTATAAATTGATTCGCCTATTTATTCGCACATCTTTTGGTTGTGAACTTGTTTTATTTCCAAATACAAAATAATAATATAAAAAACAAAATAAATGAAAAAACTAACAAGAAAACTCAATAAAAAATTAAAACGCATTAGTTTGTTGTTTTTTTAATATCATGGAATTTTACCAGCGCCGAAGTCAATGATGAAGCCGAACAAATTTATTTTAATAATTTTTTTCCCCTGCATTTCATGCCAAATGCAGACAAATAGGATAAATAATTTATTTAATTTATGGGACTGTA
This sequence comes from Drosophila colorata, assembly GCA_035041545.1. Classification (NCBI taxonomy): domain Eukaryota; kingdom Metazoa; phylum Arthropoda; class Insecta; order Diptera; family Drosophilidae; genus Drosophila; species Drosophila colorata. Next base: position 2,026,440 of record JAWNLD010000662.1, on the reverse strand, counting down.
AGAAGGGGACAAAATTGTACATAAAAGTATGTCATATATATGGGGCTAATCTGTGATATTACAGACAGATCGACTTTAATTGGTGCGGTATACAATGCGCTTTATAATTGCAATTTATGCACTGCAAAATGGTCGTGTCTGGCTGGTTGTCACGATAATCGGCTTTTTATTTGCATTTAACTATTAATTAAAGCAAGCTGTGCAAAGGTTGGAATTATACTTTTAAATATTTAAATTGATTGGAAGTTCTAAAACTATTCAGCCATATATAGAACGCAGGATTTGATCTACTTTATATATATCGATTTTCAGTTTAAACCATCAATACTATCGGTAAGTAAGTTTTTTAATGTTATGCTTCTGTTTGTTTAAAGCGAAGAGCTCTGAAAAAACAATTCCATTTTCAAAACTATGAATACTTAATATAAGACCACGTTCTATTTTATTTTGAGATATGCGATCTTTTGCTCAAATAAAATGAGTAAATGCCAATTAAATACTTCTTTCTTCCTTCTGACTTTCACTTGAGAAAGTCGTTTACTCAGCTAAACTGTATGAATTTTCCTACCTGCTCATGTCCTGCGTCTGCTGCTGCTCCTCTAGAGACTCCGCAGTACTCGTTGGCCCATTATGTTGTTGAAGCTTTTGCCAGGCCATGATGAAATGTACTTGCTTAATTTAAAATAATAACTTGTTTAAGTACGTAAATTTGCACAATTAATTATGCTAATAAGGCCTGGGCACGAGCGAGACCGAAGGCCGGGCCAAAAAGGCAATGGGCAAAGGCTTAAACAATAAAAAGGGTTAAATAATTAATTTCAAAGCTGTTGCAATTAGTTTCCACTAAATTTTTCATGAGTTCTGTCCAACTCGCTTACGAGCCAAAGCAAAGATAGGCCAATCCATACAAGAAACAGAAAAAATGGAAAAAATGGAAATTTCAAGCATTGCCGCGTGACCCAGCGGCCGCACAGAAAGGAGAGGCCCAAACAAAAAACAAAAAAAAAACAAACAAAAAAATTTGGCGAACAAAGGCCACTTCTGATGGCCACTTAATGAGCCAGAGCCTTGACAGCTAATCAAATTAGCTGACCAAGGACTTTTGATCAAATATGCGAGAGTAAAGGAACCTTGTGATTACGCATCATTTCGCTGAAGTGTCATATGGTGTGCGCGTAATTTATGTGATTTTAATTAGCAGGATATCGTCCTGCCGCCGCCCACTTCTGACGCATAGCTGTCACATTCATGTTTCTGCAAGTAATTGAAATTAATTTTGCATTATTATAATTTATTTTCGCTTTTTTTTATTTTTTTATTTTTTTATTTTTTTTTTTGTATGCCTGCAATTTGTCATGGAATTTTAAACATTTTCAATTAAGTCCCGTCCGGATGGTGCACATCAGCTTGAGCTTGAGCCGAGTCGCCTCTAAGTTGCCAAAAAATGCGGCCAAATAAAGTGAAGTGAATTTTTCGCGCTTTGGCATTTGTCAAAGTTTTGCCAGAGATGCTCAAGTGTCCTTTCGCCAAAGTTCTGTAGCTGATGCTGGTGCTGCTGCTGCCGCTGCTGCTGTTGCAGCCATTTTCGCCTGTTTGCGTTTCATTAAAATCCATTAAAATGCTGCAAATCAAATTAAAAGTTTCTACTTTTTTTCAATTCAGGCTGCCAAGCAGTCGGCATCATTGTCAGCGGCGCCTTCATCAACTGCTTTTTGTGACTTTGGACTTGGGGTCTTCTTTTTCTTCTTCTTTATCTTCTTCGCGGCCTGGTCTTAGACCGGGTTTCGGTTCGGGCTCTAGTTCTGGTTCCGTTTCTGTTTCTAGTCTCGGCCTTCGTGTTGAGGTTTGGACTCGGCTTAATTTGCATGCGCAACATTTTCAAATGACAATTACAAATCTTTTGCTCACACTTTTTCACTCAGATTCTTTTTGCCAGAAATTACTTTTTAATTTCTTTGTCCATTCGTAAAAAAATTTTTGTTTTGTGATTCAAATCAACTTCATAGATTGCAGTTAATTCACTGCACTTTGAGTCTCGCTATAATATAAACAGACCGCATTTAATTGCTGCTATAGTCAAGGGATGTAGCACTGATTTTGCGCTGACCCATTGACCTATTGACAGCTGTGTCGATACGTGCCGCACAATGACTCATTTGTATGTGGCATACGCAGCGGCCTCAGAGAAGAACACGTCACGAATAATAAACAGCTATCGTTGGTAACTGTCTCAAGTTGCTTTTGGCCAGATTGGTTTGGTATGCAAACAGTAACATCCTCCACTCGGCAGAAGGAGGCCTTTACCTTAGCGTCCTCGTGTAAGCAGAGATTTCAATTTTGAGTCTAATATTGCTTAACACTAATGTTTATTCTCTTTTCTATACTTTTATACTCTTTTCGGATTTATCAATTCGAAACTGGATAACATCTACTCTATTCGACTGCTTATTTTAAGAGAGATTAATTAAATAGTCAAAGCTATTGTTTTTCTGTTGTCAACCCTCTGAAAAGCTTGATGGATTTTTGTTCATGGCTTGTCTTGATTGTTCTTGCATTTAAATACAATTCATTTTCATAGCTGTACTTGTAGACATTTTTTTTATCCTTTATTAATTTGGAAAAACAAATTTTTTGTTACCTAACATTTTAAAATTGTATTTTTAAACAATAGTATTTTTACGTATTCTGTCAAATATTATGTCAAAATTTAAAAAAAAATTGTACATGTAAATTCCATAAAAAATGTTTCCTCTTCACTTCAAACATTTAAAACTTTGCCATGTCTCAGCCGAGTTTGTCCTCCTGAAAAAACTGTATTTAAATTGAATGCATTTCCTGAACAAGGTGTAATTTTGCCCATATATATCCAATGCTATGTATATGTAATGGTTATAGGGTATAAAACAACGAAAATCGCATGTAAAGCACTTTGTTTGAGATCAATTGAAAAGAATTGCCTAAAGCCCGCAAACGGAATCAAAATGAGCGACTGGCAAAGCCGCTAACAAACACATGTGCCGAAATGTTTTTGGCAACAGGGCTCAGAACGACGACTTGCCACATCTGAAGTGGTTGAGAGGTGGGTGGGGAGAGAGCGAGGCGAAACGTAGTCGAAGGCGTAGACAGCAAACGTAAACTCTTCAATAATTGAACGTGAAGTCATGAGGAAGCGATAAAATCAAATTGCTTCCTTAATGTGTGAAATTGATACAGGAAACAATTTTCCACATTGTTATGAGGCGCACATGTTGTAAGCGGCTGCCTCAGCACCGACACCGACATCGGCATCAGCATCGACATCGACATCGGCATCGGCATCATATCTAGGCTCTCGATGCCGCCATTTGCTACAAGTATTTCGATTACAAACGTAATCCGGAATGTTTGGGAATCGCGTGCGCTCCCAATTTCGAGTGATTTTGCCCAAGGCCAGCGACAAAGGCTGCGACTGCGGCTGTGCCCATCGCTGGGGGGTGTGTGGGCCCGGGGGTCAAAAGCACTTGACGCCTGCTAACAGACCCCCCAGTTAGCTTCAATATTATATTGCAAGCCCGGCAACACGATACAGGCGCCTAACCGAACCTTGGATCCAAACTGCGGCGCACGGTCCATCAGCGCATGCAAATATGCTTTTCAATTGGTTTACGGCCATTGAAGCGTGCACATTGCCATGCCGAAGTTGAGGATCCGGTTCGAGTGCGGAGTCCAGCAGAGGTCTTGCTATTCCTGCTACTGTTCCTGCTCCTGCTACGGCTACGGCTACTGCATCTGGTTTTGGCTCAATGGCATGTGCGTTTGTTGTTTGCCAGGGTTCTTGGCCAGCTTTTGCTAATGGCGTGGCTAACACGATTTGCGGCAGACCGCGAGTCGAAACGTCTGCCGGCTCAATTTCATGCCAGTTCTATTGCCCATTCCCATTCCCGTTCCCATTCCCGTTGCCGTTCACCGCCCGCTGGTCATACGATGAGCAAACGGAGTGGCTGATCAAACATTCCGATTGGCTTGTTGCTGAGACGCAGCTGCGCTTGAATCACGGCGAACTCCACAGCGACTGCTTGCAACTGGTCCCACCTGGCCCCACCTGGCTAATGTGCTTCAATTTCAGGCAGCGGCGGCTGAGAATATTAACAATGGCCAACAACTACAAGTCGAACATTGTCAACTACGGCGTGTGCAGTTTATGTAGCCGGGCCGAGTGGAGCAGCTGAAGACCTGAAGAGCTGGCAACCTGGGAACGGGATGCGAACCTGAGCGGCAAGCGCCGCTGCGTCAATGGGAAGATGACGTTACGCGACAATTTTCCGCTTGAATTACGCTCCCAGTTCATGCTTCGTTTGCCCAAGCCCAAGAACACAGAGAGACAAAGGCAGAGGGGGCTGAGGGGGTTGGTGTGGGTATGTAACAAAAAAAAAATAAACGTTAGCAAATTTCCATTTTACAGCAAAGGCAGCAAGGACAGCAACAGAGACGCGACTCCAGCATCCGCATCAAAAAGGGGACACGCACCTGTGCGACAGGCGCTGCGACAATCAATGGTTGTTGTTGCTGCGAACTGCTGCGACTTTTGCCCCCTTGCAGCACGTTGCTGCTGCCTTTGACTACGCAAACTCTCCCAAGAGATATTTAAGCCCTACGCAAATAATGATAAACTATAAAATCGCATGAAGCGACGAAGTGCGGCAGTAGTCAAAGAGAACGAGACAAGGAGGGCGAGAGAGAGAGACAGAGAGAGCGAGAGAGAGAGGGCGCGGGCAGGGCTTGTGTATAGAGCCATGGAAATAATATCGGGGAAATAAAAATGTGCAAAAAGGCGGAAAATAATTCAACTAAACAATGTACACGTATTACATAAATGGGATATAGCCCGTGATATTCAATTACCATGCTAATGGACAATGGACCCAATTCGCCGGCTCAAGTGCGCGAAGAGAATGAGAAAGGAAAATAAATGGGCAGATTTCCGATTAATCGCTAAGCCAACTTCTGAACATAAATGACATCTATTTATTGTGGTATTCGTGAATTAAACAGTTGCAATGCTGAGATTCTCATTAATTTATTTATTTAATTATTGTGGAACAAATAGTTACTTACCTTACAATACAATATAGCCTTAGAAAATAAAGGTTTTCGGATAAATTCATATAAAAAGATTTCCATGAAAAAAGTGCCCAAAAAATTGTGGCAAATTTTAATTACTTCAGAGGAGGCACACTTCAAAAAGATCCAGATGGTTTTAATTTAAATTTTGTCAAAATTTGGCTAAAGTGGACATTTTTTCATATGAGAAGCAATATTTTGTTTCCAACAAAGTTTCTAAGATACAATTCATTCAAATGAGACGTAAATAAGGTTCTACAACTAAACATTGTTTTACTTTCGTTAATTTCGTTTTATTATGGCGTCATATAAAGTTGACTATGAAATTAAGAATGATTCATAATTATTAAAATACTGTTTAAAACCAAAATACTCTTATGTGCTTCTATTAGAAATATTATTGCTTATGAAAAATACAAAAATCTGTATATAATAGTTAAATTCAAAAATATCTTAAATCCTAATATTATTCCTAATATGCATTTAAAAGCTCGTCAGCTTGGCTTGTGAACTTTGAGCCGTTCAACCCGTAAATGTGCTACTCAGATGTGCACACTCTCACGCACACACTCACGCGTTGATTGGAAACATTTACAAATGTATTGGGACTATAAACATTTTACTAGAAACAAAGGAAAAACCAAAATCGAAATCTAATAACAATTTCCATTTTTCTATGCGCAGTTAACTTTATGCGACATTTATGCGTGTGCAAAGTGTTAAGTGCGTACACACATACACACACGCACACACTCGTACACACGCACACACAAATTCACATGCAAAACAGCAACATTTGCTGCTGCTCGGGTGTCCCGAGGCAAGCCGAACAAAGGCTGCGCTGGAGGCACGCAGTAAAATACTTATGAGTATGCTATAAGTACGTAATATGTATGCGAATACACACACACACGCACACACAAACACACACAGACTCACATTTATACATATCTTTTATCTTTGGCAAACTTTAAAACTTTTTAAAATCGGCAAGGCGAAAATGAAAGAAATTCAGACGAACTTCACAGGCTTTTTGTTTTAGAATAGAAGCGCCACAGCGAACCCCATACGTGGCTTGAGGTGGTGGGTGGGGTGGAGTGCTTGGCGGCTGGGGCTGCTGTTGAAAGCCATTTTGCTAGCACGCTGGCGAGCATTATTTGGTAAAGAATATGGCCACAGTATTGCAGTTTAGAGAGTATGGGGGATGAGGCGGGGTAGGGGACGTCTGCATTGGTCTCTGTGTGAAAAAGTATGCGCAAACTTTCGTAATTTATGTCATACGAAGTGTTAACCGCATGATGGCTGCACGCCGGATTGGATTTACATTGCTAAAAACTCCGGCAAGCGAAACTTCACCGGCGCCGGTTGCCGTTGCCGTTGCCATTGCCCGGACCCAACTTTTTCTGCCTTTGCAACTACTTTTTATTGGTGTTAAGTTGGGGTTCCAGGCCTTCTTAATTGTTTTTCGTTTTATGGCCAGTCCAAATATCAAATTAAATTTTGCCTTGTACCGCTTCTGGTCAGCCTTTTAGCTGCTTCATCTCCTTAGTCCCCTCTCTTCCTCATTTCTACCTCACCCTCACCCTCAATTTACAGTTGAATGACTAATGAAAGTTATTTAAATAAGTAAACGCTCATTTGAAGCGTTTTTTCAATGTTCATTTCGATTTATATTTAACTTTTGCCGCATGCGAATTCCTTTCTCGTTTTTTCCGTTTATTTTCTGTGTCCTTTTTTGTATCTGTTTCTGAAAGTCATTTATTGCGCCGTGGGCGGCGCGCTTACAAATTTGTATCTCATTTGTGATTAATTGCCCTTCAATTTTGAAATTATTTCTAAACCAAACCAACACAAAATAAAAAAAATAGAAGAGAGCAAAAAAGGTTCCGCCAAATGTATCCGGCTGTATCTGTTACATTTGTCTGGACCAAGTTTTTACATGTAGCTGGCAAGTTGTAATTTTCTTTGCTGTCTTTCTTCTTCTTTTTTTTTTTTTGCTGGCGCATTAAAAAACAAAAAAGGGACTTTATGCCAAATTTAATTAGGCGCAAAGAGCGCAGAGTGAGTTTGGTTGAGCAGAAGACAAACGAGCGGTCGACTTCGACTTGAAATGCTGCCAAATGATTTGGGTCCAGTTCTTTGAAAAGGGTTGCCGTCGACTTTTGCTGCCACTTTGGCAGGCCAAAAGCATATAAAAGTGCATCAAGCGCACATTAATCAAACGTTCAGCTAATTTCGAACAGCTACCACGTAGCTATTCGAACAATTATGGCTCTACACAGCACATTGCTCATACGTCATGTGGGCTCACGTGCCGAACGATTTGTGTTAATAAAATCGCAGCTGACGAGTTGTGACGCTTGACTTTGACATATGCAGCATGCAGTAAGGGTGTTGCCACAGTTACTCTGCCTGGCATATGTGGCATATATGTATGCATGTGTAGACTGCTCCCTCGCTTTTCCTTCCTGTCTATTGTGTTGCAGCGTGTTGCCCTTCTATAACAACTGTATTAAATTGCCAGCAATTACGTTTTTATTGTGCTAAAATGCACCTGTGCATATTCCTGATGGCGCAATTTCGAACAAAAATAAACGACATCAGAAAGAACAACATTGCATGCGAGTGTGCACCCCTCCCCCAGCTCCCCACTCTCTGTCTCTCTGGGCGCTTCATGGCGCAGTCTCTGTCCAAGAAACCAACAACTGCGGTAACTGTAGAATAACATTTGTAGACTGACCGTCCGCCCCTCGCCTGCCCTCAGCAGCTCATCTTTCGGCCTTGCTAGAAGTATTAAAAGCTCATATGTTTGCGCTCGTGTGTGCGCTTATGTGTATGTGTGTGTGTGTGTGTGTGCAGGCAATATTAGCACAGGTAAATGTTGAAAATTAACATTGAACTTTGTCCGAATGGCTGCGGCAGACAATCGAGTCAGCTGCATGGCCATTACAGCATCAGCGTCGACGTGTCACAATGTTATTGCAATTTTCCGGGCCCTGCATCGGCTGCATTGGTGCTAAACCTAATGCCGGGGCAGACATATGAGGCACAGATAACACAGAACTGAGCCCAACCGAACAACCACAACATCCATGGAGCTGGCACATTGTCACCGCCACCTCCCCTTATCCCTCACACCCCCCGCATTTAGGCCCGCATCACACATGCCCAGACTGACCCCGGCATGCATCGTTGACTGAGCCAACATTGGCCGGAATGAGCACCTCGGCCATGTCACACAGCGCTGGCAATGCCAATAACCTGCGAGGCCTATGCACAGTGGGCACCGCAGGTAATTCTGCTCACATAAAAATATCTGAAGCAAAATACCTATATTTGTTGAATTAATTTCAATCAGAATTGCTGAAGAAATTGTTGAAAGTCTTCTTTCTGTTTATTTTAATATTTTCTCAGTTTTGAAGTTCTGCCAACACTACCTGTTTATATTTACGAAATTTATCGATAACATTTAACTATGAACAACCAGTAAAACCAATAGTCCTCTAAATTGATATATATTTAGTATTTAAGTAGCTAAAAGCATAACAACTATCGATTTTAATATCACTAATAAAGTCGAGAAAGTCAAACATCAATATATATCGAGATAATCAAAATAAACGGTTTCCATTTATGCCTCAAGGTATCGATTATACTTTCACTTTATGATTTTTAAAAATATAGAAAGCTTTCATCAATTATCGATAGTACAAAAGTCGATAGTCAACGCACCTGACACAACTGTTATATATGTCGAGAATTCTATCATAAAACCTACCCACTTAAGCATCAAATCGATTATATTTTCACTACACAGTTTTATAAGCTGAGAGCTATCGACAGTTATCGATAATACAATCGTTAATGATGAAAACTATCGATTTGTAATATATATTACATTTACACAAATCGGATCGATTTACTATATCATAGAGATAACTTATATTTGTGGCTTAATTTTGTGTTAACCTCATTTAGTTGAATTCGCTTAAAAATACTTGAATCGCAACCACTGTAGTTTGCTCGGCCAGCGATTGACTTGCTGCTGTTTGAGACAGCAACTGTTGTCGTTGCCACTGACGCAGCAGCTGAGCCATCAACAAAATGCAAATACTCTTTGAACTTCATTAAGCAGCGACTGCGCGAGCTGACAACTGGGCAGCTGGCCAACTGGCCAACTGGCCAACTGGAGAACGGGCAGCTGACGTCCGCTGTCAGCTGTTGATTTTGATTTGCGGTAAAGAATTAAACGCTGCCACAAAACAGCGCATTGTTATAACATAGCAACCGCAAACACACAAACACACACACACGCATGCTCACACTCAAAAGGTCAACACCGAGACACGGCTTTCGCCCATTGGCCACACTCAACTGTTGCAGGCATAACCACAAAATTAGTTGGCATCTGCGGTGGGCTGCGTGGGCGTTAAGTAAGCAACTAATGCTTAAGGTTAACGTTAATGTTAACATTACAACCTTTTGCGGTTTGTCACTTGCAGCAGCACTTGTGACGTGTCGGATGTGCGTGTGTGTGTGGCTTTTGGGCCATTCAATGTAACCAGACAAATGAACCGTTTGCTTAGCCAAATGTGTCTCGCTCCATTTGCCATTTCAGTTTACAGGCATGGCATATACCTATGTATGTAGCAGGTTACCGGTCATAAGAGGATTGGTTACACACCTAATTAAAGATGTTGATATCAGGTGATTGTCAGTCCAATGCCAAGTCATTCAGCTATGAATGACATCCATTAAACTCTGTCCACAATCCGGCTGCTAGTCACATTCATATCATTCCGTTCACAGTTATGTGCTGCCTTTCAAGGTGTTGATATCATATGAATTAGTTGTGTTTAATAGTAATTAAGTTCGAACAGGTCTGAAGCTTTTTGTAATTGCACACTGTGCTGCAAGGTTTGCGAAATTTGAAGGACTTTTCAGAAAGCCCAAAGATTTCTTTCTCACTGTAAGTACAACAAGAGCACAAGCACTCAAACTTCAATTAAATGGAATGAAAATCCAAGTTAAAAAGATATAAAGCTTATATATTCTTAGCCAGTATCAGTTCGAATTGACTAGATCCTCGACTAGAGCATTCTATATATTTATTCCATTATTTAGTTTTAGTTAAAAGTATGCTAAATTTCATCTAGTTTTTACATCTTTTGTTAATTGCAATTTTGAAAACGAATTGATGACAATTTGACAGAAGTTGGCAGGAGAGTTCGGTAAAATTAAAATGTATGATATCATTTTCAATTTCAAGAGTTTTCTGTTCAGACATCAACACGAACTGCCTGTTAAAATTTGGAAATAAGATGACAGTTGAATTGCCTGTTCAATTTAAGCAGGATAAAATGTCGAGAACTATCAGATGAAACGAGGACATTATGCGAAAGTGTCTGCTAACCATTGTTAAACGGAAATATGAGAAACTATTTGTTTTTGGCTTTTCAGCAAGAACTCTCTCAGAATAATGAAAATAATGAAAGCATAGTTAACTTCGGCGAACTTTGTTATCCCCAATTCGGGCGTCTGTGTCCCGGAAAAATCGAGTAAGTCTTGAATTGTGATTGCTGGCAGCGACAGAATATTAGTTGCCATTAAGACATGCTCGTTAAGGACAGATGGCAAACAAGTCCAACGGCCAGTGACAGGTAGCCAAGTTAACGACAGCCGAGTGCAGTTTAATTAGCTTCAAAATAAAATGAAATTAGTCAGGAGAAAGCGAGGTTAGGGGTTGGGATTGCAGGTGGATGGGCAAGCGGCTGGTCATTAAAACGGGCAATGGTCAGCAGATGGACAGACCTAACCTTACATTTTATATTTATTAACCTTTACGCTGGGCAAGCAACGTCCTGGTTTCAGTTGGCTCCACCTCGCACCTCTGTCATTGCCACGCGCCCCTTGCCGCTCGTCCTGCTTGGCCACAACAATAACTGTAATTTCACTTTATGACTGCAAATCACAACAGCAACATAAAGGCAGCCGAAGGACAATAAGGACGCACTGTGGCTAGCCACGCAGTGAGTTGTGTGTATTGTGCACCGAATGGGCATGGACATTATGAGCCGATCTTACCCTATCTCGCTTAACAGGCCCCCACCCCCCTCTTTCTCTCCCCCTCTACGGCTTGTCTCTGGTAGAGAACGCACAATGGTGCGTATACGCAACCTTTTCTTATGGACAATTGATGTCTCTGTTGACCGAGGCAGAGGCTATTTCTGCTGCTGCTTCTTCTTCTGCTGCCTCTGCTGCTGCTGCTGCTGCTTCAGTTAGCCGTTGCCAACTGTCCATGGCCGTTGATGCCGTTGTTTGCCCGCCGGTCGCTGGGTCGTTTGAAATGTTGTTGTTAAGTCCGGAACATGACATTAGCCATTAACTCGCTGCATGCACTCGCCTTTGGTTTACATTCGCAAATAAAACACACGCAGGACGAGAGTACAAAACAGAATCACTGTTGAAATAAAAATGTATAAAAAAGGACATTTGAATTGGACTTATGGGACCACAACCAGCGCCAGCATCTCCGCACACACACACACACACACACACACACACACACACACACACACATACAGTTACATTTTATATGTTCGTATTATTACAACGAGCGGCGGGGATTGGAATGGGTGTGTAAGCTGTGCGGTAGCTGCAGATATTCCTCCTACAACAGTTAACAACAGCAGCAGCAACAACCACATCGGCCACAACAACAACAATATGTCCTATTGTTGTGCACAGCCAGTTGGCAGTGGCTTTGCGGAAAGGGGTTCGCCCGACCACTGGACCTGTCAGTCCCTCATCTGGTCGATACTGTTGAGCAGGCCAGCCAAAGGGATTCCACGTGATTCGTTGATAGGGCTTACTTTGCCAGTAAATAGAGTATGAGCTGTAGTCGTCTAGTCGGAAGTCGAATAATGCAGACTATATTAAAAAGATTGCTTAGTTACTGATTTTATAATTAAATAATTTCTAAACTATTTTCTGTATTTTATTTAAATTTAAATAAATAAGAAGAAAGTCTTTCATACGAAATATTTAAATATGTTATTATATTTTTTTTTAAATTTAAATAAAGCGGCACGTTTCAATATAGATACTACATATGTAAGTTTAAATTCGTGAGCTAAAAATCACACTTTCTAACTTTGATCAAACCACTCTGTCATTGATCACAGATGGAAGCAAAGGTGTCGCAGTCTCATCTCAGCTCTGCGTTGTTTGATGCAGCCCAAAAACAAAGGACGTGTGTCCTAAATGTAATAACGACTTAACAAATAAAAAAAAAAAAACACAAAGCCAACAGTAGAAGAGCAGCAGCAGCAACTAAGTGCCGAAGTACAAAATGCGTGGGCTGGGCAGCAAGAGCAGATTTCTAGACGGAACTGAGGTGTTGGGGGTGATGAAAGAGGGTGAGCCTGGACAACCACTCACTCAAACACACGCACACACGGTCAGAGACGCAAACGAACTGTGTGTTAGTTAAGCAGACCAAGATCCAAGTCGTCGTGTCGACTGAACTGGAGTTGATTTTTTTTGCGTTTAGCTGGGGCTGGAGGAAGCTGGTGTCGAAGGCGAAGTCGATGCCGCTGCCGAAGCTGGCGCTCTGCCCGGGCTCTGTTTTGCTTGTTTTATAACCTTTTCACTTTATTTCCCTGGGGGCAGATAAAAAATGAAGAAATCCTTATCACAGCGTGTCAAGGATTTGCTTTTGTCCATACCATAGGACAAGCGGCTCCATAATACGCTTATTTGTAACGCGTCGTGGGCGCGCCATTCCATTGCGGGCAGCAGAGTGGGTGGGGGCAGGGGGAGGTGGGTTGTGGCCCGCGGGGCAATAATGCGACTAGCAACAAAAAAGAGCAACAAATAAAAAGTTAACGATGAGTTTGTTATGTTTATATAGCCAGGCGAGCAAGCAAATGAAACACATGTGCAGGCACAGAGAGAGAGAGGGAGAGAGGGAGAGGGCCAAGAACTGGCCAACAACAATCAACGCACATTTCATGACAAAACGTAAAACTGCGTAAATACATTTGACGTAACTGTTGGCCGAAGAGTTGCCCTTTATGGCCCGCAGGCTCTAATACTTATGTATATAGGTTATACAGGAAGCAGCCATGTTTCTGGTTGTTGTTGTTGTTGTTGCTGCTGCTGCTGAAGCACTTAAATAAATAATGCAGCAACTTGAGCAAGTCAACTGGAAGGATCTTACGCATGGCTATCAAATTTATTTGAATGTGTGTGTGTGGCGCATTAAAGGATGGCCGCAATTTAAATTAATTTAGTTGCCAAAGTGCCGAATCAAATGCCGAGTTGCCGAAATCACTTTCACTTTCGCTTTCACTTCCGTTTTCACGCACACAGAGTGAATTCAGCTCGAGTGCGCAGCTGCCTAATTAGGCGCACAATTTGCATAGCTGGCAAGGCAAATGCTTCAGATACTCAGATACCGCACTCAGGTCTCGAACGAAATCAGCTGCAAGTTGTGGCACTCGGATAATCAGTGTGGGACAATGGACTAACTAAACATCATCAGACTTAAACGCAGCAGCAACGTGACCGGCACTGAGACAATTTGCATGCACGGCGGGGGCACCGAGGGACGGCAAAGTTTGAGCCTCGAATGAAGGCGGGTGGGGGGAGGGACTAAGGTGTGACAATTTCCAGCTGCGCGTTTGCGAGACCAGCTCTGTGCTCGGAGGGGGGGTTGGGGGGCGAACCAGGAAAGTTTGCTATGCCGCAAAGTATGCTTAGTTATGCGGCGGAGAATGCATACATATGCCCGAGATTGTGTGTGCGTGTGTGTGTGTCCGCCTGGGTATGTGTGACATTTCTGGCGCCGTTGACAGCTGACGCTGGCTCTGATTATGAGGCGGCTGCAGACAATGAAGCCAATGACGCAGCCAGCTGATAAAGATGTCCTTCCGCTCGAAACTCGAGCTAGGCGCCTAAAAGTATGCAGAGCGTGTCGTCCTTGGTTACTTTCGCTAGCCGGCAAACTTTCACCCTCGACCAGGCACACTCACGCACACACACACACACACAGCCATTCGTTAGACCTGTAGCGGCACATCACGTAGACATCATTACGCCATCAGCAACAGCCGCTGCGTGCTGAAAATAGCTGTCCGGCGAGGGGCGGGCGGACCGGGCTTCGGTTAGCTGTCGCGTCCCAACTGGCCAACGGGCATTGCGCAGAATGTTGCAAATAAAAACACGCCCACACACTCGCCAGCCGGCTTTGATGTCGCCGAAGCTGATGACTTCATTAGCGCGCACTATCAGTGGAAATGGGCAGCATCGTCAGTGCCAGGGCCAGGGACAGGGACAGGGCTAGGGCAGCGCCAGGGAGTAAGTGCGTCCGGCGCTGACCGCAAAAGTCGTTGACCAAAAGCCACACGCTGACCGAGGCCCATTGCTGCAGTGCATTAGATGCTGCTGGGAGTTCATTTACGCTGCGTCATTAGAGCGGCAGATATAACATTTAAATGCACTGCTGGCCAGAAACTAAATGCATATATGTGCCGCCGGGCAATCCTGATTCACTTAGCAGCTGCACACAGAAATAAAGGATTACGGCCCTGCTACCAACTGCAGATGCGAGTTGTTGCAACTTGATGCAAATTGATTGCCACGCATCACTGGCTACGAATGCAGTCAGCCAGCCCCTCCAGGCCCCTCCTTGCCCCTCCCCTGCCCAACTGCCTCTAATATGTCAAACATGCTTACGCCCATAAGCCGTCATCCTATTGCACATTCTGCTGACGTTGCTGTTGCCCTTGTTGTTGCCCTCGTATACCCTGTTATATTGCCGAAATCTTAGCGCCAGGCCTTGACTGCAACGAGACAGCAAACAGACAGTTGGACAGCCCGACGGAGGGGGCAGGGCATGCTGTGGGGTTGAGGGGGGCGTGTGACTGCAGGTGGAACCTGCAACATTGAAAGCAATTCCATTGATGTGGATGCGGCCTCTGGCAACGAGCGCTGGCTGCGGACCGTCGTGCACCACTTTTCGATAACTTCTTTATGCAACTTTCTTTTTTATCTTTTTTGCAGCTATACAGAGTGCAGCCGCTTTTCATTATACCCTGGAGTCAGGGGCTTAAGAAGCAGGGGTATGATATGAATACCAAAATTAAAAAATTTAATTAGCAAATTTTAAGATTCTAGAACTATTTTAATTTAATCTTATATTTATAAGCTTGGAAATTGTAAAAAGCGGCTCTTAACTTAACGTTTATTTTTAGTTAACTTAAGAAAAACGTGTAAATATTGTATATTGTAATTTCATCTATCGCTTTGATTTCATTCACCAAAACTCGAAGACCTATGCAAGTTAATTTCCTATACAATTTTCTTTCCAATCTTATCTTATATAATCATTTTTTAATCTTATGCAAATTATGTTAAATTAAAATTTAATATTTTTGCAAATTTTTAAACTATGTTAAAGAGTATTCAATACGTACAGCGTATCTTCTGGTTATGCCCTCCCAATGGCCGTCTTCTTATTTGTTATTTTTCTTTCTCTCCAATTTTCGGCGCTCCTCGTCCACCTTTCAATTTTATTTTTCGTTTTTTTAAACCTGCAGAATTTAGCCGAGGAATCAAACGCATTACGTACAAAGCGTTAAGGCTCTTTCAATGATTTTATTTTTGCGCATCTGCCAGTTTTGGGGTAATGAAGGATATTGAAAGAGCTTTGGCCATTTGGCATGCGGGGCTTTGCCGTGGATTTCTGATAGCATATTAAGCGAAGAGAAAGAGCAAGAAAAAGCAAAAGGAAAACTTACCTTTGGCCAAATCGTGTGTGAGTATCATTACAATCGGGGATCTCTAGGCGAACTTTGTGAAAGTTATGCTACTATAAGCCACAGTCGTTGGATGGAACAATCGAACAGCTTTGCGAGGTACAAAAAACTATTTAAGACAAGCTTAAACTGAAAAGTGAGCTGGGCTTTAAGTTAGTGCGTACTTAAAGATATATCCTTTCTTAGATTATTATGGTTATTACAAACTCTTCTCCGGATTATTTATCCACTTTAGCGCAGCTTTACTGTGCCTCATAGCTCGACTGCTTGCCTTCAGTTCATTTTGCGGTTGTTGACGTAATGCAATCTGCAAATGTTTCAATTTCGTTGCCCTTAGCTGCGCAGAGCGAGCCAGACAAGGGCAATGCCAAAGGGATATGAGCATGTGGCATGCAGGTTGTAGCATGCAGCATGTATTACTTAGCCAAAGGAATTGATGAAATGCTGCAACAATTATGCTGCTGCTGCAGCTCTGCCAGACACTTGGGTGTGCATCGATAGCTCGCTCAGCAGTTCAAACCTTATATATATGCGTATCCTGAAAAACTTTATTTTATTTTATTTATTTTTTTACTTTTTTGGTAATTTCTCTAGCTAACTGCGAAAGCAATTTTTTGGCTATATATATACTGTGGCATGCCCTTTAAATGGATTTCATAAGTTCGCTCAAACTAACTCGTAAAATTGAATTTCCCTTATTTATTTTCCCTCTGCGTTTAATTGCAGCTGCAAGTAGGGTATCTCTTGATCGCATAAGCCTGAATGCATCTTCTTTATTTGATTTATTTTTAGCTTCGCTGATGAAGTGAACCGCATAATTAAAATTTAATTTCACAACGTATTTGGCAGACGTCTGCGGACGGCTCTTCTCAATGCAACATTCTTATATATATTTTATTATACCCTACAGTTAATAAAAGTTTTGAACAAGGGAAAACTGTAATAGCATGTTACAGTAGGAAAAAACCAATTCAAAATCAAGTATAATTCGCTTTCGATTTATAAAAAAAAAGATTGTAAAAATTTAAATAATTTAATAAATATTTAATGGTAGATCTTGTAGCACAAATATGACAATTAACTTTTTTAATCATTTATGATTATTATAAAACAAATTTATGCTGGCAGTCCCACAAAACTAATTATTTACCATTGTTTTTACTACAATTGACTAATTGTTAATAATTTGCGTGGAACAGCAGCCGCGGCCAAATTTAGAGCAATGCGTTAATGCAAATAGCTTTCTAATTAATTTACAATGTGTAAATTTAAAGGCCATGAAACAAAGGGCGATGACTAGAGGGACCGCAGGGGCAGGCGGTTGTGCGGGGACTGGGCCGTTAATTAATTCAATGAAAGCCAAACATTATTAATTATTCATAATCAAATATGCAATTGCGGCGTTTGTCGCCGCTTGATGACAGACCAAAACAGCAGTGAATACTAGGAGTTGGTGGCAGGGAGGGAGGGAGTGGACGTAGTCACTTGGGATATATAAGCGGCGATTTCAATCGTAATTTGGCAATATTTAAGCAACTCTTTGGCCAACTGATAAAGAGCAGTCGAGCAGAGCCACAAACGATCCAACCCAAAACCGATCTGACCAAAATCCAAGCCCAAGTGCCGCAACCAGCTGTTCCAAATGCCGCAAATGCATCCATTTATGCTACCCGGTGCCGAAATGCAGTTGCAGCTGCTGCTGCAGCTGCTGCTGCTGCTGCTGATGATAGGCTGCAATTTATGCAAATTGCTTTCAATTTGCCTCGTCCAGGGCTCAATGCGTTTCTGGACTGCCGAACAGTGGCCGCCGTCAAATTGCGTATACGCCTGGTCGTACAGCAGCAGCCATCAGTGCTGGTTTCTCTTTTTAACACCACCTATGCATTTTTGTTATCAACAAAATGATTTTAGATTAGACGCAACATAGAGAGAGAGGCCTGAATGGACGGGCAGCAGCGATTATGGCATCAGGCATTTTGCGCTGCCTTTGGCAAACATTTTGCTGTGGATTTGTTGAAACTTGTCTAAGCGAAAGGTTGAATTTAAAATTTTGGTAAGTCTATCTGCATTTGTTGGTTATAATTTGTGGCATGTTGTCGGCTCGTTTGGCATTCGCATATTGCAATTTCGGCATGCTGTTCCCTTGAATTATGCTTTCGCTGTGAAAAAGGAAATTTGATTTTTTGATTTTAAGCCAAGTGAACACATTTTGTACCGCCTTCCTCCGTCCCCCTTCGCACCAACTGCTCACATTTTTGGGGAAATGTCAACTGTATTTGAAACAGCCTACAAAAGCCAACTGTGCCGGTCATTCAGGCAGTGCCAAACCCAAAACTGTCCAAGAAGATTTCGCCAACAATGTGCGTGTGTCGTTGTGCAGAATTTCACTTTGGTTACAAGTCAAATTTCCGGCACAGACCAGGCCACGCCCACTGACAACGCACTGCCAGCTGCTGTGTTGCATTTGAAAACATTCTGTTCTTTTCTATTCTATTCTATTTTGTTCAGTGCTGTTCTGTTCTGTCCGGGACATATACAGTAATATACTAATACATGCAGAATATCACCTGTGCAGAATGCGGCTGCTTTAATAAAGCCTTCAGCAGCAGACGAGCCGCAAGATAACCAGCTGTAGGAGCCACTGGCAGCTGCCCCAGTCCACTGCTCGCCATGTGATTACAGCAATGGTCGCTGAGCTGCCGCAAACTTACTTCCAAAAGTATGCACCTATATGCAGTAACACAGGCACAGTGGGCGAGAACTTAACACTTGCGAAATCATTAATAGTTTTCAATATTTTTTTAATCTTGCCACAGATCCTGTTTATTGACCAGCGGACCGAAAAAACGGTTTAACAATTTTACAAATATCGGCCTTTTTATCCTAACTAATATCTGAGTTTTTTCATACAATATATTTTTATTTTTAACGATATATTAACCAATCTTCAACCATCCTTTATCTTCTAGCATGTTGTAAGTAAAATTTGTTAAGAATCGGACTTTTATATCAAATACTTCCCACAGAAACAATCAGATGAAAATTAGGAGTTAACTTAACATATAAAAACCTTTTTTGTTTTTAAAGATATTCTAACAAAATTTCTAAAATATAAGCAAAACTTGACTTTTTAATAATATGCAGCTTCCAAGTGGAGTTGAATGTGTTCTTTATGTCTGTAATGAAAGTTAATCTTTGCCAACCCTAAAATAACTATACATAATGAGTAATTCTTAAGCTGAATGAAATTTCCTCTCCTCCCTAATGCAGACATTATAACAAGTGAAACTGTTGCAATAAACGCCCCTAGCCACAGCTAAACCAGACTGAAAGACAGCTCTGCCAGCCAGCTAAATATTTAGTATTTAAGCCACTGTGGCAGCTGCAACAACTGTGAAAGCAGCTTGCAGCTGAGAGACTGCTGGCCTTTGACGAGCACTGTCTTTAATATCCCAATGGCTGGCTAACAGCTTCGGCGACAGGCGAAACAAGCTAAAAGAAACGCAAGCACCCACTGAGCAATGGGCTGGCGCTCATTCCGGCCACGGGTTGCTTTACTCGGGGCGCACAGCGGAGCTCACACATGGCAGTTGCCTTTGTCAGACTCCACAGAGATTTGCCGGTGGCAGCCCTTGGCATATTAACGAACTAACACATCGCATGACAGCACAGATACAGATACAGATACAGATACAAATGGTGCTTCAGCTACAGCTGCAGATATGGCTAAATGGACGCGTCGTTGGTTACCCCAGTGCTATGATTAATAAAACCTCAAACAAGCATCTGCATAGACAGCAGTTGTGAAGGCGTGTGTGTGTGTGTGTGGGTGTGGGTGTAAATATGAGTGTGTGCAGCTCAGCAGCTGCACTTTTATTTGTATCTGGAGCTCACAGCTCGTCTGCCACTGTGCGGATGTGCACGCGAGTGCCATTCAATTTTCCGACTCGCCCCATAATTTATTGTTGTACTCGTTGTCCTGGCGCAAGCAGGAGCATATGTCTCACTTGTTAGCAGGACGTTCCAATTCTTTGCAGCATGATATTCTATTGAAATATTTGCAAATTACTAAAGTGCCCATACCCCGACCCCGACCCCGACCCACTCCCAGTCCTGCATGCTGGCAACGCTGATGATCCTGCCCAGCGCAAAGGACAATTTCAGCTACAGAATCAGGTATTTAAAATGTGCTGTAAATGGCGCCGTGCCAGGATACTGTATTGTTTAGCTGCTCGGGAGCTGCTCTGTAGCTGTCCGTGCCCATAATTTATTATACTCGGTAGTTATTTTAAGGCGTTGCAGGATGTACACACACACTCACACACACACACTCACTCACACACACACACACACACGTGCGCACACATGTAGATGCGAATACATGACAACCAATTTTTCTCCATTTTACAGCGTACTCTGCAATCTATGCCATTCATTAAATAAAATAACTCCGGGTTGTCGTAATTGTCAAAGACAGTTTTGATGCTTTTGTGAAATATTGCTAGTAAATTGTTTTTGCCGTTGCCCATGTTGGCCATGTTCAACCCGTGGCCCACTCGCCGGGCCAACATGCAGATTTTGTATTTGCAAATTATTGGCTGTTGTATCTTTATTGACAGTGTTGCAATTTGCCAAAAGTCGGGGCATTTCATGCATATCAAATGCTCCGTGGCCCCATGATGTATGATCCGACTGAGTTCTGCCATGATTAATGATGGACGAGCTGATTGTAGTTCGTCGGAGACGGGGCAAGTTGTGCCAGAAGCCCTGAATTACTTATGTGGCAAGGTCAAAAATCGTGGCAAACTCAATTAATATAAGCGCCAGGCAAACAATCAACACAGCCCATAGCTACATGCCTCATGCCACATGCCACATGCCCCTTGCTGCACAATCTACTGCCATTGGCTGGGTCGTAAAGCGCTGCTTTAAAACAGATCCTGGAGCGCTGAATGTCCTTGGTCAGCCGCTGTGTTTGCATGCGGCGACAATGATGACGAGGGCGACTGCTGGGTCCGTCATTTCACTAATTAAGCAAATATTTACTAGGTGCTTTGCCCGCCCCGGCCTCCCCCTTTGCCAAGAGTTCTGGTCGCAAGCTATCTGAAAATTTGCACACTAGACGCGGTAGCGGCCATGGGCCACCACAGACCAGAGCTGTAAGCCCCCAAGTCCCCTTTAAGTCCCCTTCTTTCGCAGCATAACGCAGCGTTGCCATAATAAAGACTAAGAATAATTCCATGCCAACACACTCATAAATAATGAACTGACTAGAATGCTGGACGGCAACAGCAATGCCATTGTCCTTGCCATCGTTACGCATACATTTAAGGACTCAGGTACAGACAAAAGCAAAGCCAGCAAAGTATTTATCATTTACAATAACAAAAGCCAAAGAGGTTTTTTAAAGCGAACCTTAGATGCTCTGCGATTAAAAGAAAATAATTACAAACTAGTTTTATGCAGATGGTATATTTTAAATATTTTATAGAATATTTAGTAAATATATAATTTAACATTTTTTGATTGTCTTACCGATAAAATATTTTTATAATTAAAATTCATATCTTAAAATTGGTCCCATAAATTTGTATGTCATATATAAATCATTTTATGTTCTGTGAAAACTGATTTAATTTTTAGCCAATTTTACTGCTTGAAAAGTGTATAAATAAATTTTTAAATATTTTACAAATATTTTTCCTAATTTCTAAAACATTCTTTTAAATCGTTTTTTAAAAAGTCTAAAATTATTTCTCTTAGGTTACATTGACTGACATTAAGCCAACGCATTCGTACTGTAGGGTATTTGAAATTTGTGACGCATTTTTATAGTCGACAAATTTATCAGTGCCACAAAATGAGTTCCCGCGGTGTAGTTGGTCTGGCCCACTACCTGGCGACGATTTGTCATATTTTAAATAGAACAACAACAACGACAACAATGACAACAACAACCAGAGAGAGATTCGCCTGCTGGCTGGCAAGCAACAAAAGACAAGGCAATAATGCGTCACAACATAAATTTTATTTATTTTATAAGCGCTCCGAGCACTTGACGTGGCTCAGGCAAAGAGGTATTCAGATTGCGAGCTCGGACAAGCCCGCTGTGTGGAATCAGCGCGTCGACAAGTAGTCAGTTTGATGGCGGGCAACAGTGTTGTCAAATAGCCGGGATGCCTGGATGCAGGGATGCCGGGATGCCAGGATGCCTGGCCATCACTTGACTCCCACTCAAATAGGTTTTTAGTAGACCTCCGTGACAACGCCATGCTCTAAGCGCCAAGCGCCAGCGCGAGTGCCCGTTATGAATGAGCGCTGGCCAAAGCCACGGCTGGGACTGTGTGTGATATCAGTGTCGTGGCTGCCACTTCATGTCAGGCTTTGAGCGTAATTTTTCTCAAAAAAAAAATACAAACCAAAAAAAATAACAAAATAGAAAGGAAAACTTGCAGCAGCGCCACTAAACGAGGTTTTTGCGTGGCAAGGACGCGCTTGTAAAAGTTGAAAGATTTGCATAAGTAATTTGACAAAATGTAGTTGACAGTAGGGGACGCTCAAGTACTGCCGAATCGCACACACACACATACACACATTGTCACACATGAAAATGATATAGGGACAAAGCAGGCGCACATAAAGTAAATGCATGAAGCTAGAAAAATGTTGCATGATGAAGCAATTTCTCTTACTTATGCCAATACACACAGACAATGGGTATATGGATAAAGTGTGAGTGTACTACTAGAGCTACACACAACCTAATGTTGAATGGTCAAAAAGCATTTGTCTTATGTTTAAAAATAAAACCACCTTAAAAGCAACGGAAAGTTACAGAAATTTTAATGAATCTTACAAAACATTAGCGCAAAGAAATGTTAAAAAAAAGTTTAAAACAAACGAAAATATTATGTTAAAGTTAGTTTACAGTTTACCGAAACAAATGCCTTTAATATTTCCGAAATAAACTCCAGGGAGTGCTTAGCCAAACACCAAATTTGAGTGAGAGGAAAAAACAACATACACACTAAAGCTAATTAGGCTAAAAGCCATATTGTTTGGGTAAATAAAACAAAATAAATATGGCTTCTGGGCACACTGGCAACGAGCCACATTAACAGGCCATGCTGCAATAAAAATAATAATATTTGACAACTCTGTAGAGTAGCTTTGATGATATCGATATCTATATCGCTGTATATTTTGAATATTACAGTAGCAAAGCTCGACTCCTGACAATGTGCGCAATCAAATTATCTGCCGCAGAATAATGCCAAAGAACACAACTCATAAAGCTCACATCAATTTGGCAAAAGCGGGGCCATCATATGAGCGTATAAATTTTATGCACTTCGACACCACAAAACGGTAATGATAATGCCGTGTCGCGCCATAAAAAGCAAATCCTCCATAACAGCACAAAGCCTTTCCACCTTACACCCCTCGCCGTGCTGTATGCCAGAAGGCGGTAAAAAGGTGCTCAGCAAATGTAGCTAAACAAAAATGCGAGAAAGGCTCAAAAGCTCTCGCTTGAGAATGTAGCTATGCACTTTGACAATTGGCAGCCAAATGGTTCAACTAAGCTTTTTTATACCCTGTAATCATTTAAAAGTAGGTGGGTGGGCATTAGATAGTTGAGCAAATAAATTAAATGTGTTCTATACCATAAGAGACAAAGCACTTGAATTGCTTTTTTGCTTGTCTGTAGGTTTGCCTACCTGATTCAATCTTGGACAAAACTGCTCCTTAGTTTTCATACATAGAGCATCTTTTCCATTATATACATCATATGCATATTATACATCAAATAAATATTTAATTTTCAACAAGTATTTCATCTCTATATGATAATAGCATTGTAAATATCAGTTTAAAAAATGTGTATGATCAATTTTAACATGCATGTTAAGTCAGTTGAAATTTTTGCATATATATTTAAAGGCATTTTTATTAACCATTTTATTAATTAATAAATTCTCTATTAAGATTATCTTATAAGCAAATAATTAATTAAACGCCTTTTTTCCAAGCAGCTTAGAAAATTGTTTATGTACATAAATATATATACAGAATTGAGTTGACTTACTTTAAAACACGCTACAGGGTATCTTGCAGTCTTGCAGCAACGCCTGGAGCTTTCTTAGTTTCGTAAGGACGCCGCTTATGGCATTGGGTGAGGCAACAGCGACAACAACGACAACAACAAGAAGAGCGTAGTTTGAGTGTAGTTGTCGCTGCAACGGCTGACTGCCTGGCTGGGTGGCTCTGCGAGCTGCCTCGGCTGTTGCCGCATTCGTTCCCAACGCTCAGCACACGCGACACGTGCGAGGTGCGTGCAAAGTTGAATTGTCAGCGGCAAAAGTTGAAACATTTTTGGAACAATAAAAAAAATACACAACCAGCTGCCAAACTCACACACAAAACCACACACACACACACAGCCGCACAGAAGCATACTCGTGACAAAAAAGGTAAAATGTGAGCCAAGAAATAATCGACATGTCTGTTAATTATTGTGAAAGTTTTGTGACACACACGCGGATACAAATTGTCAGCCCTTGTGCTGCCTCCTCCTGCCGCTGCTGCGTTGGCGTTTCTATTCCGGATGACAGCCTGTGGTGTTAGTGACAGGCGCACAGGAGCCGCCCCATCTGCTGTTTGAGTTGTTAGCGAAGCAGCTGCAGCTGCTGCGTATATGTATATCTATCTGTATCTATATCTTTAACTGTAACAGTAGCTGTGTCTATATCTGTAGCTGGGTCCTGCGGCACACACAAAGTTATTCGCGCGTATGGGGAATGTGTTCCATGTCATAAAGACACGCACAAATCATGCTTAAACTCGGCCAAGCTCCGCTCGCCTCGCGCAGGTCCTGTTACTGGTGTCCTGTGTCTTGTGTGCCGGCGCTCGTTGCTTTTTGCTTAACTCGCAATTTATGGTTAATCGATGTTGTCTTTGAACGTGACCTATTTGCTTTATTTCGTCGCGTTGTATCCTTTGTCGCCATGTCCATGTCCATGTCACCATTATCCGTTACTCGCCCACACTCCACCTCCCACCCCTTCCCACCACAATCTTATAGTCGCACTCAGCGTCCTGCTGACGTGTTAAATTGTCTTTTTGTTTACCCTCAATAAAGCAATAATTTATTTTTTATGCTCTGCTGTGCGTCTTCTTCTTCCCTTGTCCAGCCCACTCGTTAGCTTTTGTATGTCTCTAGTATATCTGGAATTTTCTGCCAAAATCGATATGTGCCTGACCTTGACATTCGGCCAGAGCTTTGCCGCCGTCTCTGATGCTGCAACTGCATTTGTTGCCAGCCACATTTGCTGTCTACAAGCGAAAAGCTTAAAAATGTTGCAGCCGTTGCAAGCTCACACCCCTAACCAAGCCCACTTAGATATGACGCATCGGCATGTGCTAAAGTGCCACCTGGGTATTCTAATTAGGGCCATTGTGCATTACCTATTGTAGCACTCGTGACAGCGACGGACTATCTAACTGGGTCATCAAACCCGTAACGGACACTCGCTTGTCTTTCAACATGCCACGAAGGAACATGTCAAATGAGCTCGTTGGGTTATCGATTAAATATCTAGAAACGTATTTGCCATAGCCATTTTTGAAATCTATTATTCTGTATTCAAATATTTAAGTTATATTGTTGCAAAGTTTGCTGAATAAAAACATT
The DNA here is from genome assembly GCA_035041545.1 of Drosophila colorata. Taxonomy (NCBI): domain Eukaryota; kingdom Metazoa; phylum Arthropoda; class Insecta; order Diptera; family Drosophilidae; genus Drosophila; species Drosophila colorata. The sequence continues at coordinate 2,000,829 of JAWNLD010000662.1, read as the reverse complement.
TCCGCTGTCATTTAAATATTTGCATTGCAAATTTAACATGTATGTTAAGTGCCTGGTAGCGCAATAATAAACCAATGTTACATTTGTTATGGCTTAATGGGTAACATTCTGTTTGAACGGAACATTACTATATATTAACTACCCTCTGCTAAGATAAAAAATTATATAGGCTACACCATATTACCCCTCAGTCTATTTGAAAGATAATAATATGCTTGGTTTAGGCATCAATTCACATAAGCATTCGCAGTTGCGTGTCTGCATTTTTTTTTATACTCGTTCACGAAGTGAAAAGGGTATATGGGTGTTGTGCAATACCCTAAGCATTTTGGTTATGGATTGTTCTCTAAATTAATTCTGCACTAATATATATACATTATTAAATATCAATAACAAACACAATGCTAGGGTACATATTGTGCTTGTTATTACGCTGTGAACGAGTATTGCACTGTCGGCTTAACCCGACTGCAAAGTTCTTACTGGGTTTTTTTTTATGTGATTGCTGCCCAATCAATAAGCAGGCAAACAAAGCTCAGTCCTGTCACAGAAATTACACTCAATGAATTGGTTTCCTTCAGCCACTTATTTGGCCAACCTTCAGATTAAAGCTCTGACAATTTTGCACTCAAGCTGAAAGAGGTATTGAACTATTTCAAAATGTACCTATAAACATTATTTATGTATATTATATATTCATATAGTACAATTAAGTTTAGTTCTAGTATTTATGCAATACCATTAAAGATGTTTGCTAGCTTTTCCCCATGATTATTGCCGAGAATAACTAAAGAATTGCCAGACAAAAGCTATGTGAAGGTTGCTACACTTCCTGCTGCAGCTGTGTGTGTACGTGTGTGTCGCAGTTGTTGTTGTGCTGTCATGCATGAAATATTGAGGTGAACGGGCACACTTATGCGAACACACGCGCACCCACTGTAACACTAATCAACCAGTTAAAGTTCAAGCGGTTCCAGTTCACTGAGCGAAGTGCGAAAGCTATCGATAGGTGTGTGTCTGCAGCAAATATTATAGAGATTGCATGTGCCTGAGGAACAGCTGGATATATGTGTGGTTATTACGAGGAAATAGAAACTCGATTTGTTATTTATACAGTAAGAATTTGATTTGACGTTGATTCATTTATATGCTATTAAGAATTGTGCATTCATTTAATTGTTCTTAAAACATCCGATAAGATGCCAGCTGTCAGATATCTACATAAATGACATTAATAAACCAACCCAATCAAATCTGAGTCGTATTTTATGCATATGTAATTAAGATAACGGTCTAACAACCTTATAAGCCAGATTAGTCGACTGTGCGCAATGTAGCGTAAACTACAGCGCCATAATATCAAATACACTGATCCAAATTTGGGCATTAAAATTGTAAACAAAATAGCAGCAAAAAAAAAAGAAAAAAACAATACACACACAGCTGTAGATACAGCTGAAACCCCTTACTCTTGCTGTAATTTAGCTCAATTCTTAACCATAATAGCTGCCGGCTATGGCTGTCATAATAGAAATAATTATGCGAGGTAACTAAGCAAAGTATTAAACGAAGTTGGAGCGCCCGCAGGCCAAATGTCGGCTGCAAAATATACAAAAAAAAATGAGGAAATTATAAAAAGTAACAAAATTTAATTAATTTTGCTACTGTGCAAATAAACAATTCTTGTTTACAGCTTAGCAAGCGAAATAAAATAAATATATATATTCAAATTACTCCTAAAAGGCTTATTAGGCGAATCTTTGAATTATTTGCACACGTAAAGTTGTGTTTATGTTTAAAGAGTGTACAAATTTTCTGAAGTAAGAACTCTAGGCAGTTCGAAAACAAATTTTTTGGAAATCAAGTTGGCGTCGAACTTGTTTTACACAACCAAATTCTCAAATGTGTCATTCAGTTGGATTCAAGAATTGAGCATATTACTTTTGTGTAGTTAGTAATTTCCAAAAGCAGCAAAAATTTCAAATTTAAGACAAAACCGAATATCGCTATATTTTATAATCTATAGCTTTTAGAAACATGGTACACAAGGTATGAAAAATATTTAAATTCTTTTCGTATCTCATTGGTTATGTGACAGATGAATCGCGAAGACTCGTTCTCAAAGGAGTGTGTGCTGAAGAACCAGGCAAAGCGCGAGCTGGCCAATGGGCTCGAAAAGGATTCAATCTACAAATTGCGTCTGCAGTGCTTCAGCCGTGGCGCCACCGGCATCTTAGGGCTTGCCAGGTGAGTGTCTACAATGCAATGAACAAATCCCCCACGCGGCAAAGCTGACTCCTGAATTTGGCTGAGCAACGATGAGTGTCATGTTTGCATAACACGGCCTGGTCTCTGTGGTTGCAAAAGATGCTTTTCTCTGCGTTCTGTTTTTTTTTTCGAGCACGAAGTGAAAAGACTATATTGGCTTTGTGCAATGTCCTTCTTGCTGGCCGTATGAACGTAATTTTTTTTTTGAAAATAGACCTTGAGACTTGGTTTTTATATACCCACAATTGAAGCTAGAGACTTAAAACTAGGAATATATGTATGTGTGTGTTTATCCGCGTAAGAAAATGTGTGATTTTTGGATATTTTATTGCAAATCTATATTTTGCAGACAGTTTTCTGAAAGATTACAAACTCTAATATTCTTTCCAAAATATCAATAGTAAAATAGACCGTTGTTGTTTGCTATAAGTTGTTATTATGCAGTGAACGGATCTTGCGCAGTCGGTTATACCCGATTGCAACATTCTGACTCTTTTTTTTTTGTGCCCCTGCGCATCTCATGTTAACATACCCTTACATACACGTACGTCGGGATATTTATTAACAAATGTGCGGCCTGAAGATGCACACACACTTGCAATGTGAAGTGGCTACCAGATGGCTGCTGGTCAGGCTGGGTGTATTAAAATGATGAAATTGTTGAGTGAAATATGTAGAAAAGGGAGCTGCGAGCTGCTCTGTGAGATGCCTAAACTGAAGCATGTTTTTCATAAATTCGGCCTGCCGCTACTGTCTGCTGCCAATGTCGGCTCAACGTGATCATGATGATGACGATGATGATGATGATGATGATGATGATTGTACTTGTGATGTGTTTGGCTTCGGGTTCGAGCTAGGCACTGGCAAATATGTCGAGTGCATGTTGAACTAACATTTCGAAAGCTCCTCCAAGTGTGTGCCAAGCGGCAAAAACTATGCATGAAGCTGCCGCTGCCGCTGACGTTGCCCCGCGCAGCAGTGGCAACGTGGTAGCAAAAATCGCTGACTGAATGCAAACAAACATAATTGGATTTCTCTGGTTTCAGTACCATTCACCCCCCTTCTACCGACCCTAACGCATCCGCACCCACAGCCCAGGCAGGCCAAACCTCTTTTTCTTCCATACTCCTCGTTTTTATTTCAATTTCAACTCAATGTCCGACTGGCAGCAGGTCTGTTAACAATTTTCCGTTTTGAACATATAGACATTTTCAACAAAATCGCAACTTCAATATATCCACATGTTTGACTGTGTATGTGTGTGTGTGTGTGTGTGGGTTAGCTGATTCATTGTGTATCTGCGCATTGACCATCTGTGTGCGAATTTTTATTTGTATTTATGCAATTTGTCTGTCAGCTGGAAAATTCAATACATTCAATGCATTTCCCAGCAAATTCCTCGCATTACCTATCCTATTCAAAACTGGCACGCCCTCGCCCTCTAACGCCCTAACATATTCCATTATTAGAAATAATATTTTATTTTGTGTTGAATATGCCCTCATAAATGGGCTTAATAATTGCAACAAAAAGATAAAAACATAGATAAATTAAAGAGAGGTAAAAATCATTTTAATTATAAATATTGTTGGAATTCCAACAAATTTTTTTTGCTTGATTGTCATCTAAGATCTAATTGCCTTGTGACTAATTCTTCTATAACTCATTACAGAGTATTTTCAAGTTCTTAGTTCTCATTTTTACTATTTTACAATTATTTTTCCGGCTTTTGTTGGTAATTGTACATTTTAGGGCTTTTCGCGTGATGGATGATGATGGTAGCAAGACCCTAAATCTGGATGAATTCAAGAAGGGCATCATCGATATGGGGCTCGACGCAAATGAAGCTGATATGGAGGAAATGTTTAAGCGGTATGCGAAAGTTGCTTCTAAATATGGTTACCTTTCCTATTGACATTTTTTGCTTACAGTTTCGACACCGATGATAATGGCACCATTAACATGACAGAATTTCTCATGAAGCTGCGCGTAAGTGTTGTTAAATGCGCCAAGTATTCTAAGTTGACCTCCCACTCCATCCATCCATCCATGCAGCCGCCAATGGGCGACTCTCGCCTGAGCATCATCGATAAAGCTTTCAAGAAGTTGGACTCCAATGGCGACGGTCAAATTACCATTGCCGATTTAAAGAACGTTTACTCTGTGCAGGATGATCCGAAGTATTTGAGTGGTGATCTAACCAAAAATGAGATCTTGACCAACTTCTTGAAGAACTTTGAAGCCGGGGCAACTAATCCAGATGGCATTGTCACCAAAGAGGAGTTCGTCAACTATTATGCCTCAATCAGCGCCTCGATTGATAATGATGCCTATTTCGATTTGGTCGTGCGACGCGCCTATAAGCTTTAAAGGATGCTAGTTCTGCCTTGTTGTTGGATATATGGAATCGTAACTTAATGTTCCTTAAAATTCCGACCTAAGGCTTTATTTTTATTTTGCGAAAATATGCCTAATGTTAACTAATCAAGAAATTCCTGTTCTCTAGTAAAATGGCTATATGCACAACTTATAAATACCCTACTTTCATTTCTGTATTATCCAATGCAGAAATCATGTTTCGGAATTATATAAACACAACGCATTATTGAGGAAAATTATATTGCTTAAAATGTTTATTTCATAGTATTTTACAAGCACATTAAATTACGTAATTCTATATTTAAATTGCCATTAATCGGCTTTAACTAATTGACTAAATTAATATTTTTGGGTGGGATTATTATAAGTCCTCTCTCCCTTTATTATTGTCATTTGAATACATATATACCGAAATTTCGAAACAGATACGAAATAAGGTACGTAAATTCCTCGCATACTCTTTATATACACGACGCACATTAAGTATATTCTATATAAGCTCCATTTGCAGTGTTTCTTCTATTGCCTTCTCACAATAAGTTAAGTCTTGTCCTTCTCGAGCTACATTTGGCTTATCTGTGATCCGCTTGTTTTTGGCCAACAATTTGCACAATAGCTGCTCAAATTGGCACCGTATTTGCATGTTTGCATGTCAGTTGCGTAGTTGATTTCCCAGTTTCACGTACTTTTGGCCAATATAATGCGCTATAATAATTTATTAAATTAAATCCGTGTGCTAATTAGCATAAAACTAATTAGATTGTACATGTGCAGTCACAAAGCGAGACATGATTGCAGAGGGAGGGAAAGAGAAAGAAAGAGACAGAGTGAGTACGGCAACAGAGTTAAACATTTGTGGCGTATGCGCATCGTTTGCCGTTGTCGCCTTTCATAAAATTCATGTTTGCCAAAAGTCAAACGACACACACACACGCTAACATCAACACCACATACGTGGTAACAAATAAGCCTGATTAGCTCATGTTTTTTTATACCCAGTGATCAGTGTAATTTGAAAAGGGTGGGTGTGATAACGATTGACAAACAAAAGGCAGACAGGCACAAGGCAACATATGTATATATATAAAGTATATATTATCCTAATCTGTATAAACAGACAATTTGTGCCTGCCACTTGTTTTTCCTTCAGCTTTTCGCAATAATAATCACATATAGGGTATTTTCACGTGCTGCACTCACCACCTTTGCACTCGAACATTTATTTTTTCAAAGGGGGTCACGGGGTGATTAAGCTGACACCGTATAATGATATCATCGACACCTCTGCCCCTTGGCATGGCGTGTGGCCTTTCCTTAGACACCGCTAATTAGAAGCTTATTAGAAGAGCGCCAATTGGCAAAACTCTAATTACATTCATTTCGCATCAATGATAACAATGCGGCTACCCTTAACTGCTGATGTGTAGAAGCCAATCGCTTGGCTCTTGTTAGCTGAACAAACTCCGAACGGAGCTCGGCCTATGGTGTATACTATAACCGATTCGGGTAATATCCGAGTGTCTCACACTTTGTGTGAGACTCGCATTGATTATGCAGCAAAGTTTTCGTATGCCGAGTAGACAATGTTAAAAGTTTGCGCAAGTAATTAAATCACTTCGATCTTGGCTAATTACAAGCGGCGAACATACAGCTAACAACATGTTGGCTAAAGGCGAAATGTGTGTGTGTGTGTGTGTGTGCCGCTCGTTAGATAGAGCCTGGCAGCGGCAACATCCTCATCAGAACAACAACGGGGCAACAACAAGAACGTTGACAAGTTACCTGCCAAATTAATGCAAACATGAAACGTGCGGCAACCGGGAATATTAATTAACTAACATACACACTCACACACACACACATACCTACCTAGTATACGGAGGCAGTGGAGAGTGCAACACGGTCGTGTCCTGTTCCTCTGCAATGTTGGCAGTTGCCACTTGCTATTGTCCGCACTCACAGAGAGAGAGAGAGAGGCGGATAGTGGAAGGGAAAGAGACAGCGCGAGATCCTTAGCGACATTTTAAGCGAACTACTCGCTAGCCGCCACGAAGACGGTTTAACTTCAACGGCAGACAACAGCGCGTATGCGCAATTTGTTGCTATTGTGAATGTTGTTGCTGTTGCTGTTGCTTTTGTTGTTGCTGTCAAGCGGCATATGATTAATGAACGTTTCATTAGCGCAACTCACATTACACTTTGTGTGGCAAATGCCACTCGACCCTGCGCCCAGCGCTCCAGCTTGGGCCATGTTCTATTTGCATTTCAGCAGGTTGCCGAACGTGATCACAATATTATCTCTTCATCAGCTCGAGCAGGACATGCGAACAGTTTGTCGGCACACGGAAAAAGAGAGCCAAAAGCAAAAGCTACTCGTGTATCTGACAACCCTGGCCGGGCCACGTCCGCCCCGCCCCGCACCGTCCCGCCCCCTATATACCCAAAGCCAACTGCTTTTTGCACAGCTCCCAGTTGCTGCTGCTGCTGCTGCTGCTGCTGCTGCTGCTGCTGGTGCCGCATCCTGGCCAGGCCAAGCACTGAGCTCGCATAGATACCAGCTGGAGGGGGGTGGCAGGGGCTTTGGCAACGGCGAAACCTAACGAGTTACAATGATTTTCGTGCTAATTAAAACGGTTTTTGCATACAGTTTACCGCATTAGTATTTCGTTTAGCAGTTGTACAAACACCTTGGCGCTGTCTGGGCAGGAGCACATTTGTGGGCAGGGGCGGGAGCGGGAGCGGCAGCGCCATCCCCATGGAATGTTTGCCTACGGCTGCCAGGCATACCCGCAACTCCAACTGTGAGTGTGAGTGTGGCATAAATTACGCATACGCAGCATAGCCGGGCTCTAACTGGCGGCAACTGAAACAAAAAGCCTTAGCTCTAACGTATATTTTTCAACTGACGCAGCTGCGCCTAATGAACTCCCGTTGCGGGCTGCCACTGGCCCCATGTCACCCATCCATATGCATCGCCCTATCCATATCCATCTCCATCGCCCTATCCATATCCATATCCATATCCACATCATGCCATATAGCTCCATCTTTTTGGGCAGCGGCCGTGAGTGTGCTATCTGTCAGTGCCTTGACTTAATTAGCTGTTTGATATTTTGACAGCTGAGAGAAGTAAAATTGAGCTCGTTAGTGGCTTGACTGTCTACAATAAACTGAATACTTGTGGCTAAAATACTGACGAATTAAGGCTCACTTTGATAACTGAATAGCAAAGTCAAATTTCAAGCTAAATAATACTAACATATTTCTTAGCAAAATTTAAAAAAACATAAGCATGTTACATATTTTTACTAATAAAACAAGAGAATGCGAATTTTATGCATTCTGCCTGTAGCCTGAGTTGCTACGTACATATATAATACACATACATATGTGCACACTCATATCACGCACATGGTTAAATAATTTAAGGGCAAATTCCTTACATCTTTGGCATTACCAAACATGGTTTCAGGTCGTGAACCTCATAGCAATTACGCGTAATTAATATAAATAAATAAAAATATTTTTTAAATAATTATCGAGGAATGAGGGGGAATAAATATGTATATTAACTTTTTATTGTTGACTTTTGCCGGCACTTTTGCAATAAGACCAACAAGCATAAAAGAACACGCACGTGCCGGAAACTTTTGTACACTTACAATGCCAGAGCTGTTTTAACACCAACAACCATTAAGGAAACTAGAGTTCAAAATGCATGAATAGTAGATACCCTGTATGTAATCTGAACAATACACAACAAGCTCAAAATATAGATTCAAAAGTTTTCGAAAGATTAGAGAGAAAATTTGAATTTTATAGAGAAAACCTGACGAAAGAGGTGTTTTAAATAAATAAATAAGTTTATCTGCGTTTGGTATACGAAAGCGTTTATGTATTAAATTTAATTTTTTTAGACCTTAAAGAAGCAGAAATAATAAGAAACATAAGAACAACAAAAAAATAATTAGACGATGATAAAAATATATATAGTAAAAAAAACACGATGATAATCTTTAGTATACAAAGTCCACAATATCAACTTATTTAACAAAATGTATATACCCAATATTATTTACCAAAACAGGGTATATATACGCGCAAATGTATTTCGATAGTTTTAAGCCAAAGTATTTCGTTATTGGTTATATTTGCCACGCCTGCCGTCCTGCATGACAAGCCATAGCTGCAATTTTACAACACACTGCCGGCACACACACACACACACACACACACACACACACACACACACACACACACACACACACACACACACACACATATACAGAATGTGTTGGGCAAAATGGCAACTGAAATGCCGGACACGTGTAAAAGTTCAGTTTTTAAACACTTGTACACGAAATGTTTGTTTCGATTTGAAAACGTTTTGTGCTTTTGTTTTATGAATCACGGCAAAAGTCCTTACATGTGTAGAGGGACAGATAGACGGACGCACAGAGAAATCCCCAAAGCGCTGGAAAACTTTTAGTTTCTCATCGGCCACGTTTACTGTCAATAAAACTTTGGCTGAGCTTGGGAAAAATGAAAACAGCATAGATTACTTACAACAAAGTGGAAAGAGAGTACAATAAAAAACACATATAAAATATGCAAATGCAATGAAATTACAAGTTACGTATACGCCGCATGTTGCAGTAGCAGCAGCGGCAGTCGCATCGAAGGAGCCGCCACAAAAGGATTATGCAAAATTATGCAAAAATGGTAGAAGGCAAAATCCACGCACATTAAATTCAAGTGCTTTCTATAAAGTCAAATCGTGACTTTGCTGCTAATGATGAACATAACCTAACAGCGTAGAATATTGTCTATGGCACTGCACCCCTCCCCCAACCCCCTCCCCATATAACGGTACTGCATAAAAGCAGCAGCGTTTAAGTGTTTTTATTATTTGACAAATTGACTTGCAAATCATTTTGGCATCTTCATGTTTAGCAGATTGACATGAAATTTATTGCAATTACTTGTACTTCATAAGTTCGGGCATCAAGTGAAGAGTTTTGGCTATTGCTTGGCCATTTGCTGATTTGTCAACAGTTTAACAATGCTGTGTGTAAGTCAGCTCGCGCGCGCGTGTGTGTGTGTGTGTATGCGAGTGTGTGTGTGAGCGGATGCCACACTAAAAGCGCACTCAGCTCAAAGACAACTAACGGAAATAGTCGAAAAAAGTGCAACAAAGCCGTGCAGTACGTGCCATGAGCCAACAAAATGGCGGCCCAGACGAATCATAAGCAGCAATGGCCGACAATGACCCAGGAGCGCGACGGGGCACGAGCAACCGCAGCCAGACGGCGGTCGCTCGGTCTGCGACTGAGGCTGGGCATCATTTATACTGAATGGATTTGGATTTGGATTTTGGATTTGCGCACAAGATAATGTGCAGCGCAGCGCAGCGACGGACTCCGAGCCTGGGTCCGGCATGGGGTCTCGACTCGGTGGCGAGCTTCTTTCGGTTGGGCTTTGGTGCTGGTGTTTGGGTTAGGGGGAAGGCCGGGCGTGAGAGCTAAGCAGCTCCAATGCAACGGAAATAGTTTTGTGTGAGATTTATTACCACTCTGGAGAGTCATAAAACGGAAATTGTACACAAAATCCTTTCGGATGCTCGTTTAAGTTGCACCATGCGCCCCCCACCCTCCCGTCACCAACGGCCCACTATGGGCAGCTGTATCGCCGTCTCGCTTGCGCCAATGGTCGTATGTTTAGATTTTTATGGCTTGTGTCATTTCTGTTTACTCAGTGATGCTCCCGCTCCTGCTACCGCTGTTTGCTTGTCCTTGTCCCAATGTTTATGTAAGTCATCGCTTCGTTTACGATGCCCAGCGCCAGTTGCCCCAGCGCCGCCAGCTACTTGGCCAGTGTGGCATATCCTATTTTGAAATTATATTTTTGGCCATTTTCTGGGAATGTCTCTTGTTCGCCTGCTCGTTGCTCGACTGATTTTCTGCTAACTAAAAACTCTTTGCTTTGCAATTTCAGTTTATTTATATTATTTGCCACATTGCAAAATGCCTTTGACTGGGTCAGCCAATGCCGCAAATGCATTTCATTGTCCTGCCCAACCACCCACATCCCGCCCGCCGCTGCCAATTGCCGCTTACTGGGCACAATACCATATATAATTTCTCATTGGGGCCAGCATTGAGCCATGGCTTTTAGGTAAAGCAATTTAAGGAGAAGTATATGCAAGTGCTCGGATGCCCATTCTACTAATTAAGCGGGCGCATAAAATTGTATCTGCCTGACAAAATCGATTGCAAGTTTATCTAAAGACAACCTTCAATGCGACAAAATTGAATGGGTAAATGTAAATTTGCCCATCAGTCATTCACTCAGTCAGTATTGCTAGAATTGGTAGAGAGACAGTCTCTCTCTCACTCTATCTTTCTGTCGCTCTGTCTTGGCTGCTGTTCGCAGTTCATTTTGGCCAAGAGTTTATTAAAATTTTGCAAGCAAGGCAAAAGTTAAAACCGAAAAGCCAAAATGTTATTTTCATTCATTTCAATTCCAAATCAGTTTTGTCCAAAACTAAGTATCAACATGTCTCCTGCCCCACCAACCGCTCAATCCCAAGCAGCTGTTCTAATAATTTGGCTGAAAACCAAAACCTTTGCCCCTGCACCCTGCCCCTGCCCCCTGCCCCTGTCCAGTGCCTGCCTGGCTGTCTGGAAGTCATTGCCTTTGCTGATGACAACCCCGAGATATCGGCTGTGGAGAGTGGACAGCAAGTTGCACAAGGAAAACGATTTTCTATGGCCATTACCATAGATCTAACGGGTTACCGAAGTGGAACTCGCTTTAAGCAGGACAACTCATAGCTAGTCGCGCTCTTTTATCATCTTACGTAAACAGCAAGAACTACCTTGGGTACGTACAAATTGTGCGGAGGGGAGAGCAGCCTCTATTTTCGCCCCTCGCAACAACCCCTTTTTAGTGCTAACATGGCTCAGAGCTTGGTCATTTCCATTTCCTAGGCTGACAAATTTTTGGCAAGAGATTTTCTGCTTATTTGCCACAAAAGAAAACGACGCGACAACAGAGATGCAAAAATCACGGAATCATAAAAATCACAGTTACACACAGTTATTTGTTTGTAATTCCAAAAATTAATTTTAAAAAATAAAATTAAAAATGTAGTTGAAAAAATATTTAAATTATTAAAAATTAATTTAAATGAGAAAAACTTAACAAAACTATAAAATAAACCTTTGCCAACTTTCAGCATATATCAATCAATTTTATATAATTCAATGAGTTGTTTTATTTATTCCTTACCATGATATATTCACCAATAATTATGAATTTTTAAACTTTTATTAAACACTATACTATAAAATATGCAAAAAAAAATAAAGATATTGCCTTCAATTTCTTTTTAATTTTATCTATAGTATAACATAAGTTGTAAAATATGACTTATTACATTTTTAAGTTATATTTTTATTATGTTGACTCAAATGTACTTAACTTAAATTTCAATGAGAGTTTTTTTTAATCTTTTATAAACAAAAAACTTACAACTTTTTGTATATAAAATCTGCATAAAGCATAATTTTATATTTTCTCAGCTGCAGTTCATAGTTTTTCTCGCAAAATATAAACATTTATAATCCGCAATTTGTCAGCTCAACATGTTTCTTTTAATAGACTTGGCCAGGACTTAGCCCAAAGCTGGCTGAGCTCAGCTCTGCTCGGCTGGGCACTGCAGGCAGCCCGCCAGGATAATCATTTTTTCATAAAGTCATTATTGTTGTGGTTGCAGTCTCGGCTGTGACTTTGCCGCTCTCCTGCAACATCTACGAATTGTTCTCAAGTGTTTGTCGTCGTCGACTGTGGCCAGACAAAATTATATTGCTGATGGCCGAGACAGCCGCAGGCAGCGCAGCAGCAGCAGCAGCAGCGTCAAGAAAACTAGAAAACAAGAAAACAATTTTCATTTCAGACATTTGCTCTTCAAGTACATTTTTTCTGAAATGTGGAATGGCACAGCGCTGACAGCGTCAAAGCAAATGATGGAGCATTACACCCATACACCCCGCACACCCACGGCCAGCCCGCTCAACTGCGTGGGTGGGCTGTGATTTCTTCTTAGGGACCTCGTCCTTTAAGTGCGCCTGCAATTAACTGCGCTAAGCCAAGTGGCTGACTTAAAGGCTTAGCATTTCAGTTAATTGATCGAGTTGGCAGCCAGAACTAGCCCAGCCATATAACCATATCACATTTCAGACAATTAGACAGGCGTTTTAATTTTTCACTGCCATCCAAACTAAATATTCATTTTGACTCATTTGCTACAGTCGAATTCTAATAGGGTCAATTGCAAAAATATCATTAGCAAAATTAAACACGACCAACGGCGGCCCTCAAAGTTTTAGTTACAGTGAACCTGCCGACCCCTACCCCTCCATGCACCATGTCGAGCTGGGACACCCAGCCAAGTCAAGCGTATTATGCCTAATTGGGCGCTGCCAGCACCAGGCAAGTGGCAGCTGCCTCAGACCCTACCACAACACCTACCGGCACCCAGATGTAGCTGTAGCCGGAGCCGGAGCCGGAGCCGGAGCTGTCGCCATTGCCATTGCCATCTCCGTGGCCATCGACGGCGTCTTTGCCGCGCCGCTTTGCACGTTTTGTCTACGCGAGTAATTAACTTTAATTGCGGCCATTAAAATAAATTGGCAGATACCTTTAAATATTGTTATTGTTGCATACTTAGAGGCGCAGCGGACGTGGCGCCAACTGAAGAGCCCCGAAACGCAGCTCGCCGGGCTGGGGCAGGTAATGTCCTATATTACCGGGCTATACGGCTGACAAGCACTTACCAAGATTTGCAAAAACAAAGAAGAAAATATTAAAAACTAAATGTTAAGTTGCGATTACATTTAAAGAGGCTTTTCACTGATGTCGTAATGGGATTTCCCTTTGCTAGCCCCTTGGCAGTTAAATAATTTAATGAATTAATTCATTTTATTTATATTTCAAATGAATTGTCAGTGTGGCGCAAAGCTATCGATTAAATCAAGTTTCAAATTCAATTACCCATTTCATGAATATCGAAACTATTGTTATGAAAATACCGCTATTCTAAAAGCTTTAAATTTGAGTAGTTTGTGATACAAACAGATGGAACAGCAGTCGGAGAGGGCTTGGCATCCTGATCAGAAATTATTTTTAGCTTACCCATTTTTATCCTTAAAGAATCAATTTTTAAAATTCTTTTAAGCCACATAATTAAAGGACTATAAAATTATAAAATTATCTTACATTTCTTAGCAAATATATTTATGATTAACCAGCTGGTATTACCAGCGTATAAGTATTTAATTAGGTTACAGCAACTTCAGCCCGGGAAGAAGAAAGGAGAAAAAATCTAAGTGTTTCTTGTAGCTTTGAACTCTCAAAAACTTGTTTTACAAGTCAATTTTAAAGATGTAATTTTTTGCCAGTGAGGTAAAAAAGCAAAATTGGCTTACAAAAGCTACATATGAAAATTCTGGTTATCCTATATTTAATGTATTTTAATGTGACCCTAATTTTGCACGTATTAAATTATAAATTATTTATGAATAATGAAAAGAAAATAACTAAAATCACATAGGCTTACATATAAGGCCTTCGGCACTGAATATTGTATGTAAATAAACCCATAATTTGAGCTGCATTTGACGCAGTCTCGACTATTGCCAGTTGCATAAACATGTCAAGCATTTTGTGTTTCCTTTTGTTTTCTATACGCCGCTTCACCTGGCAATGCCTCCATATACCTCTTATTGTAGTTTTTGTATTTTCTGTTTTTCCCTTTTTTGTGAGTTGTCGCTGCTGTCACGCCTACAACGAGCCACAGCGCTAGCGGCAAAGCGCAAAACTTCTTTAATTTTTGCTGAAGCGCCGTAAACGGAGTCGCGGCAAAAAGCGTAGAAACTAAAATGTTTGGCCTACGGCAATAAATGTCAAACAAAGTTTCAGCGTACCATTTTTATTTTCAATTAGAAAAAAGCATACAAAAAAATGGGATAATACACGTATAGCGAGGTGGAGAACGGGGCAGTGACAGGCATGCCAAATCAACTGGAAATATAAATGGAAAACTGAAAATGGAGGAAAAATCCCGCTGAGGCACCAACTGACAACGCAGCGCGCAGTGCAGCGTGACAAGCGAGTGATGCAAGGACGCCAGGAGACTCGGCAAGTAACTGAGGCTTCTGAAGCTAAAGAGCGTTTAAGGACACGCCTGGCTTTTGGCTGCTATGCGGGCATTTTAATAACAAAAAAACGGGCGAATTGCAAAGCCTTTTTGCTACGAATGTGACTCCAGCTTGGACGCTGGAATTGATGGCAGCAATCAGGCACAAACACAGGGACAAACACAAATATACAGTGTATGAGCTACGCAACGCAACGCACGCACAATAAACGCTGCCGCTGCCGCTGCACGTTGGCAAACTTCCGTTTCCGCTTTTAGTTTTCGTGTCCGCTGCTCGAAGCGGGCAGCGGGCAGCAGGCAGAAGGCAAGTGAAGGCCGCAGGCGCTAACTTGATATTTACTTTGCTGCTCTTCAGTGCGCTGTTTACCTATAAAACCCAAATGCCCTGGCCCCGGCGACAGCCCAGCACCAATATCGAGCCCAAATAACCCTGGCCCAAAGTTTCTCAGCATACTTCCGCCAGCGTCTATCAAACTTGTGGCTCGTCTCCGCAGCCGCTTGACCAGCACGGCAAACCACTCGCCGTTGTCCGCTCTCCAAATGTTTTCGTTGATGAAAAAACTTGGCCTGCCTTTAACACTTCTCAACTTTTGTGTAGTTTGTCTGGTCGCATAGCCCCCAAAGAACCCGCACCCAACTATTTATCTAACCATCTACATATCTGTCGAGGGCCCCAACACTGGGTGTTAATTGTTTTCGTTTGCATCGCAAAACACATATCGAAAGGGCATTAATGGACAGCACCGGCTAGTCGATTCGAGCAGCGAAACAGCACTCATACGGCTCCCCGCCGGTACGCCCCCATATGCCGTGTGGCGCCACCAATAAACTGAAGATGAACTTCCGTTGCCGGGCAGCCGGCAGCAAGCTCTAAGCCAACTTTGCTTTTGTGCTACGCGCGCAAATGGTCTTAATCACTTCTAGGGTTCCAGGCTTCCAGACGTAGACCACTCACCCCCCCCCCCCCCCTCATCACCCCCACGCAGACAAAGACTCTGAGCTGGAGCCAGTTGCATGTTTGTTTGTGTGGACGTTAGATACTCAAACTATGCGCAGAGAAATTGAGAGAGACACTAATTGCTTTTCTTTCGAACCAACTCTTTTTCTTTTCTAATTACTTTATGCATGTCTATTAGTGTGTGTGTGCGTGTGTGTGTGTGTTAGCCAGACTGCTGGCGACTGGCGACACACATTTGGCTAAGTAGGAAAATGATAGTTTGAATGCTCTTCAGACAACGTCGTCGACAAAAGGAACAGCACGATAAGGACGACCAAAAGGACGCATTTAAAGCACATAATTCGGTTTTGATTATGTTTTGGTCTTAGCTGCCGCTCCCCATTGCCGTTGCCGTTGCCGTTGCCACCGCATTTCTAAAGTTAGCAACTTCATTATGGCCAAAACCCAAATGTGTTGATATTGCGGCTGAAGTGGTCGCCGTTGCCTCGCAGCCCCCCATCCACATTGGAGCTTTCGGCTAAATGAGTGGCTTTCAATGGTTTTCGCATTTCATATGTACGCGCAAATAAGAGCACTTGCTGATTATTTGCGACTTAAGCCATGTTTACTGATAGACACTGCCAAGCGAATCGAAAGCCTCGTAGATTAACGCAACTTGGTTGCGCTGAAATATGGCCTAGACGAGGTACTTTGGTGGGATTGGAATTACAGTGCAGCTTAGGAAAAAAAGAGTTTTAATTGGGGCTTTAAATGTTATTTATAGACAAGACTCTTGACTTGTTATTGGTATCTATATTTCGCAAGTATTGCCGGAAAGAGTGAAGATTCAATACTTATATCAATTTAATGCAAAAAAATTCGTTTAAAAAAAAATTTAATTTGTATAATTACATAAAATGTTTATTTTATAGATCCTATTCTAATGCACATTTTTCTTGATTTAAATCTTGCAACTTTACAAAGTGCGTATAATTGTGCTCTTCGTTATTTTCTTGTCTTCATTTCGATATTTTCTTTTTTTCCTCTTTGGAATATTCTGGTTTTGCCTCACATTCTTATATTCTGTTTGTTTTCTTATGCGCTGTTTTCCTTCTTTCAATTTTGTGTGGGATTTCTTTTCATTGGTACTCTCTTTTTTTTCAACACATAACGAGTATATTTGCTTAGGTTGAGTTGTTAAAGTTAAGATCATATAGATCAGATAGCTCAATAAAATTCGAAAACTACGAAATTGACTATATTGACTACTATATCTTACAGCTGTGAATATCTCTTGCCTGAGTCAGACTCAATCGTAGCCAGAGTATTTTGACTTCGACACTGCAAAACAAATTATTCTTACCAGCTTTTTATAAACACCCGCCTCGAAATTAATCCGAGTTGCTTCTTATCACCTGAGACCTGAGCTCCTCGGAGCTTGGCACATAATTTAAGCTGTTTATGCACAGGTTTTGCTATAAATTATGTACTAAAAGCCGAGGCAACAATTCAGCACATCGTTTTGGACACACTCAAACAAGACTTAGGACCCCGGACCCGAACGCGGACCCGGACCCGTAACCGTACCCAACCCCGCACTCAGCCGGAAGTGCGTAGAAGTCGCGCACCAAATCAGTAAACAAAACAAACCAAAAATGAAAAAAAGAAAAAGACGATGAAAAAAAGGGTTAGGCGCACGAGTTGCCACAAATTTGGCAAAAATTTAACTTTAGCTAAAGTTACGCAACAACACGAGTTAGTGAAACAAAGGGGGTGTGGAGGGGGGGGGGGGGGGGGGCTGCCTATGATGTGTCTCCAAGCTGGCGCAATGACGCTCGGGGAACACCGCGGTCACCCCGGGAGACGGCTGGCAGAAGCAGAAGCAGAAGGGCGTGCCGCAACGGGTACGCGGTAATAATCAGCGGCAAGCGAGACTTTAAATATTTTATGCTGCTCAAATTGGCGGCCAAAAGAAAACCGAAAAATATAACAACGAAAGTGGTGGATCGGGTGAGGGTGGGGCGAAGTGGAGGCAATGGCTGCGGTTGTCATGACTGCCAACGGGGAACTCTGGACGCCCACGCGCAGGATCGACACCAGTGTCCAGGCTGCCTGGCTGGCAGGCTGGCTGGCTGGGTGGCTGTCTAGCTGGGTGTCTGTCTAGCTGGTCCGGCTGGCTGTCTGGCAACTTGAGCCACTTTGATTTTTGCTCAGGCGTAATTACAAGTTAAATGAGGCCAGCAGCGCGGCCAACGTTGGCAACGTCAGGATGCGATGACTGGGAACGGCGTCCGCCAAAAACAGTGTCATCATGCGGAAGGATACTGGGCTGCGGCTGCGACTGGCAATGAAACGGAAGGAAGGAACGACAAACGGACGGATGGACGGACGGACGGACGGACGCAAAGCGTGCGCATGGATGATGTACAGGCGGCGGCGATTGCAGGCGTTGCGAACAGGACATGGGGCATGGTCTGGATGTGTACCCACTCTGTGTGCCGAGCACAAGGACAGGGCCATGCAAACCACGGGTAATGAATGAGCTGGCCCAATGGCGCGTCTGTGCTTGGCCTGCGCTGGCCTCCTCTGGCCTCCTCAGGCCTGTCCCGCGCCGCGCTGAGAATGAAAAATTGCGATGTGGACGTGAAACGTCGTGGTCGCGGTCTCAAGCTTGTTTGGGTTTGGCAGCCAGGCCGCGTAGCAACATTGTTTGCTCTACTCCGCTCCGGACCGGACCGGACCGGACTACGACTTGGCGACTGGCGACTGGCGCGTGGAACGCTGCAGATTGCATAAAAAGCGACAGAATGTAAAACAAAACAAGAAATAACGAAGCGCCCAACAAAAATGGCGAAAACAAACCGCATTAGTGAACAGCGAAACGGGGCGTGGCATGTCACCGAGTAGGGGAGGGGGGGTTGATGAAATGTAACAATGATGACAAGAAAAGTGATGATGGGAATGCAGTATGACAAGTTGGTGGCGGGTGGCGGGTGCAGTGCTGAAAACATTGTCAGCAGGCGGCTCAGCCTGACCCACACCCCTACCCCCACCCACTCACACAACACGCTCAGTGTCCGCCCGAGTTGCACAGGAAACGGCAGCTGCTGTTTGCTCAAGTCCAAGCTGCAGCAACTCGACTCGACTCGTTTCGACTCACAGCTCGACGGCCAGCTCATCAGTGGGAAAGTTCATTTTGCAGTAATTAACAAATTGTAAAACGCACGCGGGGCAGCGGGGCAAATGCAAGGCAAAGTCCGCCAAACTGTCAGCTCAGTTCAGTTCAGTTCAGCTGCCAGATAGCCAGTACAGTTGTGACCAAGTTTGTTTGAGCGCAAGGAATTATAGATGCTGATGCCCGATGCCCGATGCCTGCCTCTGATGCCTAATGCCTGATGCCTTGGCCCAGTTCAAGTTTCAAACTGGCTGCCTTTGGCTTGATGATAGTCACTTGGCAAAGTTCTCTTGATTATTAATATTTTATTCCATTACACTTTGCCTGAAATTCAGAGCTTGACTATTGTCAGCGGCACTTGTTGGCCAAAGAAAGAAGCAAACAATAAAGAATAACAGAAACTGCCAAACAAAATGGAACTGATGATTGAAGTTAAGAAAGTATTACAAGGCAAGGCAAATAATGATTATTCAATGATTCACAACAGTAACTGGACGAATGCACTTAGGCAAATCAAAATTATGTCCCGGATTTATATATTTATGGTATAAGTGAATGGAATAAAAAAACAATTCGCAATATAAATTTATTTTTGTTTTGTTGCAGACTTTTTATTCCAGAAATTAATTAATTTAAATATTGTTATTATCAAGTATTGGGAGGTACAATATTTGTTAACTTTATTAATGCATTTTTTTAATATTAATAGAATAATATCTTAGTAAACTGAAAAGAACCAAGGTTCGAAACACATTCAGAGTTCAACTATGTAAGAATCCAGGTTCACGAACCGAACCCAAAGGCAAGACATTGGTACAACGTGAACCAATCCACCGATTTTTTTTTTACTGCCATTTTTTAATATTCGTATAAATAATCTTTTATTACTTAAGAGTAAATAAATATTTTCCATTATTTTCCGTTCTGAACATTTACAATATCTGCCTAATTGCTTGTCTATGCTTAGCATATTTTTCCACTTTAACCCAACACCTAGCCCTTGTCTACCTCCCTCGCACTCAGCGAGCTCTTGTCAGCTTGGCGCAACTCATGTCAAAGTGTCAACTACTTTTTGCCACCTCAAGGCCCACATAATTAAGCGACAAGCAGCAAGTGCGAAGCTGACGCCAAATGCCAAAAAGTATCATGCAAAAGAAGAGCCAAACCAAATTCTAAATGACTGACGCCATCAGCCTCCCGCACACACACACGCACACACACACACACACACAGCTGCCACATATTGGGGCACACATGTGCAGCGTACAACATGTGACATCGGCTGCGACAATGCCGCAAAAGCCATGTCAACAAAAGCTGCATCAGTCCCAGCGGCAACGGCAGCCAAAGTGGCAACACTTCTCCAAGAGAAGATGCCGCACCACAGTTTCAGCTAGGCTGGCAGTCAAAATTGGCGTTCGCTTTTGATAGACGCCAGTTTCGTGGGGCGGGGGGAGGGGCACTCGTCGTTGTTTGAGGACTTGAGGGCGTTGCATGAATTGGGCTGCGTAGTTAGCAGCGTTGGCGTTGCCACGACGCCATCTAGTTAACTGTGCTGGCCAAGTCGCAGATGGAAACGGAGCTGGCCTCTGCCTGGAGCCTGGGCCTGACACTGACAGTCGGAGCTTTGCATTATGGTTTTAATTTTGAGTGCCTGTCAGTTTGGCTGTGTGCTAGAGAGCGCCTACATTCCGGACCTTGGGCCGTATCCTGTTGTGCACCCCCCCCCCCCCCCCCACACACACACACACTCACACACACACACAAAGAAACAGGCAGCAACTGCTTACAATAAGGTGTCATAGAATATCATAATAAAAACCACAAGCCACAAAATTGTAAATGACACCGAGACTCAAGATTCCCTGTGGTCAAGTCCGAGTGTCATTTGCATTGTTTTATTAACTTGAAACACTGTTAAGTAAACTATATAACCAAATTTAACAAAGCATTTGCGATGATTTTTGTATATACATATGTGTTTTAATTTTTATACTGAAGCATCTTTGAGTACTCTAATACCAAATTGAATTATCGAAACAAAGTAGAATTAATATTAAGCCAAAAATAATTAGTAACTGAGGTATAATGAAACGATTATATAGATCTACACGTGCGATTAAAGAAGAAATCAAGGTAAAAGCTATATATATCAGAGAATATTTTAAATATTTTTGTTACTTGTGGATAACATTATTAATATAACAATTTTTTTATATACTATTGCAACTATTTATTTTATTTAAAAAAAAAAGTGTAAAGAAAATAATGTCATTTTTATTTACTTCTTATAACATTTTGGAAATATTAATAATATAAATATCAAAACATTGTTGGCTGCATAGCTCGTTAACTTTTTGAATATGCTTTTTTCGTGCAAGCTCTGATCATGTGGAATTTTATCATAAGCATTTCCATCGTATTAACTTTTATGTAATGTTTTATCCTTATCTCAACTCTTATTATATAAGTTATCTTTTAAAATCATCAAAAATTCTTAAAACAATCTGTGCTTGTTCACTTTATGTCCTGGCACCGTGGTGTTAAAGAAAGCTTTTTTGTGGCACAGTTCCACTGTGCAAACAGTGGCAACATTCAAGCTGGATTCAAACATCAATTTGCATGGCTCGTCACTTCTGTAGCGAAATCTTCACGCATTTTGCATTTTAGTTGCTTTGCTTCGCTGCATAAATTACTCGAAGCATTAAGCAGAGCCTCCTCCCGCTCCTTCCATTAGGCTCTTGCTGCCACGCCCTCATGCTGCCACCCACAAATTGCAACTCCAACTGCATCTTAATGCACAATTTTATTGTTTCATAGTACCATTTGCATATATGAGAAAGCGCTGCGGGTGGCACAACGGGGCGGAACGAGGGCGAGACGGGGAGCATCCGCCGTATTTGCAGCTGCTGCAAAACTCTAAGCGCAAAACAGATTTTTCCTAACAAACACGATGGGAGGTGGTGGCGCTGGGTGGCGCTGGGTGGCGCCCGAACTGCAGAGTGCAGAATTTTTCTGCTTCAATCGACGAAAGTGTCGTAAATTTTTGATTTCATTAAAACGCGTGCACGGCAATTACAGCCATAACTTTGACTGGGCCAAGGGGAGGGGCAGCTAGCTGTAGCTAACAGCAGTTCCGCCCACTTACAGCTCAAGCCAATTGGAGCATGAAATATGAATGCCTGGATCGATAGCATTGGACTTGCTGTAAAACAAACTTATTTTCTACAAATTATCTTACATCTTTAATTGGCATTTGAATTGATAGCAGTATACCGTGCAGATATCGTTGCTGGATTTCAATTCAAAGTTCGTCAATTCGTCAAATTTGGTCATAAAAAATTCCGAATCATGAACTTTTTATTTGAAATATAAGATTTATATTGTAGACAACCTACGCCACGTAAAGCTTTGAATAATGCGGGCACAGTTGAAGCATTTGTCGCATGCGGTCGAAAGTTCATTTGCAGTCAACTGGAATTTGGGGGAACCTTTTGAGAGCCGATAACACATTTGGCAATGGCCGCTTGGCACGGGTTCAACTGCTGCAAAGTCGGCTAAAACCAGTTAATCGACAAATAAAACTCGTACAAAAAGATGGCCAAATAGCAAATAGCAAATAGAAAATGGAAAGGAAAAAGAGCCAAGTAAATGCAGCAGAAAATCAAATGATTTCAAGCTTTTCTGCAATTTTCGTTTTTGCCCCGTTGCATTGGCAACTGATTTGCACTTGCTTATCGGCCTGGCACAAGGAGTCATGTGAAAATATGGGCTCTAGCCACGCCCACGAGCAGCGCCCACTTTGTTGCTGTTCCCATTGCTGGGCAGCCAACTGCAATGGCTGTGATAAAGATTGACGGCGTTGTAAATTATCTGATTTTGTCACTTAGGAAATTGGCAAAATGTCCGCAAAGGGCCAACAATTTACTTGCCTTATTTATTCTTGAGCTTCAATACATTTAAATTGTCAGTTGGGCATTTTAAAGAGACATTAGGAGAGATCTATAATGGACTTTTCAAAGATATTTTATTAATTGCAATAACAATTCGCCGCTCCAACAGAAATTTGTCAAATCATAAATATAGCCTTATGCTGCATAAGTTTGTACAAATTTTCCCTAACGACAGAAGATGCATTAAATATTTAGAAGTCTTATAGCAATAAAAATAAAAATGAAAACCAAACCAAACCGAAGCAAAGCAAAGCAAACCAAACCGCAAAAGGCAAACTAAAGGACAATGACAATGCTGCTGCCGGAGAGGATTCCCAAATGGACATGAGATCTAACGTATGTTTCTCAGTGCTGCCTGTTGTTGTTCTTGTTGTTTGGTGTGTGGCCAAGGCGTCGAGTGTTTGTGCCAAAGTGCAAATAGAACAACAACAATAACAATTGAAAAGAATTTAAATTTGCATTTTGCTCAAATGGACGTCGCCTGCTGCCCTGCCCCCTACCCCCCGCTCTGTCTTGTGGGAAATGTGTGGCACACCTCGATAGCAGAGGCATCATTAAAGCGAGGTGAAGCGTTCCGCCACGATCCAGTCCACTTCAGTCCAGTTTTCGGGGCAGCACACGCTGGTCTAGAATTTCAAATTTGTATCGCTTTTTTATCGCCATTTAAATGTAAATTGTTGCTGAAAGGGGAGCCATCCAAATAAAGCGTCGGCAAGGAAGCAGTAGAGGGAAGGGCGCTCGCAGTTTATGTGAGTGCGACGACTTCCGACCGCAATTGAATTTTTTAAAAGCGCTGAGCGTTGATAACCAAAACAATAAAAACCGGGTCCGCAGACTCTGCCACAGACTAGCGAGCACAAAAAAGAATGTAACAAATGTTTTAAAACCGCTTAAATATTCAACAAGCCCCAGCGAGGTAGAGAGTAGAGAGGTCACATATACAGACACACACACACACACAGAGAGAAATATACGATGCAAAAGGCACAAAGCCCATACCGGCCTATAACAAAATATGTGCCATCCAACCAAATATTTAAAACGTGTCTCTTTCTGTGTGTGTTTGTGTGTGTGTGTGTGTGTGTGTGCGTGTGTGTGTGTGTGTGTGTATTTGCTTGTCATTGTCAGGCAGCACATCAGGGATCCCATAGTATAGCCACAGGCCGAACTGGAGAGCTGTCTGCAATGTCATGGGACATCGTTAAATTTGATATCAGTTCGCAAAATTTGTTAAAATTAACAATAAAACGTGACCAGGCAAACAATTTCGATATATGTGCAAGTAAACCAAAAAAAAAACCCAGACTGTAAAAGTTACACACGGTTTTCTGTCTGTAATAGTTTATGAGTATCATGGCTAGAATTATGGATGGATCTCTCGTTACATTTCCGGAACTCCATTTGCCATTTTTAAATTCGTCCTTTTACCATTCCAGTAATTATCTGTCAAATGCATTTCGAAATAATTTTTGATTGAATTTTCAAGGTAATATATTATTTTTTTCATTTAATTATTGTAAATAAAAATATATTTATTAACGGGATATAAAAGGAATAGCACATAGCTAAATACAAAAAAAAGAAAATGTATGTAAATTAAAATTCTACATAGCACTTGAACCAATGTATCTAATTAAACAGAATAAACACTTTATATTTGATTTCATTTGAAATATCTATTGTAGCACCACGTGTAATATCCGATTTAGATCTATTCACATGTGCAATTAATGAACTAAATTTTCAATTTGTAGCTTAAATCGTATTAATAAAAATCC
Organism: Drosophila colorata; assembly: GCA_035041545.1. Lineage (NCBI taxonomy): Eukaryota > Metazoa > Arthropoda > Insecta > Diptera > Drosophilidae > Drosophila > Drosophila colorata. The sequence goes on along the minus strand of JAWNLD010000662.1, from coordinate 1,976,120 downwards.
CTTTGAACTCATATTAAAATTTTCAATAAAAAAGCAAAAACGTCGCGCAGCAAAGCTTGTGGAATTTAATTTGATTTTCGCTATCGAGCATTAAAAACTAAAAATTAAATACAATAAGCGAATTACAAATCAGAGCTGCAACTAAGCTGCCAAAAAATGCAGAAAATTAATTATAATAAACAATAATTATGAGAGCTTAACACAATGCATATCACATGAATTCCGTTTATAACTTGTAAAATATCTAACATTTTCAATAAATAGTTGGAAAAAAATAAAAAAATATAGTATGCGGATGCCCTCCTGTGGGGTTTTTGAGTAGGGTTAAAAAATACAAAAATTAACTTTTTTTAGCTATCAACTATTTAATACTTAGATAGACAAACACCTGCTGAAATTCATAAAACCCTATTAATAATTAAAGTATATAGTATAGTAATGCGCTATTAGACTGCTAGCCTGGTTTTGTTATTGGTTTTATTCGGCTTTTATTTAATGCATCGCAAATAATAAATTGCAATGCCTGGCAGAAGCCCTTGTTGAATTTCAGCATGGATAACATTTAAAATATGCTAATTTGAATTTATGATACTTTTAGATATTTTATTTATTTATTTATAATTGCAATAATGGCTAGTAGCTCGTAAGCCAATAAACTTGTTGCCCGCAGAATATTTCTTTATTGAAAGCCAATTAAAAATTTGCAAATATGAAGGAAAAAAATATGAGTGTTGCTTAGTACATAATATAAAATATAAATTGACATGATTATTGTTATTTATAAGTGAGCGAAACATGAGTTAGTTACGACAAGCTCAAGCAAAAGAACCGTTCATCGTTTCCTGCATGCTCTGTCCATCCGGATTTTAGCTCAAATAAAACATGACTCGCATTTCATACGCCATGTTGGACACTCATAACAATATGTAACTAGCTGTAAATGTATGTGCCCGATACACATACACATGTATCTATGAAGCTGTTTATCTGAATTGGTTGCCTTTGCATTTGAAAGCTGTCAGCGTATTTTATGCTCTTTAACAATAGATGGACACCACGTACGTGGCCTGTAACTGAAATGATATAAAATGACACGGAACAGAGTAGACCGTGCCGGGGCCGGTTTCAACTGGGGCGTCAACGCAATGTTAATTGCTTATCTACGTGATTTCTTACCAAATTAATTTGGCCAAATTGCGAATGGTAAATGGCAGATACAGCAGAGGCAACAGCAGCATGGCGAATAAATCAGTTAAGTTGCTGTATTAACATTGAATACATTTGCTTAATTAAATGAAACAAAATATTATAATATATGCGGCGGCTTCGTTTCGCATTTGGTTTGGAGTCGGGCTCTCCACTTGGCATAAAAATGGAAAAAGCTCTTCCTTTAATTGAAATACGTTAAGCATGTTCAAGTGCTGTCCGGTCGTGCGTGGCATTTGCCGTAATTTTATGACGCTATGTTTTCCTTTCATGATTTGGTTTCGCTTGCACGCCTCATGACACATGAGCGCTCAAAATGCAAAACCAACAACAACAACAGCAACCACATTAGAAGCGACATCAACAATCCAGCTGGCCAATAGGTGTTAGAGCCAGTTAGTTAGTTGAGCTTTATGTGCATAACCGCACAGCGCGTTGCATATGAATATGCGCGAATTTGAGCCATTGTAAAGCATCAACTATATCGTGTGTGGCATGGCAACTGCTCTCGTGTGTTGACAAAACATCTAATGAAAACATTCGCTCTGCTGCCTGCTGAACCCAGCTGAACGCAAACAAAACGCAGCCGAGTCGCCAAATAGATAAATAAACAAAAAGTTCAGCACTGAAATTATTTCTGTTATCACAAGGGTCATCGAAAACAATCAACGAGGCAGACTGTCACAGTTGGTATTCAGTTAAAAATACTTTAGGATTATTCTGTACAGCTTTTCGAATTGAAGTGATCTGCACTAAAAAACGTAAATATTTAAAAACAGAACTTACCATATATCAAATATTTTCAGTTTTTTTTTATTTAAATGGAAATAAAGCATGAAATCCTGTAAGTTTAATTCGCAACTCATAAGAAGGAAAGTTATATCATAAATGCTATAAAAAAAGGTAATAGGTATAATTTAATTTGTAATTCTTAAAGAAGAAATTGTGTTTGCTTTAAAAAATTATAAAATTGATTGAGTAAGTATTGCATTTCAGATAAAAATCACTTTTTAAATTTTAATTTAAAAAAAAATATATATTTATTTATATTAAATCAAAATTATGCAATATTAATATTTCACTTTTGCTACGAAATTCAAAACTTTTAACAAAAAAATTGTTTTAAATTACGCACAGTGAACATTTTTTATGAATTTATTTAAATAAGAATGCCAGGGCATGCTTGAGTAGCATATATCCTGTGGCCAACTATTTCTGATTGCCATTCAAATATATTATTATTTTTTGATATATATATAAATTGTATTATTATTGTTTAAAGTATAGGATATAGTTATAAACTACTATCAACCTAACTATTTTAAATAGCACTGGCTGCTATGGGCTTCGGCTAAGACAAACATTCGATTCGATCCCGGATCCCCGTTGTTCAGTTGCCTAAATGCCTGAGCACTTACACAACTCATCTACCGAGGACTGCATAATATAATATAATATATTAAATTCAACTTGAGTTGAAAGTAGTTAATGAAACGTGTAACAGAGCTTTGTTATATACATTTCACCATTTGTAAATTATTTAATGAATTGTTCTAGTGCTACTTCAAGACCTAGCTAAAGCCTATTAAATATGACACCAGTCAATGATGAACAATTTGAATTTAATGCATTGAATAAAATACAAATACATTTCCTGTGAAATCGTCTCCCATCCTATTATTGATAGAGCATCCATTTATTCCTACTTTTAAGAATTGCAATGAATTCAAGCAATTAAATTGACTATTTAAATGGAATAGCAGCCTAACTATTTTAAATAGCACTGGTTGCTATGGGCTTCGGCTAAGACAAGCACTACATCCATACACTAGCCTGGGAGTCGAACGCGGATCCCCGTTGTTGGTTGCCTAAATGCCTGAGCACTTACACAACTCATCTACCGAGGACTGCATAATATAATATAATATATTAAATTCAACTTGAGTTGAAAGTAGTTAATGAAACGTGTAACAGAGCTTTGTTATATACATTTCACCATTTGTAAATTATTTAATGAATTGTTCTAGTGCTACTTCAAGACCTAGCTAAAGCCTATTGAATATGACACCAGTCAATGTTGAACAATTTGAATTTAATGCATTGAATAAAATACAAATACATTTCCTGTGAAATCGTCTCCCATTCTATTATTGATAGAGCATCCATTTATTCCTACTTTTAAGAATTGCAATGAATTCACGCAATAAAATTGACAATTTAAATGGAATAGCAGTCAGAGTCGTCGTTCGCAGTGCCACGACACGGAGTCTTAAGTAGAGCAAGCTCCATTTCATTCTAACGCAATACTTAGCCGAGCCCCCAAATGCTTAGCCCAGTTAGTGGTAGTCGCAACATGGCAACAATGCAATTTCTATACCATACTTTGCAGCGCAGCGCTTGACACTGATAACACATCGTCTGGCGCATTAAATGGACAAAGGCTTGGAGAGTCTATGGCCTGGCATTATGCAGCCAGTTGTAGTTTTGCAGCTTGGCCCAGGCCCCAAGACTCCCCTTACTTGCTACTCTATATATATATATTGTATATACTTGTATAGTGTGGCAGCTGCTGCACCCCCCTTTCCTGGTGCAACGTCTTTGTGGCTTTGGCAGTATTGCCTTCCTGTCACGTTAAGTTGTGCTATCGTTCTTTATTTGCCTCTGTTATGCCCGATGCATTCTACGCTTGTTTACTCGCACTTGCAACATTTGCATGCAACTGCCACAACAACTGCGACTGCGACAGCGACTGTAACCTAATTTTGTGCCTCTAATTGTTTCATTATGTCGCCGCTTTAACAAAAGGCCGGGCCACATCAAGTGGAGCGGCAAAAGAAAATGTCGAAAGAACACAAACAAAAACGAAAGAAAGACGTGGCCCGGCCAGACAACATCTCTGCTGCTGCCGTGGCTGGTTCTCGAATACACGTCATGTAATGTGTTTTGTGGCTTTGACTTGATTGGCTGCCTTTGCAGATGCTGCTGTTGTTGTTGCAGCCATTGTTGTTGCAACCTACTTTATACAGCCATTGTTTGTTTTTAATTAGCCGCAATAAACGCTCACCCACACACACACGGACACACACACACATGGGTCACGTTCGGTCTGCCCACTTAAAATAAACAATTGGCAAATGGCATTTCACTAAGCAATTGAATTTGTGCCGAGGCCTTGAAACCATTTGTTATTCTTTTATGTAGATTGGGACAAGCCTCGGTCCTCGTATCCGTGCCTAATGCTGTTGCTGCTTGGTAATTAACTCGGCCCAGCATGTGCCTAACTTTGACTCTATTTAAATGCCTCTCCTATATATATTAATGTGTGTGTGTGTGTGTGTTGCCTCTGCTCAAAATCAAATTAGCAGCCAGCAAGCCGAAAATATATAAATCTGCTGATTTACACAGAAATAATGCCGCTGCCCGCTCATATGGCAGCCATAAAAACAAATTAAGCCAAACTGTTAAGTAAACAACTTTGGCGGCCTCGTCGACAGGCGGCCTAAGCCCCTGTCTCCGCGCCAATCCCTATCCCTGTCCCTGTCCTACTCAATTCACTCTCTTGTTCTATCGTAAAGTTATCCTATTAATTTCTCGGCCGGCCGACACTCGGTTAATACGCGCAATCAAATGCGATAAATATAACGATATATTGTAGCATAATTTTGCCCAACTAAGCTGACAGAAATAACACTTAAGCAAATATTTCCAACAGCCTTGATTCACATATTTTTGGCCAAGTCCTCCGGACGTGGCGCCTTTGTTTTGGCCATTTGGCTGGCTATTAAGCAATGTTTGCTGTTTGCGAATTAGAGGTGGAGTGGAGCGGTTACGAAGGGGGTGTCATCTATGTATGAGTAATCGCTTTCATGCTTGATGGCCAACATGATTAATAGCCCTTGGGCATTGGCTCAAGTCCAAGAATAAACGCAACAGTTTCGAGTGTTGATCATTTGTTCTATATATCATTTTTCATAGTGGCCAACGCCTAAGCCTTCATATATCGTATGTGCTGGACTAATGAAATTTCAGGAAACCCCTGCTCAACGTTTTTGTTATATTTTATTTATATTCTGTTACAAGTCGTAACACAAATTTCGATTTCATGCTACTTGAACTTAGGCTTTAGGCTCTTGAAAAAATGTAGAGGGGAGATGTCACAGAAACCATAGGATATATGTGTACATGCTTGATCAGTATAATCTGATTTTTAATCTATATTTTTTAAGAGCTTCTGACACAATTTTGCATTTACTTTCTCATATATAGTAATATACAGTTCAAGATAATTTACAACATAAATCAACTACTTATATATACATCTATTTTTTTAATAATAATAAAATTTAAAAATAAATATTTTGAAATAAACTTAGATTTGTATTCAGAATAATTTTTTAAAGGCTTGAAGCTGAGGGAAAAAGCATCCCGTGTATATTTGTGTTTTCTGTATATATACATAAGGTATTATTAATGTATTTGTTTACAGGGTATCACTTAGTAAAGTGCTTTTGACTAAAGCAGATCAAAAGACTAGTTTCATAATTTCGTTTTTTTGTCACATTTCTAGTGATTCTGATATTTCTTGGTACTCCCTCTTTCTCTCCCTCTGAAAATAATTTGCAGTTGTGAGAAGACGAGGAAAATAAATGTTTTATCGCATGCACGAACCAACAAGCCATAAACAAGCCAAACAATGCAGCCCCCCTCGCACCCAGATCCTGGCACCCGTTGCTGCAATTGTCTCAATGCGTGTTTTCTTTTTTCGCATCTCAGTTGTTGCTGATGATGTCTGGGTCAGTGGCTGTGACATTTGTTGTTTGTGTGTGTGTGTCTGTGTGTTTTTGTTTGTGTTGTTGTGCCTCGGCCGGAGCTGGTCAATTTGACTATGACATGAGCCCGCAACTATAGCTGGCCATAAAACATGTCCGAGCGATGCAAACAATTTCACGCGAGTCGGTTGCAGCAAGAGCCAAAGCCAAGGATTCGACGGGTATATCAATTTGGCTGTAAGCTGGCAACTTTGGTCGACAACTTAAAGCCGCTGCGAGCAACAGACTTGTCGGGTTTTCCATTTTTCGTTTTTCACGCACATCGTCAACACGCAACAAGAAAACCATGATAAAGACGAACGACGACAAATTCAACATGTCAGCCCAGCAAAAGAAAGAAGGACGCGGCAAAGGCACAGGGCTGAAGATGCTGGTTGAGACTGAAGGATATGTCTTGAGGCCGCCAACACGAAGATGAAACTATTATCCACGGAAATTAGCGCGCTTTAAGGGCAAAAACACATGAAATGCAAAAAGTTTTTGCCCGGCTTCAAGCTAAATTTCTAAATTGTTGTTGACGTTGTTTTTGCTTTTCGTTGATGGTGTTGTTAGTTGTTGGGGCTGACTACGCGTATCCCACTGCTTAGCGACAAAACTTACTTAATGCGTATTTAAGTTGATCCAACACCACAGACTTGTATCTGAAGAACTCTCTCTATAACTCAATTATGACTTTTTTATAGACTTTAGACAAATGTTTCCCAAATCCAAAAAAATTCATCTACACTTCAAGCCGCGATAACTTAGCCAAATGTCGACTGATTTTCAAGCTAGATGTTTTTAATTAATTTTGCATCAAATTTTAATTTAAAAAATTTTTTTTTCCCAGTTTTTTTTTTTGAGCGCTGGTCAATTTTCTTTTAAAAATCGTCAACTATGGACTTAAATTTTGGCTTAACAAAATCGATTTTTAACTTCACAAGTCCTCCCATAGCATTTTCAAATTGGATACGATTTCCAAGTTGTAAAACTTTCTGATTATGGTTTGTCTTGGTGTCACGCTTAAATTTATGATACTAAATTTATTTAATTTCAATATTTCAAACTTTTTTGAGAACAAAAAACTTTGTGAGATGAACAAATGCAAAACTAAATTTAAATAGCTAAAACCATATAATGCACTTAATACGCCAACGGTTCAGAGGCTATCTACAGCTAAGGACAACTCAATTTACAAGCTCTCTTATATGATTATACACATACTTATATAGATTACATTAAACTCGATTCGGGCTATGTTCTCGTCTGTTACGCTTACTCGTTCCGCTCAACTTTGAGGCCATAAAAGTCCAGCCAACATTTTGGCACATAAAATATGCGTAAAATATACGCGCAAATAGTTTAGATGGCAAAGGGAATGAAATCCTAGGACTCGGTCAGTGGCTAATAGCAAAAGCAAGTCAAAGATAATTGCTGCCGGACTACTTTGTCGTTCTGTGCTTTGCATTTCTGTGCCGCCGCCTCAAAAGATACACTCAAAATTTTACGAGCGCAAATGCCATTAAATATCCAAACGAATCTACATGAGGCGACTTCCTTGGCTACGTGAAGTGTCCAAAAAGCCGCCGTCGCCTTGGCACGGGTTCGTCTAGGCCGCTAGTTCCGCCTAGTCGCCTGGTACATCGAGCTGCCGTTTTATTGTGGCCCATCAAAAAAATGTTAAGAGCACGATTTCCCATACCCATTGTCTGCGCAATGTAATTGCAGCATGTCGGAAATTCTGTCTGAAATTCAGCAGTTGAAAGCATGGAAAAGCAATTTCAGCGTGTAATGAAAATCCTTTGGCCTTAACATTTGATGTTAATTGGGTTGCGCTGTTATTTACGTTAGCAGCAGAACCTTAACTGCACACTTACATTGTGGAGACTTTTTAGCAGTGAACTGACAGGCTGTTAACTTAACAGCATGTGCATAGAATAAACAATGTTAAGCAGTTTTCAAGCCAATTATAACTGCCTAAATAATGTGATAAGAAAATTAACTTTTATTTTAAGAGGTTTATATAAATTATAATTTTATGCTTCAGCTCGACTATTAGTCAGACAGATAACAATTCAAATCTTCGAAAGCCGGCAACGTTGTAAGCAGCCCAAATAACTGACCCAGAAACGAGAGCAGTCTCTTGGAGTCGAAGAGAGTGAGAGTGCGAGAATGTGCGAGTGGCTGGCGACAAAGCGACAAAAGAGACCAAATGCAACTGGGGGCCAAAGTAAAATGAGTTGAACATTGTTGAGGCAGGTGACGAAGTGTTTAACTTCGTCCTTGATACGACAATATGTTACGCTGAGAGCTGCCGCTAATGTCCTAGCTGGATGGCAGCTTGACGGTCCAGCAACAGCAGCCAAAGACAACGGCAACAGCAACGGCAGCAACAGCAACGACAGCAGCAGAAACGGCAGCAGCATCAGCAGGAGTTCTGCTGCGGTGTCTTCGTCTCATGATTTGAACGAAGAGACGTCGTCAAAAACACACAAAACAGAAAAAAAAAAAAAAATCGGAAAAGGACGACGAAGGCTGGGGCGACGAAAAAGTGAGCTCTGCCGGCGTTGGCGTCGCTGCCGCATTGGCCACACGCTGTGCGCGCGGAGCAGTTGGCCCAGCATCAGTCTCGAAAAGCCTTCTGTGCGTGCAGAGGTTAACGCGTGCCACACACGTCGTATACGCAACGTGCGCCGACAGCCAAAAATAAAAGACGTAAACGAAAGCCACGTGAAGTGAGTGCCACACCGTGTGTCTGCATCTGAGCCCGACTCTGAGTGGCCTGTGTGAATCCTTGCTGCGCCAGGTGGCCAGTTGACGGCCCAACGAACCATGCCAAAGGCATTGAACTGTGGCGCGACATGACTGGACATGGACATGGGCATGGACCTGGACAGCGACTTGGCAGGGACCGTTACTGATGCGAATGCTGTTGCTGTTGCTGCTGCGACTGCTGCTGCTGCTGCTGCGGCCTCAGTTATTGTGGGGGCTATTAAAAATTGATGGCCATTGAAAAGTCTTAACAAGTGTGAAAGGCTGACTGGCCGAAGTCCGAGGAAGTCTTTGTTATTGTTGCGTCGCCTGGTTTTGACAGTTTCAGCTTTTGGGGCCATCGGCTCGGCGCATTGGCAGGTCAAAGGTTGAGCAGCTGAAATTGCCGAGCGGCGTGTTCACTTGACTTCTCGAGTGCTACCAAATTAATTAACATGACAATGACGAAGGTGAATTGCGTGTTTTAAGGGTTGCCCAACGCCGCGAATTGGCGCCTCGTCGCCTTCCATTTATGCAACGCTTAAATCAACTCTCGCAGTGCCAGCATTAAAAATCCACCTAATGTGTTATTGTTGTTGTTCTTGTTGTTGTTGTGGTTGTTTCCTTTTTTTCCTTGATTTCCGAAGCATTTACAAGTTTTTAATTAGACCCTTTATGTGTCGAAGGGTTTGACGGGCCCCGTAATTAATTGTTTATTGTTAGCGATTTTAAGCCGTGTCGAACGTGAAGGAATTCGCAATGCTTGTTGCGTCATTAAAGTCGTGAGGGTGTTAAGAGTGGGCGTGGCGAAACGCCCATTCGCAGCACTGCCGAAGGGGTCACAATTAAGTGCAATGTGAATGGATGTGAATAACAGCTTTTATAATAAATCCGAGATTTCAATTTGAATTCTTTGGAATTGTTAGATATACTTATTTATAGCTATTCAAATTGATATCTCTAAAAAGCCAATAGCCCCTTCTTCCCCTTTTCGCTACGTAAGTTATTAATATTTATATACATATATATATATATATATATATATATATATTTATATATGTGCAGTATAATATAATACTATTATAGCTATTATATTATATCGTTCCACATGCAAATAAATTTCTCAAATATAAGTATTTAATACTCTTACTTTGCAGAAAATGTATCTTTTAAAAATGAACTTTTCTATTTTTATTAAAATAACAACTATTTTATTTTTTAATTTTAATATTTAAAATCAATTTTATCAATTTTAATCAAATAAATAAAGTTAATTTATCCCAGCAAAAAATGTATTTTGCTTTGAATATTAAAGCACTTAAATTTTATTTGAAATTGTTTTAAAAAGAGAAAGACATGGTGATTAGTATATTGTTTTTAATCTTTTTTAGCTATGTTTTATTAGAGAAAACTTAAAATTCTTTAAAATAAAATCTAGAATTGTCTTACCATTTTTTTTGTTTTTAATAATAATTTAATTTTGTGATAGCTACTTTAAATACACGTTATCGAAAATCGTATTTACAAATTTTTATTAGCTGTGCTTTGCAAGCTAGATTTTATGCTAGACTGAATTTCCACTTAATAAAATGGAAATTGAAGCATTCTTAAAGCTGTTTGGATCATTTCTTAAATATTATACAGTTAGACGTATAAGTTGCTCGTCACGTTCCCACATCGCTCAAAGCAAAACCCCACTCCCCCCCTTGTAGGAATATTTGTCTAGCATTAAGGGGATGCCTGTCAGCTGCCGCTGCTGCTGCTGGTGGTACTCCTTCTCCTGGCACTCCTTCTACTGGTTCAAGAGCAGGCACTTAAACCCTTTTGACAATGTCACAGGGGGAGCATCAAATTGACGGCGCTGTTGGTTACGCGTGATCATCATCCCGATGATTATTATTATGATAATGATGTGGCTGAATTCAAGGCTGGCATCACATATGAGTTAGCAAGCAGCAAATATTCTTTAAAGGCATAACATTATTGGAAAAAGTAAAAGAAAAGAAAAAATATTACAAGTCCCAAAATAGCAACGAGATGAACGCAGCCCGAAAGTAAATGGAAAACGGGGAAAACTCGCGAGTTCCTTTGAGTTCAAGCAGACATTAATGAAGGGTAATGACAGCTCAAGTACAGTGTTTTATCTAAGTATATTACAAAGGCAGTTAAACTTGAGAGGCACTTGAATTGCGACAAATTCATTTAAGGCCTGCCGGCAAATTTATAAGCAGCTGGCTAATTTATTTGACAAGCAGTTTGGGTTAAAGCTCGTTTAATCATAAATTTTTAAAAATAATATGCATTGGTTTATTTTTTTTTGTTTTAGCGGGTGTGGCAGGAAATTGAAAATGCAAAGCACTTCAAGTGACAAACACACAACAAATACAAATACAAATACATAAATACAAGTATGCTTAGAGGCGGGCGGTGGGAGAGAGCGGATTGTGGGGGGGGTGGGGGGAGTCATGGGTACGACGCAACAATAATTTATAAATGAATGAATAAAGGGCGCAGGGCGCTGGCAATGGGAATGGCAAATAAAAATAAATAAATAAAAATGGCAATGCGGCATAAAATGTGCCGAGGAGCCGCGAACAGCGGCAAAAATGTAACTGCGGCGCGTTTATTTTATTGCGTATACGCGTCGTTGTCCCAGCCCAAAAGAGTAGGCAACGCAAATGCTTCGCCCCATATGACTTATTTGCTCATGTGTATATGCTGCTTATATATACTGAGTGTGTGTCTGTGTGTGTGTTTGTGTTATATGGCCACAGCAGCAGCCACGCAGTGGCTCAACTTATTTTCCACAAAATTAAACCATCAAAAATTTGCCAACAACAATGCTGGGGTAATTTATTTGACTCATGGCGTTTTGCCGGGTTGTTTAGAAAGCGCCAGCCGCAGCCGCAGCAACAGCAGCAACAACAGTGTAGTGCCCCAAGCCTGCAATACATACACACACACACACACACACAAAACACACACATATACGGCCAACAAAAAAAAGCAGTATTTAAAGCAAACACATAGAGCGAGGCTGGTGCATATGAACAGCCCGCAACAACAACAACAACGTTGAGTGCGGACTGTGGTCATGTTGGTGACGTGTGCGGGGCCACGTTGGTTAGAACCGCGTCTGCGGGTCCGGCTCTGGGCTTAAGCCCAACTGGTTGACTTGATGTACACGACGCATACATCAACGGACGGCGGGCAGCGGGCAGCACAAAACATTTTTTTGTTGCTTGCGGCCCTTTGACGTGCCGCACTTTTTGTTGCCAAAAATTAAACAAACTGCCGGACAAGCGAGAGAGAGAAAAAGAGAGAGAGAAATACAGAAAGAGTGCTGCGCCACACTGTGATGATGAATTGATGATAATGCCGCTGGGGCTTTAGGCAAATACTCGTAATATCTGGCATAAACCACCAACCACCACCCACCCCCCTCGCACACATTCCGTCTCGTTTTTATGCCCTGACGAACTTGGCTTTGAAAGAGTTAAGCATTTATTTATTTACATGCACATTTTTGCTGTTTATCCTGCTGTCATTTTTTCTCCACTCTTTTGCTACTTTTCCTGTCTTTTGTTGTTTTTTTTTTTTGTGCAGTTTATTAAGTCTCAAGTGGCGAGTCTCAGTCTCACTCGTAGCTGGCAGTTCTGGCCCGCTTCGCTGTGCTTACAGCCAATTTCATGCAGAGTTGCGCGCGCCTAAAGCTGTCGTCCTTGATGGATGGCTTTTGACGCAGGCAGCCAGCATTTGGCGGCCAATTTGATTTGCGCCGCATCTAGCAGACTCAAGCGGAGGCGTGCCGGGGCCAACTGGCAGTCAATCGGTGAATGGCCTGCAGCACTTGTCGATTTATAAGGCAACCAGCAGCAACAGTAGCAGCAGCAGCATCAGCAGCATCAGCTCACAGCCTGGACTAAATTAGGGTTTGTTGTGAATCGAATGGTTGGCTTTTTGCATGCATCGCCCGAAACGGGCATTCGCATTGGCATTCAGACAGATGAATGCGAATGCGCATCAACACACGACGAAACACAGCTCAAGCATTGAGCCTATGAAAAGCTCGAATATCAGTTGGAGTTTTTCGGCTCCATTCAGGCAATCGACATGCGTCGGTGCAAATAGGGTTAGCTGATTTCCAGCTACGACTTCAAAGTGAAGAGGGAAATCTGTGCGAAGGTTGTCAGTTGCAATTATAACTACGCATTGTGCCAGAATAAATTCATTGAGTGAATTTACATTACTATAAGTAAGCACTGCATTTATGCTTAACTCTACTTTACATCTCAGAAAATAATTTAATTTCATTATACAAATGCATGCAACTCATTATTTCAACTACGAAATAAACTTCATTTCTTGAAATGCTAAAGAGCAGCCAACTCAGCGCAATTGCAAAAGGAAATTCTGGCAACATCACAGTTCATTAAACAGCAGGTTGGGCATTTTTCACTAGTTGGGTATATTCAGCAATTAATTTCTTGTTAATTATTGCAATATGTTTGCCCTTTTCAGGGTGTGTCAGCTGTGAAGATTTTTTCGAATATTAATTTAAAGAAATTTCAAGTCAAGTATATATATATAGTGGAATAGCTGCTTCAAATGTCAATAATTTGAACTCATATAGTCATCTCTCATAAAATTAAAAAAAATAGCTATTTAAAGAAATTTAATATGTCAATTGTTTCTTAATCTAATAAATAATAAACTGATATTGAAATAAATATATGGTTAACATACGCAACTAAATTTAAATGAACATATCGAATTATATACACATTTTACCTAAGTGCATATATTTGTTAATGTTACATTTTTTAAATATACACAAAATAGTTGTATAGATTCTGACAACCTGTGCATATCACCTTCTCCTTCATGTCCGACCATTGTCTCAGTCTTAGGTATTCTCGTTCCAACAGCGAGTGCATTAGGTGTAGTTTCATGTTGTTGTTTTTTATTCTGCTGTCTTGCTGTCAGGGCCAGAATAACTACATAACATGCCGACAATCCGCATGACGTATACGCCCCGGGGGCCGCAAGTGCAACAATCAGCTGCGTGCTTTCCGGCGCTTACAACTGCCAACCTCCTCGCCAGATCGTGCGTGTCTGTCTGAAGTTTAAGCCAATGCTAAAGCGGGTCTTTGCCAATGTCTGTAAGTCGACGAGACGGATATAAATTCTCAGAGAGATAACAGCATCTGCAGCAGCAGCAGCAGACAGCGATAAATCTTTAACATTGATTTTGGCAGTAAGCTGCCAAGAAGCTACATTTCGGGCCGAAATCAGGCCAGAACTTAAATTTGACAGACGCTTAATGCAATTAGCAGATTCTTTGGGCAAATTGTGTTAACCAAAAATCTTAAAGGGCCGAAATTACAGCAACTGCGTCTTGGCCAAAACTGAAACGGGCCATAAAAATTATCAGCAGCCCAGCGGCAGCGAAAGTTGACAAGACAAGGCGCTCAAAATAGACGAAAGTCATAAAAAACCATAAAAAACAAAAATAAAAAAAGAGAAGAAGAAGAAGAAGAAACAGCAGCCGCAGCGTCAGCAGGGAAACCGGCGAATTTAGCAGCAGGCAAACTGGCAGCCAACTGCTGCGCATCCTGGGCCACAACTGCTGCGCCTCCCTTTGTGGCAGGCGCGCATTTCCGTTTGTTATCGCGGCAATGTAAAAGCGTTTCCGCTTAATGCGCGCACACGACATCGTCAACAGCAGAAGCATCAGCAGCAGCAGCAGCTAAGGACGTTATTTAACTAGTAGCTGCGCGGGATTACGAACGAAATTGGAAAGGATTTAAAATGAGCCACCCGCCAGAGACGCAGTCAGCGGCGCTGCCGACGCCGACGCCGCTGTTGCTGCTGCGTCTCCTCGGCGCTCTGCTACTGATCGTCAGCATACTGAGTGGTAAGTAGAGAGGGGTAGCGGGGGTTACGTTCCATTTCCAAATATTTATGCACGTGATTAAGCGTAAACTGTTGCTGGGTCCTTCATAAATGTCAGATACGCACACCTATCACATGAGCCGCGATTTATTTTCGTTAGCAATTTATTTGCAGAACTATTTACGAGTATTGCCAATGGCAACAGCAGCAGCAGCAACAGCAGCATCAACACCAACAATTCAATAAATGCAACAATTTGCATCGACAACAGTCATAAATTTATCTTAAATGAACAAATATTTTCTTGCTGCTGCTGATGCTGATGCTGCTTGCTAGCCTGGCAAATAAAATGTGGCATGGTTATACAAAAAGCTTATCGTTGCCACAAAGGCAGCAACAACAAGCACAACAACAATCACAACAACAACAGCAGCAGCACAAAAGCAATAAATGCTCGCAATGCGTATGAAAACATGGCTCAAATTTGACAATGCATTTCAATTTGTAATGCATTAAAGACAAAGTGCATACAGAATCGGAATACATAATAAATACTTATGGCCATACACAAACATGTACGGGAGCAAATACACATATATAAGCGAGATTTCGATCAATATAGTATGTAAATTGAAAATACATTCTTATATAATGCTCCAGCAGCGCATTGTTTCATATCAGTTTCCAGTTTGGCACATACGGCACACGCATACACTAGAAAATTTATTATAACGACGATCTGAAATATCGTTGAGCAATTAAACAATATACTCAGATGACTGACATAAACGGTGCGATATGAAATTACAAGCAATTAAGAAAGGCAGCAAATAGCAGCGAGAGTTAAAGTTACGTGAGAGAGCAGAGCATTTTATGGTACCCAAAACAAAATTGTTGAAAATATGAAGCAATGAAAATCGCATAGAAAGGCGATAAAGAGAAGAAAAGAATGACATATGGTGGAAAGAAAGATATATTCAGAATAAGACAAACCAGGATATAGAGAGCGAGAGACAGAGGAATAGAGAGATAAAGATATAGAAAGTGGGAGTGTAACAAGGGTAAGTATAAGATATTGAAAAGAAAACAAAAGAGTAAATAAAAGTATAAGAATGATAAAGTAGGAAGGGTATCAGAAATAGAGAGTCCGAGAAACTATGATAAGGAACAAAAGGAACAATTTGTAAACCTTTATTAATGTTATGTCACAATCAGCAACCAGCATAGCCTCTAATACGACTTTGACAATACATTTCTTAAATAAAGAGACATTCTACATTTTAAATTCATAAATCATCAAATTCATATGTGGGACATATCTGGCATTTTTGAGTATATATTTATTGCTAATATCTTAATTAAAAGAACTAAAAAGCCAAGTTAGCTTTTCATCAGCAAAAACAACTTTATTTTACTATTACATCAACTGATTAAAATTGAAAATATTCATCTAAATATTTACTTATTTACAAAACAGTTTGCAAGAACTTACCAAAAAATCCCTTCATTGCATCGCAAATGCACTTTGCCTGTATTTTGTCCAAAGCAAATACGTTTGTTTTTCTATTCAATATTTTTATTATTTCAATCCCCTACTTTAGGGATTGTACATACATATGTCATGCTTCGCAAAGGATATATGTTGATATCCTTGTGCTCG
The DNA here is from genome assembly GCA_035041545.1 of Drosophila colorata. NCBI lineage: Eukaryota > Metazoa > Arthropoda > Insecta > Diptera > Drosophilidae > Drosophila > Drosophila colorata. The sequence continues at coordinate 1,959,800 of JAWNLD010000662.1, read as the reverse complement.
ATTTGTGGCCAGCATAAAAATATGTCAAATGCAAATTATGCGCATAAATATAAATAAATATATGAATCAACAAATAAATATGCCACATAAAACGAGCTGTGGCCACTACCCTTACCCCTCCCACAGCCCCCAGCCACATGTCATCGCCACTTTGGTGGCCACGCGCTGCCGCAGCATCTCCGTGTGTAAAAGTCAATTTGCTCTTCGCTGACGCCCAAAAGTCGCGAGTGTCATAAACATGGCCAACATGCCATGTGGCCGCCAAGTAAATAAAAGCACAGAACGCATGCTGCAGAGCGGCGAAAAGGGGGAAGGAGGCAAATGCAAAATAATTGCATATTTATATGGGCAATCGGAGAAGCTCCGCCTAGGCGGCTTCTTGCCTCAGCCCTCCCCTCCACTTGGATTGCCTTTGCCGTTCGCCGGGATTTCATAAATATAAATCTGCATTGAGGCGACTTTTAATAACGCAGCAAATGTGAAAATATATATATTGCTATATTGCCAAAGATATGTAAATATATGAATGTATATTGCGATGCCCCAGCATTGCATGCTGTTCAAATTTATTTCAATTAAACAAATACATTATTCAGGATTTTTGGTTTGCATTTGAAGCGCTGCCTAAATTTAAATCGTATTATCTTTTTGATTTGTTTAATATTATTGATTAGGCTATCGACACTTGTCGTTATTCCTTTAGGTTAAATTCAATAGAGATAATAGCAGTTCGTAATTTATAAGGTTATTCAACAAATACAAAAATATGGCTAAAATGTTCAGTTTTCAAAATAAATAATATATAAATATTTTATTATTACGGTAATTTAAATTTGCAATGTTGCGTTTTATTTTGTTTCTAAGCAAAAAATGATATACATTAAATATTTAATATATACTTCATTTATAGATAAATATATATTTATATTCTGAACCCATTGAAAATGGGTAAAAAGGGTATAATGGTTTTGTGCAAATCTATGTAACAGGCAGAAGGAAGCATCTCCGATCCCATAAAGTATATATATTCTTGATCAGCACGACGAACTGAGTTGAATTAGCCATGTCCGTCTGTCTGTCCCTCCGTCTGTCCGTCTGTATGAACGCAGCGATCTCGGAAACTACAAAAGCTAGAAACCTAAACTAAACGACTTTAGATTCTCCTAATCCATACGCAGTACGAGTTTATAATTTTTTTCGATATCTTCCTCCGTTTCATTGTTATCGATTTAAAGACTTGGTTTTCTTGGCATATCTCAGAGACTACAAAAGCTAGAGCCATTTAATTTAGTTCATTATGTGCTCATTAAGGATACGCAGATTACAAATATTTTGGATTTTGGATACCTCCCCCCATTCGTTCCCCATGTCAAGAAAACGCAAATCAAATACTACAGACCTGCGCTTTGGTTTGTACATAGATTTGGTGGATGCTCTTATTAAACACTGAAAGTTTCAAAGCAATCATACTCTTAGTTTAGAAGTTACTCAAAAATTTATTTTCCATAGTGGGGCCAAGTTCGTGCGTTTGTGTGTGTGTGTGACTTTGTGAATGTGTGTATGAATACAAGGGTATCTCCTTGTCGGGGACGGCCGGCTAGAGCCATCTTACTTGTTTTATATTAGCAAGCATTTATCTTTCGATTATTAAATACGAAATACGAATTTACTTCACATTTAAATTTGTATCATTTTAGCTTGGAGCCATCAAAAACTTATTATGTTGCTTAATTTAGTCAATATATATTGTTCAATGTATGCTTTAAGTACAGTGCCGACAAAGTGACTTAATTACTGTCAATTGTGGATTGATTGACAACAGCTTTCAGGCACTCAATCGATTGGCCTCATTCTAATAAAATCCTTTCAAAAAGTACAAAGGGAATCTTAGTTTGTGCCTGAAACTGGTATACATATGTACATGTTTTTTGAGATAAAGAGAGAGAGAGATAGGGAGAGATAGAGATGAAGAATGCAGGAAAGTAATCCAATGAAATTCAGTTAAAATCACTCAAGAGCATGAATGGCAGCGTTTTATCTCGTCGCTTTGCTTTTGTTCTCGGCTGCGGAAAAGGAAGCGCGTTGATAATAATAATGCCAACACTTGGCTTTTGTTTTAGTCACCGCAGAACAACAACGATAGCAACAACAAAAACATGGCACTTTAATAGCATAAATGCGGCACTAAACAAAACCAAAATCAACGAAAACGGAAAGCGGCAAGGGGAAGGGGAAGTGGAAGGGGAACTGGTACGGGAAATGGGATGGGAGCGCAGACAGCGTGCCAGCAGCGCACAGCTGTCATAATGAAACAGTCAAGGACAATGGCGGCCAGCGGAAATACAAAGTGTACGTTCCGTACAGGCCCAGTGACCTCAGCAGCCCACCGCACTAACCCCCCCCCCTAGCTCGGCCACGCCCCTTCCACCCAGCCCTGTAGCTGTCTGTCGCACCGCTGCGATTAAAGCGCCAAACGAAATTTTGTCTGAGAGTGGTGGTAGAGGGAGGAGTTGGACCGGCCATTTATAAGAGCATCAGTTACAATAACACTGCGCGCGATGTGGGCGTGGCCGGACCGACAACAATAGCCAGGCCATTGTCATAAATTAAAAATGAGGAAGTGTATGAAATTTAACAAAAACAAACGGCCCGCGGAACAGCAACAGCGACGGAAATACAAAAAGCACTGATAAATAAAATTCTAGGAAAAAAAAAAAACCAAAATTATGATATAAATACAAAAAAAAAAACTGCGCAAAATGTGAGGCACGTGGCAAAAGGCCACAATTTGGCCACGCCTAAAGTCAAAAGTCGCTTCTAAAAACAAAAATAGAAGGTAACAACAGGCATCCTAAAAATAAAATTATTATAATAAAGAAAAAACAAAGTTAGCCACGGGCCAAAGCGCATATTGACGCACTTAATTTACGCAATTTACCCATCTCTCGCTCACATCCACCTTCTTCACCTCTCTTCTTCTTAATAATTTAATTCTGATTTACGAAAATAAAGAAAATTGTTTGCCTGCTTTAAGGCTCTCTGGCAAAAGTCTCTGGGGGTATCCAACGCGTGCCGCAAATTTCCTGGTCACGCGTATTTGAGATATGTCCTTTAGTGTCGCCACAGCAGCCACTTCACCAATACACACCCGTACAGATCGTCTGCTGTGGCATGCTCCTACAGCAGCAACAAAAAATCCACTCGCAAAGTCCTCGCTGCCGGTAGCTAACCTAGCGTCTATGTCCAAGCCGCAACGGCTTTGATGGAATTTATAAAAGTACACCAGACAAATAGAAAAATAAAAAAAATAAAATACATTTTTTTTAGATTGGATTTAACTATATTTTTATATTATTTTTATATTTATAAGTATTGTTAAAGTTATTAAGGAATTAACTACTAAACACCCTTTCAAGTGTAAAGTATTTTCTCTCTTTAACATTCTAGAAATATACACATATTTTCTGAAGTAGCATTTTTTTTAGCAAAAATATCTATAAGGTATGCTACTTTGATATCAAGTTTACCCCTACTGAAAGTGAATTTTTCTACAAACAAACCTAACTCATCTTAACCAATAACTGCAATTGATGTAGAGTATACGGAATCATAGCAAATGCTATTTTTTTTATCTATGACAGCTCTTGTTTGGTCTCCCGCATTGCTCTGCTATTTTTTCCGGCATTTTACTTTATTTTATACATGTTACCGAGTCTTTTTTCTCTTTTGGTTTTATTATTATTTTTTTAAGCTGATTTGCTCGCACGGCACGTTTCGTTTTTAGTTCAGCTCGGTGTAGATTTTCGGGTGGACTCTCGCCCTTACGCCTTCTTTGGCTTTATTTTTGGCTTTGGGCATTTGTTTAAATTAAAGATTATGCACAAGTTAAAAACAAAAAAAAAACCATAAAAAAATATATATATATATGGTTCAAAACAAATTGGCATTTAAAATTGTAATATTAAAACCCACGTTGAGGCGTATGCTGAATTTGCCATGTGACATCATTGAAAAGAGTAGAATAAAATACAGTGCCCTGTTCAAGCCCGACAGCTGAACCTTTGCTTAGCGTCTTGTTAGCAAGAAATGTGCGTCATGTTGCCACACAATGAGGCAACACGTAACACAAAAACAATTACAAAGCGAAACACAAAGAACAAAGCACAATTATAAATGAAAATATTCGTAATAATAAGCCATTTAGCACTCAGTTTTGTCCGCCGCTGCCTTTTATATAATTTATATTGTTAATTCCTTGCAGCCACCCTTCTTACCGTGCCCTATCCTGCCCCGCCCTAGGTGCCCGTCGCCCAACAGCCTGCTAAGCTCGTTTGCCGCCCATCAGCGGCTACCATAAAAGCTTCATAAACATTTTACAGCTTGCAGTTGTTGCAGGAAACTGCGCCAGGGCCATAATTGCTGCCAGCCATTTTCCAGTTTAGCCAGCTAGAAAGCCAACTAGCCAAATTGCGGCAAGTGGCAAGCGGGAGTGCTGTGCGTTTCAGAGAGCCTTTTATGGCATTGTCAAAATGTTCCTGTGTTGAACAAACTTTTATGGCACTCGCACTTAAAGCGCTTGCATCTTTTTCTTATCTAAAATATTTACAATTTATAAAAATGCGAAGACAGAAAGTTATGATAAGTGGCAGACCAAGGACAATATAAATAAATATAAGTTTATGTTGTCGTTGGTCTAACCCAACCCTTGTTAATGCAGAAGACTCTTTGGCAACTATTTTAAGATTTCAAGACTTAAACAACAGCACATTTTAAAATGTTTTTTATTTATTAAATGCATAAGCTCAATGTAAGCCTATGGAAAAAAACGAGCCTGTCATACTCATTATTCGATTTTCGCAATACGTAATCCGTAATCCTTGCTCATTATGGCTACACCTCGTTAGAGTTTAATTGAGCTCCGTTGTTCACCTGTTCGCTGCCCGAGGTGTAAATTACAAATCTGAACGCAGCGCATAATGAATGAAGCTGGCCGAGTGGCAAAACGGATGCCTAAATGAAATGAAATCGCAGTGAAAACGCTTTCATTTAGCCCTGGCCAAGACGCGGGCAAAAGTTTTGTAGAGCGCGACAAACTGTGGTCCAAGTTGATTAGAAAGCGGCCGCATTGTCGCCAGGGACTGGAAATGGGTGGGCCGAGGGGCCGGCCAGGGGGATCTGCCATTGGCAGCAGCCTAATGAGAAACTTGAAAATTTACGGTCAACGAGTTGTCAAAGTTCCGGCACCGAGGCATAGTTTTAGATGCCAAGTCAAACAATTAAGCGCTGCTCGGCGCTATTCCCAATGAATTCCATTTTAAATAAATAATTGCCAACGAAATTAAGCAATGAGCGACTGGAGGCGGGGAGCACGGAAAAAGGGATAGGGTGGGTAGAAGGTAGACAGTCTGCAATCACAGAGCGGGGCCTACTCCCGACTGGACTGAACTGGACCTCGACAATAAAACGGTCGAAGTAATGACAGGAAACAGCGATAAAAGGAAAAAGAAAGAAAACGCATGCATTAACATTGATAAGAAGCGCCGGGCGGACAGCAAATAAAAAGAGGCCGCAAGAGGGTCGGACAATCGCTAACAAAATGTTCATTAGCGCTGATCGGAAGCGGAAACGTTCGTGGCCCAAATGACCACGCAGAGGGGCGCTTGAACCCCGGCTATAACCGGGCGAGAGACAAGCCAAAGGCCGCACCTAAACAGCTGCCACAGGACGCTGCAACCAGCCGGAAGTCGCACGGCGGCTGATTTCCATGTCACATGAAACATGAACACGAATCGGTGCGCGCTGCCGACTCGTTAATAATTCACCGAGCGCAAATGGACTCCAACGTATTTGGCAGAGACGACAGCAGCAACAAACAGAGAAAAGAGGCAAAAATTAAAGTGCAATCAAATGCTGCTTGAAATTAAGGACACAACGCCACAAAAGCTTTTAAGTCCTATGCCAGCCAGAAATAAGTACAGCCAAAAGTTAATGCGAGTGCCACACAATTGAGGGAATCGAGTCCATTAGAGATGGACACTAATGATAATCCGCTTAGGCGGGCAAAGTGTACCCAACTATTTTATCGAATGGTATTTTTCAATTCAATATTTAAGTAATAAACTTATAGAATATTATAGAATAAATATGGTGTATAAAATATGCGACCGCATATAATATAATAAATAATATATAATAAAATATATAAATATACATACATCAATTTATAAAACTATTAGTGGTAGCAGGCAGTGAAAGTTTTCATCCAATCTACTTTTAAAATTATTTTCAAATATCTGCATACTATTTCTAGTCTAGTTTGGTATAAAAAGAATATATTATTTATATATAAAACTGGAGTAACAGAAAAGTAAATTTATTGTTTGGGGTCTGTCCCTGAAATTTATGTAAACATTTTAATTTTAGCTAATTTTAGGTATGCTTATTTTTCTGTTTGTCTTAAAAATTTCTAAATGATCAGTGAACTTTGTTAAAATGAATCATAAATTTATTATAAGGAGTCAAGAGCGCATAAGACTTTTTTGTAGGCATATGCATATAAATATGCATATATATATAAATACGTATCCCTTGTATGTAGATACAAATGTGTATCAATGTAGCCCCTCGAGGGGCCTCTTTAAATTAACAATTTTAATATTAATTAGGCAAGCAAAATATCACGTAAGAGCCCAAAAAGCTAATTGACAAAACGTGAGCTCGACAAACCGTTCCCATTCTCCCTTCTTTTGTCAGCACGTGTCCATCTCTAGTTTACACATCATAGGTCAACGGTGAGTGTACGTGTGCGTGTGCACTTGCGCATGTGTGTGAACCATTTTGGCGACCCAACTAGATGCTATCATCAATTGTCAAATAACCAACTGTGTGAGATTTGTGCACCAGCTGTGCCCGGCGAGAGCCAAAGCGTTGAAGCATTCATGGCGTTGCAAATCAACACACACACACCCACACACAGATATACGCACACGCAGGGTAGCTAGCAGCCACATTCCACACACGCACACACACACAGAGAGAGAACAGCATGCATGTGGTATACCCATAGAACAACTCACTTTGTGGGCTATTTGTTTTGGTCATACGCTCATTTGGCTTTTGCCAGGCAAATCGAATGCGGGCAAAGCAATGGGAAAAGAAAAAAAAAGAACCAACAACAGCAAAAAATGGCAAACGCAAAAGGTTTCGCAAACGAATCCTTGGACGGGACGAATCGGAATCGGAAAGTACGCAAAAATCAAGCCCAGCCCCAGCGCAGCAAAACAAACAAAGGAAGGAGCAGGGACAGGGCCAGGGATAGGGGCAGCTGGGGCAGCTCCAGCGAGGGGAACCGCAAGAGTACAACGTACAAGCAAGCGAATCATGGCGCAAGGTTGCCGCTGTTGCTGCCAAAAACCGAGGGCCAAGCATTGAGCTGAGCAATCGTAAATCTTCTTATGTGCAGCAGCATTTTAACGATAATTTGCTTTATTGGAGCAGTTTAGATTTGGGCAGCGGACCGGTCAGAAGCTCGGACCACAAGTCAAACGACAACTAGAGCGAGCTCTGTGTATGAGCGAGTGTGCGTATGTGTGTGTGTGTGTGTGTGCCTGTCTGTTTATGGGTGAATAAAAGAGGTATATTGGTTTTGTGTATGTTACGGGCAGAAGGAGGCATCTCCGAACCCATCGATTATATATATTTTGCCATCTGTTTGTGAGTCCCTTCTGGTATACCAAGTAATATTTAAAATTGCCATTTTTTTTCCATTATCGACAAATATTGATTTCCAGCCTTTGTTTTTTAGGTAAACAGGAATATTTTAAGAAAAATAGATAAAATAAATAATAAATAAATAAAAAATAAATAAAAATAAATAATAAAATATAAGAGCCTCACGCATTTTAAAAGCCTTACACCCGTTTTACGAAATAGATAAAAATTAATTAAATATTCATTTTGTTGTCTTTAATATAACAAATTTTGTGTGCATGTTCTCTTATACACTGAAAAAGAATAATTTTTTTTAGAAGATCAGAGCTGATTATAGGGTATTTCCTAATCAGACATCCTTAAGTAGAGCACTCATACTTATTTGGATTTGGCTTTAAGTTTGAATTGGGGTTTTGGGTTTGCTGACTAGTTTTGGCAATGCCCGACGCTGGGGTCTTGCCTTTTGAATGTTTCAACGTTTCCGTTTAAATGGTTTTTATAGCAAATTTATGTAGAGGAAAAACACTTCTTAGGTTCACCGAACGACCATACGCAGCAATCCGAAACCATAAAAATCGCTCACAAACACATGCGACCAAAAGCAGAACAGTCTGGACCTGTTTGCTCGCAGTCGGATACCCCTTCACTCCCCTCATCCCCCTCGCCGACCTCCTTCCGTAGGTGTGAACAAAGATTTGCCACTTTTGCTGGTCATTTGGCTCGGCTTGGCCAAATGCCTCAATATGTACCATAAATAATGACCATACAAATTGCCGGCTGTTAGAACCGAATCGGCTTTTGGCCCTGTTGCAGCTGCTGCAACTTGTCGTTTGTATTTTGTTGGCCTTCTTGTTGTTGAAATGTAACCACATGCTTTTAGGTAATTACCGGATCATTTAACCGTTGACAACCAATTGGCAGATGGCTGACATAGGTCTAATATGCGGTCTGTAGATTTGTGGGCATTTCTTCTATTCGATTTAATTAGAGCTGAACCCCATTTCAATTTGTGAATGATTTTATTTAAATGCGATGTTAACAGTCTGGTGAATATTTAATAGACAACTTGTGTCTTGCATTATGTAAAATAGATTCGAAACAGCGAATTTCCGATCGCAAATATTAAACATATTCTTTCATATATATTCTGAATCAGAAAAATATATGGTAAGAATATAAGATCAGTCAGGCTATACGACTAGGGCCAACATCATTCAAAGACCTTTTATCTGCTGCCTGCTGAGTTAGTTATTAATTGGGATAGCAAAATGGAAGGATTTGTCGTTGGTGATTTTAATGATGCAATGTCCAACAGTCATATACCACCATTTTACCTTTTTCATATGCATTAAATATATTCAGCACCATAAAGTTCTTTGAATTCCTAGCGAGCTTCATTCAAGCGAGCTTTCATCAACTCGATAACCCCTACTTAATTAAAATAGTTTCCCTAAATATAAATTTTCCTTTGCACCGGTCGTAAATATGAAAAATAAAAGAAAGTACACCACATCAATTCACATCGAACGCAAGCCAGAAAATAAATCTGTTCATAAATGCGCTTAAAGCTCATTATGTCAATGAAGAAATTAATTTACAATTTTCAGGAGAAAGTGGAACAATGAATTAAAAAATTTTTTTAAATCTGATCGGCAGCTGATTTTAATTACGTAATTTACTGAAACCAAATATCAAACGTGTTGCACCACAGTCACACAAACTGAAATATTTTATGCATCACTTCCGCTGTTGACATTTCTTTTATAATAAAGAAATTTTCGTATTTACGTGCCACACAGAAAACCCTTTACTCAGTATATACGCATGCTTGTGTATGTGTGTGTGTGTGTGTATGTGTGTTTGTGTGTATGTCTCATATGCATGCCGCACTTTCTCTGGCTGTTCCTGCATTTTTATATATTTTTTTCTCTGCCGGATATATGCGCCAGTGCTGTAGGCCTTTGAATTATGTTAAGCTTTGTGCCAGCAGTACTTATATTCACAGTCACACACACACACACACATACACACACAACAAACACACACGCTGCGACGCCAACGCCAGGCCTTGAGGCTGGCTGGCAAGTGACATTTGCCGGCATAAAAGTCAACAACTGTTTGGTTGTTGTTGCTGTTGTTGCCGTTGTTGCAAGTGCGGCTAGGGCTGTCAACAATGCCAAGGTGGCGCCTGGCTGTTGGCTTTTCATTGCTGACTCTGTGGCCGAGGGCCACTTACAAGTAATTCACATGCACCTGTTACTCATACGACCCGTTGAACAGTTGCCCAGCTAAACAGCGCCCGTAATTATTTTTGTTTAGCCTAATTTGCAGCATGGCTAAAGCATGCTCATAAATAAACAGAATACACGCACACACATACATATGCCTATTTACATAAATATGTTTGCACGCCCGCCAGCTGTTGCCGCCTCAACACAGGCCACAGCACGCAACACATGAGGCAAGCGTTTGCGGCATATTCGGCCGATTGGCATCGGGCGCGGCATAATTATATTCAGTTATAAGCTGTCATTGCCAGGGCACTTAAGCAGCAACTTTTTACATAAAAACAACAGTTATCGCAATAATAATCATAACAATAATATCAAGAATATCATTTGACAATAGTTGAACGGGCTTCATAAAAACCAGCTGTTAATGCCGCCATTTTCATAATATCATCAATGCATAGACAAAATGGCAGAAAACGAAAAAAGTGAAAAATAAATATTAATATTATGTTCAAAAAGCTCTGGCTGTTGCCCGTCTGGGCTGTCATAAAGTGCACAATAACCAAATGTTAATGGCCGAAAGCGCCGTTAAATATTTAACCCCAAATTTAACGAGCCAACTGCCGCAAATTGATTCATAAACAATTAGTTGAATATCAAAATTGGCCAAATTGTTGGCCGACATTAAATAAAAAAGTTTACTTTGGGTTAACAGCAATTAAAATTAATGCCAAAAGCTAAACGTGATAACTACTTAATATTAATAATAAATTATTGATAGACAAAAGGAGTTAAGGGGATGCCTAATTACTTAATTAATTAATAATTATTGATGAAAAAGGAAATGCTAAAGGAAAATTCCTAAATAATGATAAATAACTAAATCATTTGGAAAATACTTGATGCAAGTAACTGAAAAACAATCGATTGATGCGATTATGGAAATGAATTTCATAAATATATTTTCTTAAAATATAAATGTCTCGAAAAAAAAAATACAAATAAATATCTTAGTTTGCGATTCAGGTTTTTTTCTGTTATTAAAAAGTTTTTATTTTATTTACACTGTTATCAAAAGCTATCCATATATCTGTATTTGTTAAAGTAAGTATACAAAAATATCAATGTTTTACTCTGAGTTAAACTGTATGAATATATATTATAATAATATTTTTTTTAACACTGCTAACGATTATTTGCAATCATTTCTTTTTATATATAAGAAATAATTATTTTTATACTTATTAAATTTTCCCATTATTCACATTTATTTTTTCGTGCGCTTTTCTTGGCTTAAAGTCGTTGCTGGCGCTTATCCATTTCATCCATTTCGTGCATATCAATAATAAACAGCAGCTCGCCCACGCGCCATTTGAAATATGATTTATGTGGCCCGGAGCATTTGAGTCCAAGACGATGACTGGTCTTTGCGCTCCCTCCCCATCCCCCTTCGACACTCCGTCGCGCGTCTGTCCGTTTGTGCGGCTGCTAAAACTGTCGAAACTTGTAAGTGTTGCCAGGGTGATTTAGTTGCGTCTAAACGAAATCGAATGCCGCCTTAATAGCCCCCGGACAGACAACTCGCATAATTTTACACGCAGACAAGCGAACGGACAGAAGGCACAAAGGCAGACAGAATCCGGAGTCCGGAGTCCGTTGCCTGGGCTCGGTTAGGAGTAAAATCGTTTCTTATTAGCAGCCAAGGCATTTGAAATTATAATGCCACTCGACAAATCGGTAAAGTTTCGTTGGCCTTTGCCGTCTGCCATGGCTCAGTTGGCGTCGCTCTCTTTTAGTCATAAATTTAAATTTGATTTTTATATTGCCTTTTGATATGTGCGCCAACACTTTAAGCTTTCTAATTTACCACATAAAAACGAGAAAAGTTTTCATTTCTCTGCCCGTTGTACAATAGACAAACTAAAAACCATATAATATGAGACGGCTTAAGCCTTCAATGCATTCTACAAACAAATTTGTGAAAATTTCGAACATAAAAAATATAAAAGCATTTATATGATTTTTTAAATGCGACGACGACAATTTCCGGAAAATTTCTTTTTCTAAAAGCTAAAAATTTCTTGGGATTTATATTTTATTAAACATTATATTTGTATACTTAAAATAAATTTAATTTTGTTTAAGTACAATTCCACTTTAACACATATATTTAATGCCCTTGGCACAGTCGGAAACCTTTTTCCAAAATCACTTTAACTGCCATTAAAGAAGTCCGAAAATTGAGACATTTGCAACGTAATATTTGTAACCTTGATCTACATGCCAATAGCTGTTAATTTTGATTATAACGCCAACGTTAACACTGTCCATGATTTGCGTTTGTCCAAAAAAAATAAAAGGAAAAAGAAAAACTTTTATAGCAGCCGAGGCGTACACAAGGATACATCAGGATATGGCTCTGCGAGGCTTATGCCTTATTCAATGAGTCAGCCAAGACGCAAAACTTTTTCATTACGCAATTTTTGCGCTTCGCTTATGTCATGCTCATAGTTATAGTGCATATACACATACACACACACACATTATTTTTAAAAAAAAATCATACTCATATACATGCATGTGTGTATGTGTGCTCTATATGTATGCGTGTTTTGGTATATACGTTGTTAGTATGTATATTTAGCATGGCTTTTTGCTTAAAAACTTTTCTAATTCCATTAACGGAACGCACATGCGAGAGAGAATTTGGCTGAAGGTCCCTTTTTGGCTGTTGCTACATTTTCGTAGCTGCCACCAAGTTTTCGGCCACAATGCATTGGCCAACAACGTGGCCCCAAACAAACTGCGTGACTTCTCAAATTGACTGGCGCTGGCTTTTTGTGCCGCAGCACACGGCTCTCAGCTCTCGGCTGCCTGCCCACATAATTTGCAGTTTAAAGTGATAGAGAGAGCGAGAGGCAGAATGAGGACTGCGTCGGCGGTGCGTCTTGGCCAGCTTTAATGAGCTGTAGTTGTGTACAGATTTGCCATAGCTCGTCATCCGCAGACCAGTTTAATGCTTGAGCAACGCCGTAACGCCCCGCCCCCTCCACCTCTCTCTTTTCCACACCCCCTCACGACCATTTGGGCTCAGCGCTTCGTTTCAAATTGTTAATGAAATGAAATTTAAATTTTGTATCATTTTTTCTGCTTTCTCCCCTGCCAAGACATTTGATTGCTATGGTAAGTTTTCGACTGCGTCTTCTCCTGCTTCTACTTAATTTCCCAGCTTGCCGTTGTTGTTGTTGTTGTTATTGTAATGCTGCTGCTGTAATTTGGTTTAATTTCAGTTAATAATTATTTTCACATTTTCGGCATTGCTTGCGGTTGGCGGCGCTGGCCGCGTTGCCTTGGCGCAGGGATCACAGTTAATTAGTTTGTAATTATTATAAATTGAGGATGAATGCTTGTGGCAAGTTTAATTGGATATTTGATGTTTTTAAATTACGCAAAAATGAGCGTGAAATATTAGCGCAAGTAGCGCATACTTTGCGGCATAAGCCACAGCCAAAGCTAGATCGAGTTCTAGCTACTGCCACACTAGGCAGTTAGTCATGTTGCAAGTAAATTAATTTTTAATGCCTTCACAATGTCACACTGCCACATATTTATGTGGCAAGCGTGGCAAGCCTGCAGCTGCTACGCCCTCCCTCTCACACACACTCTCTCTCTCTCGCTCTCTCTGTCTCTCTCTTGCTGTTCCACTGCATGCTCATGTCGTTGACCGCTGCGCTTTGTCACACGTGCCACGCCCACATCGTGCCCGCGCATATCACAACAATTAATCATAATCTCGTTTAGCCCCCAGGCAGTAGTTGGCCCACGTACAAACCCCAGCGTACGCTCGGCAGTTTTTCACCAGTCCCAACAATAAATTTTACATTCTCCGACTGCGTCTTGAACAGCAGCCATAAGTTGGCATCACGGCAGCGCCTCCGACTCCATGGAAACCCTCTCACCCGGTCACACTTACCCAACACAAAATATGTTTAAAATTTGCACCAGTTTTGCAACTGTTGTGATTGTATTACTTGTAAATTTGTGTGCCAGCTTCTCACACGTAGTTTTGCAATAATTCAGAATGAAATATGCCTTCATAGAGAGGACACCCGGACACACCTTGCAAATCATTATAGGACAATTGCAAATACCTTTGAATTTAGCCAAAAGCTTAGAGTCTTAAATGTTAGACGCTTAGGTATATAGGCTTTATAATAAGGTAATAATGTAACAATTAATTCCAGAGAATGTTCATAAATATCTAAATTAAACTTGAGAAGTTGTGTAAAACTTTTATTTTGTCTCTGCAATATTCTTAACTAAGTTAATTTATAAAAATGTTAATTAAGTTTTAATATTCGTAGCTATATTTATCGATGTAGAATATTCGCAGATAATTAAATATAATAAAAATAAGCAATGAGGAATACGGAGAGCTTAGCATTATCAATTTAAATTATTATCTCCCTAGAGACATTTTGAATATATAACAACTTTTTTTGGGGTTGTTTGGATTTGATTTTAGTTTTATTTTAACATCTATTGATTTTTCGATCAAACTCTAGATTAAATATTTATCAAATAAATATATGTCTCTTTACAGCTTGCCCAGCAAAAACTTCCAATATAAATTCTTTATTATCTGCCGATCGTATTTAATTAAATTTTAAACATTTCAAAAATGTCTTTGCTTGCTTTCACAATTTATCTAAAACAGTGTGTGAGCCCAACAAATCTTAAATATATATGCCAATTGAAACTTTCCCATGGCTAACTGATAATAATGGTCCAAGTTACATAAGGAAAGTGCAATGTGCCATTCATCTCCAAGTGCAAAACAGTTGCCCAGCTAAAAACAACAGACATTTATCTGGCTTTTCTGCTGGAAACTTTAACCCTTGGCATTTGTATTATTGGCAATAATATACTACTTGCTCTAACTGTATATGCGAATGTGACTGTGGCTGAGAATGTGAGCCCTGCCATGTGCAGCTAGACAATTCAAACTCAGACCCCCAGCTCCTAGCCATACCCCTACTTATTTAGCATGCCCAAGCAGCATGTCTGTTGTCCAGATGAGTGCGTGCTCCCTGCTCCTTGCTCCGACTTGGCCCAACTGGGGACCACAGCAATGTGCTGGGCATTGCGGGCTCCTTTTGTTGTGAGCCAGCGCATTGGGGGCCAAAATTGATTCTATTGGCTTCTGTTGTGATAAGGTCAAAAGTTTAATATAAATGTTGTGGCTGGCCAAAAGTGAGACAGTTTGCAGGAGGTTTTAAATTAAAAGTTGCAACTTCTTGCCTCGATCAAATACCAATTTCTGATGAAGTACTATATGTATGCCTGGGGCTTACTATACATAATTAATTGAACATGTTGCCAGTGTATTTAATATTTTTATTCAATTTTTATAGCGTTTTAAGCGCATATTTATTGGTCGTTTTTGATTTTCTCCTTTTGTGACTGTTAATCGAAGTCAACATTTGGCATTTTTGGCAATACCGAAATTGAACGCAAACTTCTGCTATTCTTGTTAAAAGCTCGTGTGCAATGAAACCACTAATTTAATGTATTTTAAAGACTTAGTTTTCCGCTTTCGCTTTGCTTTCGAGCCATCCACAATCGCCCAGGCAGGCCAGCAGCAGTTGGAATACCCTGGTCCCATAAAAAGCAATGCCTGGCTGGCTGCTGGCTGCCTGCCGAGAGCAGGGCAAAGTTTTGTGCGTAACATGAAAAACTTCGATAAATTCACAGTTGAAACAATTACCATGAATTTTATCAAAAATGATACGCGCTGTTCGTATCCGACCATGCAGCAACAATATTTTTTAATGCACTTTGGGGGAAACTGAAACGCGTGGCAAGAGACGCTGCGGCAAGAAACAAAAAAAAATAAAAGAAAAATGGAAGAAAAAAAACAAAGAAAGGAAAAGAAAAGAAAAGCGACTGTGTCAGAAGCTCTGAGAACTAAGTAGATAAGGATCGAAGCGGGCGGTTGGGGGCACTAGCATGAAGGAAATGCCAACAGCATTCCGTCTGCTGACAGATAGACCAGGAGCAGAGCAGAGCAGCAGCAGCAGCAGGACCAGCTCCAGGAACAAGCCCAATACCAGCTTCAAGGCTGTACGTACTGGTAAAATGTAAGCGAAAAATTGCTTGAGAAAACTTTCTCAACTTTTCAGCTAATATTTGACTTCTGCAAAATAAGGAGACGATGTGGAAAAACAACGCTGCAACATAGCATCGAATGAAAATACATATATGCTTACATATATTTTTTCAATTTTATTTTATTTTACTTTTGTTGCTCTTGTTTTTTTCCCTCTAAACATTATGCGTGACATTTGCGTTGATGTGGGAAAAAATAATATATATACATATAAATACATATATATATATATATATATATATATAAATAAAAATTCCCTCGCATACACAGCCATATGCAGAGGAGCTGCTTTAAGAGCATAAGGATGTGGCAAAGGCATGTCAGCCCATTCGATTTCTATGGTGTGGCACGAAATAAAAATAAATAACATAAAATAGGAAGCAAAAAAAGGTAAATATGTGGCAACAGGCAACAGTTTGCTGAAGTTGAGTTTATTGATTTTGCCGGCTGCAGCAAATTGCAGCAAACTTTGGCCTAAACACCGCCATTTCCGGCTGCAATTGATGTTGCCAGCAATTGAAAATTTAAATTGATATTTGCCTTGGCCCAACACAAGTCCCACGGTCAAAACGTACACATTTAATGGCCGTCAATTGCAGTGGAGACGCAAACTTTTCTTTCAAATTCGTTTAAACTTAATATTTTGTTATTACTCGCCAGTAAGTGTTCAATGTTTTCTTATTTTTTTTCTTATTTTGTTACCCCTCCAACCACCAACTAAAATCAAATAGATTTTGAGTAGCTTTTCAGTTTGCCCCAACGTTAAATGAGAAAAGTTTCTCAAGTGCTTGTTGCACTTTCGTACGGTGTTGCTGCCACTTCTCCACACCCACTAACACTATCTCCCTTTCCCACATTCTCTGTCGCGCTCTTTTTTTCTTCCGCTCACAGGTAAACTGTTCTGATAACTGGCCAGGGCTTTTTGTTTGGCCATGGCCGTTAATGATCTTTTGGTTAGCTGTTTAGCTTTGGTTTGCCTAACGTTTAGGCTGCCATTTAAGGCGAATGAGTTTCAATCTATTTTGAGTTGCACCACAAAACTAAATTGTTTTCACAGTTGAGCTACAAAAAAAAGTTTTGCTTAAAAGGCTTGGATTTGGATTTCATTAACTTTGTGCTTTAATATATTTGTAAAATACTACACACAATATAAATTAAGGTAAAGGAGTAAAATTTTAGCATTAAACACGTATTAATTTCAGAATTACTGGATTTTTCCTGTTTGTTTAATTATTTATTATACACAATGGATCGATTTAGTTTCTCACTTAATTCATTATCGATGTTTTTATTTAAAAATCATCAATTGAGTTATTTGTCATAGCTCAAAATCGAATTTGATTGATTGACATTTAACTTTTTGCTTCCACCTATTAAGCACTCTCTTGATTTCCCTCATTCTCTTTCTTTCTGTGTCATCTTGCTTATATGGCTTGTACAACAGCAATTATCGACTTATTAAAAAGACGATTCAAAATCGATTATAACTGATAGATCGATAGTCGCTTTTTTAAGAGAGAGAGTTTTCTCTAAGCTCTCTCTCTCTCATTCTCTCTCTCTCCCGCTCACTTTCTATTCTTTTATCATGCTTACTATTTCTATCTCTGTTCATATTTTTCTCTCCCACCCTTGCTCCTTGTCTCACTGGGTCCAACTGTCTTTTTTACTTCTTGCATATCTTCCAGTTTCCATTAAAAAGTAGTTTTCCTCGCTGCTTTCGGCCCTTTTAAAATGCAACGCTCCCTGGAGCTAATAACTTCTGCAATTGGCACACTTTAGAAGCAGTTTCGTTTTTTTTTTTTTATAGGCCACATCGCCCCATGCAAACCCCACTTTACTAATTTTAGTTTGCAACTTTTTCCACAATAAATAAACACAAGCGTCTGCAGAGACTGTGGAAACTACAACAAGAACAAGTCGGAGAACAACAACAATGAAATCGAGAACGTGTCCCGACGAGACATGGGAAATCTAACAAAGGACACGCCAATGCCAACGCCAAAAACCAGCAGAAAAAAGTAAATACATAAAAAACCAAAAAATGAGCTGGTAAAAATGAAACGCAAACAAAAAGGCTAACGGAGCCGGCTGCCCCGCTCCAGCCGGCCGGGCATATTGTATTGAAAGTTCGTTTTAATTAAAAGAAAAAGGAAAAGCGAGAGCTGAGGCAACGCCTGAAAAGGTTACAGGGCGTTGCCTATTCACAAAAAAATTTCGCCACGACTTTTTGCAACTGCGAAAATATATATGAAAATGATTAAAAAAGTTGCAAGCGCTTCAACAATAGAAACAATTACAAAATTGTCAAAAAAAAAACAAAAAAAAACCACAGCAAAAATAAAATAAAATAAAATAAAAACAAGGAAATTGTCAGACAGCAAAACAAAAAATAAAAATAAACAATGCATGGCTGCATATTTGCGCTGGGGCTGCGCCATGTGCAAATATTGCGTATACGCCATGTAATAAATAAAACAAGCGATGAATGGGCGATGCAGAGAAAACTGCCGCTACTGCTACTGCTACTGCTGCTACTTGAGTCTTTTGCTGGCTTGGCACTGGCAAACAGTTTCCAACTCAATGACTTTATATCTACGACTCGAGCTACATTTGCCACAGATGCCTTGGATATCGAGCATCCGCACCGTTGCCCTAGCTGTTGGCCCCTTACCCTACCCCTTTGACACCCCATCGCCGACCGGCCCGCAGCAGCATTCAGCTAGCTGCTCGTTTGTGCCAGTTTGCTCGTTTACAGGCTTTTACCTGAAACTATTACCCACTTGCCGACTCAGTTGGTCGGTCCGTCTGTCAGTTGGTCGGCCATTCGCTGTGTCTGCTGCTTGGCTGTATTATATAGCCATCGCCATAGCCAGATGCGGATGCGGATGCAGAGTCCTTATGCAATCAACTGTCGACTCGTTACAACTTTTCCTTGCAAATCTGTTAAGGTATTATATTTCGTTGAGCATCTGCAGCTAGTTGCTCATCTGATTACATATTTATCTACAATTTATACATAATTTTGCTGCGCTGCAGTTCATTTCAGACAGGCCACAAAATACTTTAAGCTCTTTCAGATTGCTATTCAGTTGCAACAGGGGATGCAGCAGCAATGCGGCATCTCTCACAAGTGATAGCCACAGCAGAGCCGTGGCCCAAGTCAATCCATCAACACATCTACCTACGCACCTTTCGCCCAATTC
Source organism: Drosophila colorata (assembly GCA_035041545.1). Classification (NCBI taxonomy): domain Eukaryota; kingdom Metazoa; phylum Arthropoda; class Insecta; order Diptera; family Drosophilidae; genus Drosophila; species Drosophila colorata. Next base: position 1,940,487 of record JAWNLD010000662.1, on the reverse strand, counting down.
CCGTGGCATAAAACTGTCAAAAACTTGCGATGAGAGCGAAAATCTCACACGCACATATCCCAACCAACTTTCGTAATATCTTATGCGGCCCCTTAAGGTTGTGCTTTAAGTTGCCGGGAAAAAATTCAAACTAAAAGCAACAAAAACAATGATGAATTTGCCCACAAAGCTACTACAAATATTTACGGAAAATATGTGAGGCTCCGAAACAAAAGTAAAAGTGAGCGCCCAGCAAAAGAAAACATACATCTTTACATACATATACACATGTTTGTATGATGGAATGTGCGTAATTTTTCTTAGAATAACTTGCAGGACTTAAGTTTGGCAACTAGTGAAAGCATTGACAGGAAAATGCGGATATAAAGGGAGCATAAAGCATTAAGCTATAAACAAAAACGAATCTTACATACCCTTGTTTTTGTTGTATCAAATTTCTTGAATCAAGGAATAGGGTTACAAAATCGTTTTATTTTATGCGATTAAGATTTCATTGAATTTGAACACAAACAAACAAACGACAAAAGTTTTCTAACTTTTCAAGGCTTTTTTAGCAGCAAATTTGTAATTCACAATATTTCAATCGATACATTTTAGCTCAGCCTTTAATTCGATACATTTTGTGTTCAGATTAACACAATTTAATACAAATAAAAGTCGAGGGGAACGCTGAAGGGGAGTGCTTTATATTTATATTATAAATTTAATATTTTACTGAAAAATAGATTAATATGTCATCTTAATAAATCTTAATAAATTATTTTATGAAAAATTATTGAAGGGACAAAAGTACAACATTAAATTAAACTAAAATTTTTCTAAAGCTTGTAAATAAAAATATAATAGGAGCATATGACAGATTGAAAAAAACTTATATTTTTATTTTTTTATAAAATACCTGATAAGAAAAAACATAAAACTTTAATCTAGCAGCTGACAAAACGATTATTGATGTAAATTAAAAATGTTTAAATTTAAAAAAGTCCCAAAAGAAAACTTCATAAGAATTGTAACTATTACCTAATGTAAGGCATATATACATTAGGGTATCAACAGGTACGCAAATACCCATCTTTAGTCAGGAACTAGCAACTCGAACTATCAACATAGGACGAAGAACGTAAAGCAATGAACATAACGCCCCCTCGCATGGTAGAGCAAGTCGATGGGCAGGCAAGAAGTGAAGCACATGTCAATGTCAAAGGCGATGACAAAGACAAATTTACCTCGCAGACAGCATGTGGGATACTCTTGAATGCCGTTAGATACTGATACCTAGGCCAGATATAGTATAGCAGTTGATGGAGCAAACGCTTGAAGCTCTTGGCGTTAAAATTTAAATACAAAATGTTTCGTTTCGGCTGCTTTCTTTAATCGAAAATTCCAAACATGCTGTTGCTGCTGTGAATTTAATGCAGTGTTTGTCGAAGATACACACACACGCACATACACACTCACACACACACAACCAGACACACGCTCATATAGAGCTCAAATGGCGCCAAATTCCGTCCGGCAATCAACTAAATTCAAAGCAAATTGCCCGCACAGTGAATTTTGGGCCATGATTGTTACTGTAAGCGCGAGACAGCTGGGGTTGGGGCCTGAGAGGTGGTTAAGGGAGGACGGGGCTGTTCTAAGGGCAAGCAAGCAAACGCCTCATTATTTTGCGCTTGAGAAATTTCTGTCTCGTCACTAATTCATCATTGTTTCGGCACATTAAATGCTTGAACGTCAACGCATTCATTATCTTCTGGCCAACTGGGCATTTGGCCAACTCATCGCCCGAGTCGCCGTATATGGTCAGCTATCTGTCAGTGTGGCCGTCGCCAAGGCAACTCTCATGCCTGAGTGATATTAACTGACCAACAATCCGTCAGCAAGCGCGACCAAAAAAAAAAAAAAAAAAAAAGAAATAAGCCAAAACAAACGCACGAGTTGACCAGAAAACGACTTAAGCCAGATTTAGGCCGAGCATATTACATGTTACTTGCGGCCAGACTCTCAAAATGCCCTCGTCATTTGCCCAGAAATCCTTTATAATTTCGTGTGTTACAGTGTGTGAGTGCGTGTGTATGTGTCAGTGTGCTTAGCATGTTAATTGCTTTCTAAGCTAATCGAATTTTTTGCTCGTCATTATGAGTAATGCGCGTCGGTTTGGCCTGGCATAGAGCAATTTGTCGGCTAACTTTCGGAATGGCAAATTGCTTTAAGCCAGCCAGGCTTTCAGCTATTTATGAAAGCATAAATATTAAAGCCATGTTAATGTTTTGTCAGCCGCAACAACAATAATAGCAACAAAATAAGTACTTAATCGCACATGTCATCCGTACTTAATTTTACATGCAAACAAAACAATATTGTAAACAAATAAATTGCACAAAAAAAAGTTATAAAATTCAAGAAAAAAAATATTAAATACACATGTGTGTGTTTATATTAAAATATTCAGCGTTTCTCACTTTAATTTACATATTTGATTAATTCAAGTATTGAATTCAACTCTTTTTGCGAGTGTTCCTAAGCGATAAATTGAATTAATATATGAAAAACATGAAACTGCTATTAAATAATACAACAACAAAAATTGAAAACTAGCACATTGGAAAATATATGAATAAGATTTACTTCAATAAAACATAAAAGAAGCTATAAGTAAAATATGATTCATTTTTAATTTATAATTTAATATATATATAATTAATATATATATTATATAAAAAATAATATATAATTAATCTTAACTAAGATTTATCATTATATATAGCTTAACAATTTAACAATTTCCAATCTAATATATACAAAACTGAACTGAAATTTCCAAACAAAGATACACATACACAAAGATATACATAATTTGTATATTATTAAAGATACCTTCAAAAAGGCTACACAACTCATAAATTCCCTTCAAATTAATCAATTATATTATAATGGCACAAACTTTATGAGCAAATTATCACAAAGTTCTGCCCGAGTAAATTTCGTATAAGAGGCGCTACCGGAATAAGTTATATTACAGTGCTAATTTATGGAGCACATAAGCTAATTTTTGTTTGCCTGTTGTTTGTTGTAATTAGTCGACGTTCAAGCCGTTGGACAGGAATATACAGGACCATTAAATCCGGTCCTGCCACGGAACTCGGACACATAAACAAATGAAAAACTGTTGCTTCCGCTCGCTGCGTAGCAGTCAAACACAGAGAAAAAGCGAGAAAACGGAATATGAGAGACAGAGATAGACTACGCTAATTATTTTGTCGGTTTGCAAAAGTTCATAGTTCAGATATAAAACATGCAACAAAAACAGCAACAATAATAATTACAATGCCACAAGCACATTCGGCCGCCTGTACCCTTGGCCGCGCCCATTTCAGTTATTTTTATTATCAGGCCAAAGTAAAATAAACTTAATTAAAACCCACGTTCAGCACGCTGGCTGCCCTTTGATTCATGGCCTGCATTTGTGAAACTGGCTTAAATGCAATAATAAATGTGCGAAAAAAAATTAAAAGGACAGACAGCCCTTGCGAAAAGCGAAACGCTGCAAAAGAGGTTTGACCCTTAAGCAGGGTCAAAGTCATAAGCGGTTGCAGCGAATTTATAAAAATGTAGACCGAATTATAGCATACATTTTGGGGCAGGTGGAAATTTCACACAGAGTACTCGTATAATATAATAATATGAAATAGAGCAAATATATAAGCAAGGCTAGTAATTCTTGATTTACGCTAACATAGGCTATTACAATTTTGACACGAAATATTTTTTTCTATAAATTTTTGAACCCTTTATATAATAATTATATACATATAACTAGCTCTATTTGCCATTTTTAGTTAGTAAAATTTAAAAAAAAAATAATATTAAAATTATAAATTCAATATAGACTTTTAATACTGCATTAATTATTTATTAACTTAAGAATTTTTGAATCACTAACTCTGGGAATATTTAACACAATTCTGCAAAATATCCGCAAAAATATTTCATCTTATTTTTCAACCCTTCACATTTGTATTACATTACACTTATATTTTCGGTAAAGGTCAGATTTATCTGGGCCATTAACACCATTAATATGCCATTAAAGACTTTTAAAGATAACTGCTGTTATCAACAGCTTATTGATAAATAACCGCAATAACTGCGTGCGTTTTCGATTGCAGCCGCCATACAGCCCATTGAGGCATTGCATCTATCGAACCTCTCCGTCCCGCGCATTATCGATGTCGCACAGAGGGCCAAACTGTTCTGCAGCTATGAGATGGGCAATCGGACCCTCAATTCAGTCAAATGGTACAAGGATGGCCAGGAGTTTTTCAGGTGAGCACAGTGCCAACTGCCAACGGCCAACGGCTGCGGCGGCTGTAAAACAAATAAAAACAGTCATAAAAATATTTTCGACTCGGGCTCGAAATAATAAAATGGTCGGCGAGTGTGCCGGCGCATTCATGCAGATTTTATGGTGCAAATTGAAAACGTCATGAAATTGCAACAGTGTCCGCAACAAAGTGATGCAGGGTGAGGGGCGAGCTGGAGGGGCGTGGGAAGGTGGGCTGCCCACTCGATCGCTTGAAAGTGTCGCGACTAATTTAAATGCTTAATTGAAATGGATTTTTATGGACGCCAGCAATTGCGCTCAGGTGACGTTGCCATTTCGACAGTGCACACCAGCCCCCTTGTCCCGCCTTTTCAACACCAACCCCACCACCATTACGAGTTCACGTTCAAATATGTGTGAAGCGCACTTTTTATTTAACTGGCTTAATTGTTGCCCATTGGTCGGGCTTAATCGAGCGCAAAATTTTTGCCATGTTTGCTGTACGGCGCATAAATTCTTTTTAGACCACCTTTTTTGTTATTGATTTTAAAGCTTTGTCAAGCTATTAGCGGAACGGTTTATATGCCACTTATACAGTATTTTATGCCTTTCAGCGCAGCCAAAATATTATGTCAAATCTGTGTTAACCACATGGCTGTATTATAGCCAAGTTATTAAATTTGACACACATACAATTGGTGCATGGGGTGGGGTAGTTGTTGCACTTGGCGGCGCTTTCGAGAATTTTGATTATGTGGTTAGCACTTGTTAGCATATTACAAAATAACTGGAATGCAATTGACACTGTGGTTATGCCGAGGAATTCGCATATTAAATTGAAAGCTAAGAATGTGTACCCAACGCAAGTTATATTACAATTGTCTTTTTATAAAGTTTCTAAAACAAAACCAGAAAGCGAGCCATATTTAAAGTTATGAAATTTAAGCTTTTAAATATATCTAAAATACATGATTTCTTCCCTATATAAATGTATTCAATTCAAAATTGTGCCAAAATCACATAATTCTCAGGCAAATCATATATATCCATATGTGCCAGCCTCAATGCAAATAGCAATCAATACAATAGTGCATTTAAAATATAACAATGCCCAAAAACAAAACAAAAACAAATACAATTTTCTATATATTTTGGCAATAGTTTTTGCAAATATGCATCGTTTAATTCAATGGCAGCTGAAAACAAAAACTATATGTAATCCACATTTAAAATGTGTCAAAAAGGCTGCCCTCCTGGGGTTAACTTTTTGCACTCTAATTGCAATAAGCCCAGTGCTCAGTGTAAAATGCATATGTATGTATATTAGAAACGAGGGCTGGAAGCTAGTCGAAATTTTACCAGAAACTTACTCAACTAAAAATATTTTCATTAAACTCCAAATCAAATTAGTAGGAGCTTAAGTCTTACAGATATCATAGATAGACATTATATCTATGTATCTATCAAGTAAATAAATACAACACAAATAAAAATAACAAACAAATTTCAAATGTTATAAACAATGTTCACTTAAGATAATTTTAAATATTTTTTTGGGTTTTAAAAAGAATCTTTTTATATAAAGAAAAATAAATGCGGGTACATGCAAAAACTCTGAAATTTATAATATTCAAACATTTAAATAGACCAACTCTGAACTTCCCATCGCCCTTCAAGTTTCGACTAACATAAATAATGAGCTGAAATTTCAACCGCCCAATATTTTTTTCTCCATTTTTAGTAATTTTTCTTGTAATATGAATCAATTTTTAAGTTATGCACAGTATATGTCGCCCTGTTTTTTGAATGAATGTATACACTATTGCTACCCAATTTGAATTTTATTGTAATTTTTGTGTTGTTCCAAATTGGAGCCATTGAAAAGAACTAAGCCTCAAGCACAGCCGCAGTTGCTGCAGCCATTGAAAGCTGCATAACAACCGCGTTATTCATAATAAAATATATTTAAAAAAAATTTAAAAAAAAAAAAACTATTATAGAGCGAAAAAAGTCAAGCAAATCGTGAGAGCCACGCAAAATGCAGCTACAAATCGATGGATTTTTATTCGGACGGCAGTTGCGCACCGTTGGCGCAAATGCAAGAGCCGAAAACCTTTTTGCATGCGCCTCATAAATATTTCATGGATTCGATTTTTGCGCAGCACTCGACTCCAAGGCGCTCCGATTTGCTCTCTCGCTCTCTTTGTCTCTATATCTTTCGCTCACACACTTTCTATGTTTTTTTGCAGATATTCGCCGCTAACGCCGCCGACAACAAATTGGTTTCCCGTCAAAGGTGTCACCATTGCCGACGGCTCGTCGCATTGCAATCAATTCATCTGCAACGTGGAGCTGGAGAAGCTGAATGTGCAATCGTCCGGCCAGTACCGCTGCGAAGTGTCCGGCGATGCGCCCGAGTTCAAGCTGATCGATAAAGCGGCCAATATGACCGTTGGCGGTAGGTAGAATTCCCCCCGTAGCACCGTATCCCGCCAGAGGACATTCACTCGCTCTTTCTCCGTGTCTTGTAATTTTGGCTGTTTATTTTTTTGATTTATGTGCGTGTGTGTTTTCCACACAAACACAACAAATTATGTGCAATTTTGCAAACACTTAATAAAATTATAAATGGTCTTTGCACGGTTCGCCGCCAGCGACACTCCCGCGGTCCACGATGGGAGCTCAACTCCTTTTCATTTATCATCGAGCCGAGCGGCAGTCGCGTCGCAGTAGGCGCGTCCACAGTTCAAAGGCCGCCGCATAAATGCTGCAAAATTGTGACACGCTTCAGCCATTTGTATGAGTAATGATTGTTAATAAATCCTGACCGACTGGCCCGGCTCCCAGCCGGCCCCACCTGCCAGCCAGCGCACAAATTCAACTCAATTGTGAGTTTTGTACGAATCAATTTATAATCTGCCCCATAAAGCGGCAGCGTCCTTGTCACGTGCACGGCACTAGACAACGGGAATAACTCAAACAACAACAACGATAACATGTTACATTGTTCTTTTTAAGGATGCCCGAATCAAAGATGCCCTGTACATAGATTTATACTACTTAAAAAGCCGATAAAGCCAATTTTTTTTTCAAGAAACATTTTTAAATTCTAAATATACTTAAAAGAAAACAAAGTTTTTTTGAATTTAAGAGGTATGTTCGTTTTAGAATGACAGCTTAATAAACTAAGTGCATTTTATTTTTAAGTGTGCTTACACACATACATGTACATATAGGAAACAAACCTTGAAAAATGTATTCTGAAATAACGTCAGTCGGAGCGATAGAATCCGATTGAAGGTCACAAAAAATACCACTAAAAAAATGGATATACTAAAAATCAAGATCTCACCACAAATTTAAAAAAAATTTTAATTTTTTTTCTATTTTAAGTTTTTGCGCTTATTAAACAAAACAAAATATTCTCGTATATATAAAATTAAATTTTTTCACTCTGTGCATACATTGCGATTATCTACATGCAAAACTAAATCCAAAGATATTTCCAACCGCCTGTTACATATTTTTGCACAAATTGAACACACCCTTTTTACACATTTTTTTTTGAAAGGGTACAATGAGGACAGCAACTTGCTTTTAGGGTCTGGGGAGCTGTAGTTGGGTTTTGTTAATGTCAGCGCCTCGGGCAATGATGGCCGCCATTTTGAACTCGCACTCGCTTTGATTGGCAACGTACATGACGCTGCCGCTGCCGCCGCCGCTGTTGCCGCTGCGGTTGTGGCCCAACGCTGATTGTGGCCTGACCTGGCATGTGCCCGTGCCGGGCCCAGTGCGGAGTCTGCCGCTCCGCTTTGAAATTCAAATCAATTGATTCTGGCCCAATGTCATTTGACGCAAATGAAAATGGCCTGCTTATGTCTTTTGTTGCACGCGTACGCGAATGCGGCTCAAAATGATTTATTTGTCGCAATTTTCCTGCTCAGCGATTTGTTGCTACTTCAACTCGTGGTGCCACCACGCGAAGCACAAGTATGCGAGCGAGACAGAGAGCGGAGAACGGCTTTATTTATTGACGCTACTTTAAGAGTATTGATTTGCATAATGCGCACTTAAGCATTTGTTTACGCGTAACAATCAAATTTGAATTCGCATTTTCGTATTTGAATTCCGCCTTTAATTGGATGTTTTTGGATGTTTGAATACTTGCTTGGGCGCCTGCTCTCCTTCATCTTCTGCTCCCCCTTCTCTTAGATGTTTGTTGTCTGTGTGCTATTTGCATGTCAATTTGAATTTTATCTATTGTACTTAGGTATGCCAGTAAGCCACGCTTAACTTGTTCAACATGCAAATAACAATGACTAGATTAGATCCAATGCCATTCTAACTTTATCATGCCATAACGATTGGGTTGTCGTTTTTTTTTTTACTTTTCTTTTTCATTTTCTTGTTGTGCCTGATGAGTACGCTTGAGTTATCTGTTTACCTGCTGGCACTACTTTGAGCCGTATATAAAAATAGTTAATCGTGGCTGTAGAAGTATGGGCTTATGGCTCTAGAGCATCTAAAGAACATAGCAATAAAATTTGAATTACAAATGATTCTTAGAGCTTATCCATGGCAAAACTATATACAAAAGACAAGCTAGAAGCTTGCAGTCAGTTTCTAATAACAGCTGCAAACAGGTCGAATGCCTGCTTATTCATGGGCTAAGTAGCTTTTAAGCTTTATCCCTGAGGCAGTAGTAATTTATGTTTTTGTTATTTAAAGGCGGTCATCTGCAATCTAACTAACAAAGTTAACTGACTCCAGCTTACAAGTGTAAAATATATAGCTATTTGTAATTTGCATGCCCTTTGGTGTAAAAAGAATATAATTTAAATTTAAATATTTAAAAAAATTAATTGTGATTTTAATCTAAGATGTCTCTGTCTTAAATAAAATAAAATTTTAATCTCAGATGTCTCTGTCTTAAATAATGCTACAAGTTTTTATATTTATTCTAACATATTAAATATTACATTTTTTTAAAGATTGTCAACTTTTACCTCACTTTAATAAAAAAAAAAAAAAACTGTCAACCAACAAGAGACTCATAAACTGACCGCCATATAAAAGAAATGACTGCATTTCCACAGCATGAGCTATTTTTGGCATATGCCACCTTCAATTCACCATTCATATATACTATATGTGCCATGTGGTGTGTAGAAGTATAAGCCATAAAAGGACAATCCAAGTCATATATAAAATGAGGAGCCAACATTACCAAATATAAAATCCAACCAAGCAACGTTGCCATCAAACTTCATCAACGAGCTGCTGACAAAGTTTAAGGGCCGCAATCTAAGCCCCCCTTTACCCGTCCGTCCTACCGGACAGCTGCTTCAGCTGCATAAAACAATGTGCCCCATGTCCGATGCAGCACGTAGTTTCGACTTAATGCCCTGCCCAGTTGTGTAGTGTAGCGCCGTGTAGTGTTCTGCTGTTGTGTAGCGTAGTGTGGTTTTGTTGCCAGTTTTTTGTTTCAATGGCTGCGAAGCTGTTGACAGACCAACAATCAACTTGGGAATTTTGTCACCGAAGTGCCATCGCCAAGCATCGCATCGAATCCACCTGAAAAACTTTGACAAAACAGGCAAAAGTGGTTGCCGGTCAGCGGACGGCGGGCAGCGGGCAGCGGGCAGCGGGCAGCGGGCAGCGTGTTGGTTACCTTGTCTCGATTTTCTAACGGCAATCACCTTGTGCTCTTTGATGATGCTACCCGAAAAAGCGTTGTGGGAAAAACTTTGCAGTGCAAATATTTTTCCGCTTAGCTGCGTGCCATGTGTCGCTGTCGGGCACTGATTAAGTTTGCAAAGTTTGCACAGGATGTGATCTGTGTCCACAAAGGGAGGCCGCACACCTAGCACACACCTAATTACTCCAGAGATTGCCCCATGCTTGTCTCTATATATACTATATATATATTTAGAGGTCAAGCCGCGTTCCTCACTCTATTAGTTGTACCCTTGGACCATCAACTTCTTTTGACTTTTGAGTTTTTAATACGGGAACATCATTTGCGGTGTTTCGGACCGGACACGGATTGCCCCCAAAGTGCTACACCTGTTTGGTATGCTCTTCTTGCTTCTTACTATGGTTGTTGCTGCTGGTTTTGGTCTCGTTTAGCATTCAAGCTGGCAGCAAGCAATTTCCCCAACTGCCTATAGTGTCGTTTGTTTCCTTTCTTTATTTTGATTTTGTTGTCACTCTTCTGTACACTTACATAGGGTATCAAAATGTGGTCAAAGAAAATGTAACGCATCAAGGAAGATGAAGTTTATAGTGTATATATATTCATGATCGCTAGCAAGGCAATTTGAGTTAGAAATTACCTTAATGAAACTTGATAGATTAAGACTTAAGTCAAAATCAAGTGGATCGAGAACAATTTAGAATTTTAAGTCAATTTATTTGTTTCATGATAAAATTAAACATAGTCTTCAGATATATTTTACATCTGCTTTATATCAGCTAGGGTATTTAAAGTTCGCCACCCCCAATGGTACCGCTTTCAATTTGTTTTATTTTTGTTTTTGTTTATTTTGAGTTCCTTCTGGCTTTGTTGTTTTGTGTTTTACTGGTACTTTGGTATTTTTGGTTTATTTATCCGAGCTGATTGCTTTGTTTTCGTACAATTTTCGTATTGCGTTTTGTTGCCAATTCCAGTCACAGCTCTGTTTACCGCAAGGCCCACTGGTGCCTTGGTAAACTGGTGCGGCGGTACGGCGTTACAATGGTCGAACGGTACTCCTTGTACACCTGGTATACCTGCAGCGTTGACCGGTCCAATGATGCCACCAAAAGCGGCACAACATGGCCGCAATCATCATCAAGCTGAACACTCTGGCAAACGCCGAGTCAAGTTTTGCTTGGGAAAACAGGTCAGAAACTTTCCACCAAAGTGGTTTGTATTAAGTCAATTAAAAAGTTTATAGTACTGCTGACTGCCTGACTTTTGATGGCCCCTTGCGCCCACTCGCATTCCCAGCGCACAGCCACGCCTCCGGGTCTTTAGCATATTTCACAACATTTTCAACATCAACAACAGCAACAACAACTGCGGCAGTCGGCATTCATTTGACTGTAGCTCAAACTCGGCTAAAATTTGTTGCCTGTTTTTGTTCTCGTTGTTGTTGTTGTTGTTGTTGTTGTGCCCAGTGTTTTGTGGTTGTCCTCGAGGTGGTCGTTGTTGTTGTTTTTCTTCTTCTTCTTGCTGGTTGCTGGTGACGGATACTTTGTTTTCTTCCTGTATGTGTGAGTGTTTGTGTGTGTGTGTGTGTGTGTCGACGCAATAAACCAAATTATTCTTGCTTTCAACAAAAAAGTTTGTCCTGTGCAATTATTTGTAAAGATTAATTAACACTTTGAACAAATATTTAGACTGCTGGCGCGCTTGATAATTACCTAAGTGATTCGGTGTGCACTGTCAACCAAATAGGTGCTTAACACTTTGTGAACCACCAACCAAATAGTTGAGCTCCGGCATTCCAGTTAGATTGCAATTACCCATAGCTAGCCGTAGTCCAATGAGATTAGTTGCAATTAAAATAAATGGTAATTATTCTAGAAACGAAATGTGATTATAAGAAACTTCGATGTTCACAACAAGTATTAATATTGTAGATAGTTTCTCTATTTTATTTTATTTTATTTCATTTTCTATTTATTTATGAACAATTTTATAAGGCTGTTCAAAATCCAAGTTGTGGAACTTAAAAAATTATAAACACAAATACTGCTCAATTCGTTAAAGCTAGTTTTAATAAGTTTGTAGAAAGTATTATAATTTAGACACGAAATATGCAACATTTAAAAAGCGACAGTTTTGAACACATAAAGTATATACATTCTTGATCAGATGACCTACTATAGCTATATCCGTCTCTCTGTCTGTTTCTATACAAACTAGTCCCTTTTAAGTTTTTGTATTGTAGAGCTGCATTTGTTTCTTGTCGGAGTGGCCGTCTCGAATCATTATGTCATATAACTCCCATAAAAACAATCAAATGAAAATCTCATTTCTGTGTGAAAATTTGGAAGCTTTTTGTTACTTTTATCAAAGATAACAACTAGTTAATCATTTAGTTTTGTTTTGAAAACAGAGTTAGGAATAAAATTAGTTAAGTTATGTTTTTAAAGGTATTTAATTTCTGGCACCCCATAGATAACGGTTTTTTTTTTTTGTATTTTGCTTAAATTTATTAAAGTACTTAGGGTACTTTGAATAAGCCAAATTCAATTTATATACACATTTTTTAAAAACTCCTCCAGCACTCTCCTTCAAAATCGATGAATATAAAAAGCAAGATACGCCAAATTTGACACGTCACTCCCTCCCTCAATTTCCCCCCGACCGAGCTTTAAGTGGAACGTAAGCTGAACAGCAGACACAATTTGATATACCCATTCAATGCAGGCAGCCAGACAAATTTCATTAAGGTAGTTTCAAAAACTGTAGACTAATTCTAATGAAATCCTCCTGTTTAAACCGCTCCCTAACTGAACTGAACTGAACGATTTAGCTGAGTGCCCTTCGGTTTTAGTAAATCCGATTTTCTAGCTGTACTAACTGGCTTAACACTTGGTTTGCTTCACAGTCCTGCCAAAATTCGATCCATTCATCACGGGCATTCGACATGCCTATAAATACCGCGATACGCTGTTGGCCAACTGCAGCTCCGAATGGTCAAATCCTGCGGCGAGGCTCATGTGGTACATCAACAACAAAACTGTAAGTACATTTTGGCCACGTTGCACATACGCACCGTTGCCCAGCTGGCCCTGAATTGCACATTAGAAAGTTGTGGCCTGAATGCGCTGTGCTGACCGATGCTAACCCGATTTCATATTTGTGGCCGCGAGTTGCACGTGGCCGCCTGAAAAGCCGCAACACGCTGAAATGCAAATCGCAAATTCTTTGCGGCATTTGGTGCGGGCCACAATTTCGAATTCGCGCATTGACACTGATTACGCGAAGATGGTTGGAAAACCTCTTAATTTTTGTAATACTTGTTCACGGAGTAAAAGGATTATATTGGGTTTGTGCAAAAGTCTGTCTTGTTGTCCATCTGTCCGTTTGAATTTTTTCGCCACTGTTGAATTTAAAGAATTGAAACTTGAAAAATATTCGCAATAAATAAAATGTAAAGATTTTTTGAATACAATTTATATTAAATAACTTAAGTGGAATTTTGTCATACCAGAAATTGACTAGTAGGATACGCAGCTGACGTTTGCAATGAGTCCTGGGTTCGATTCCCACCAAGCAGCACACTGAAAATATATTTTTATGATTTTTTTTTTTGCGTCAACAGAATATTTGTGTACTTTTCGTTTGTTTTTACAATGCGAATGAGTATTGCGCAGTCGGTAATACCCGACTGCAACGTTCTTACTTGTTATATTTTTCGTTGTGGCATCTTTTTACGGTGGCAGGCACCACAGATCCATCTGCAGCCGCAAATCAATGAAATCACACGCAACATTGAGGGCTTTCCGCTGTACGCCAGCAATCTGCAGCTGCGCCTGCACATCGATGACCAGCGTTTCATTGGCAAGAGCGAGGTGATGGAGCTGCGCTGCGTTGCGGATATAATGGGCCAGGCCGGCTTGCGGCGCGAGAGCTGGGTGCGCACCACCATATTGGCGCTCAAGGATAGCGGTTACAATCAGCGGCTGATTGAGAACGGCAGCTGTGCCAATGGTCGAGCAGGTGAGTGGATCACACCCCCCCCCTCCCCTCCACAACTTTATCCACTCTCTTTTCAAATATTCTTTGCATTTCCTTTTCAGCCACATTTGCCGCCTGGCTGATGTGCCTCACGTCCCTGTTGCGCTGGCACTGCAGCATGAGTTAGTAGCTGTACCTTTTGGCCGCCTTTGTATTAGCCTAATTTTAAAGATACGTTTGTAAGTCCAGTCAAGGCGACAATTCGATGGGCTGTTCGCGCAGCGCCCAACTACGCCAACAATGAATAGTTAACAAGGCAACTGTTGAATTTGTATATATATAAAAATTAACTATTTAGTAATTGCATAGTCCAAATCGAAATTAGCTTAGGCGCTCACACAGTTCTTCGATGCGGCTCACGCATTTTCTCTCAATGTAATGCCAAAATGTGCACAAAGCACAAAAAAAAAACACAAATAAAATTTGATCCAGTTGAGAACAAAAACAAAACACAATGCTCGAGTCATGAATAACATATGCAAATCTAATGAAAATACAAAATATAATAATAAATAAAAATTGCACATACGTACAATATATATATTTAAATAAATATATATATATATATATATATATATATATATATATATATAGCTGTATTTGCACACAGAGAGAAAGAAAACACAATCAATGACAACTAAAAGTAAACATAATTATTAAATGTGAAATGTTAATGTATTTGTATTTGTATTAAATGATGTACGAGAAATAAAAATAAATGTCAAGGCAAAACTGGTTTGTTTTATAAACTTTTCAGCTGGTAGGAAATTAATTAAAAGAGTAAATGTTTATTTGCGTAACTATTTATTTAGTCTAAACCCTATTACATTTATTGGGCAGCATTACGACTATCCAATGTACAACGGACATTTTTTTAAACTATTATTTTCATTTATATAAGCTTGAAGAAATTAATCAAAGTAATAAAAAAAATATAGAAATATATATACAATATATACAATTCAATTTACAGTTCGGTTCGGTTTGTAAACCTAATTTCTATTCACGAATCCGGGCTTTCATTCAAATGCTGGTATGTGTATTCTTTAGCAATTTTTCATTAAACAATTTTATTTATAATTTACAACAATACATATCCCTATTTTGTTTACAATAAATTTCATGTTTGATTTAAATTCAGCTCATAGTAATATAATTCAAATTCCAACTTCCGGCTTAGTTCAAAACCGATTTGCAGTTGATTGGCAAGCACACCTGCATGTACACTTATATAGCACCTTCTAACCCCTAATAAGCTACAGCCAAACCAAACAACAACCCAACCAAATAGCCTATGCCATAGATTTCCTCTATAGCCGCCCAACTAATTCGTTTACCCTGCTTATGGCAAACTGATAAAAAAAAAAAAGAACCACAAAAAAAAAATAAATAATAAAAAAACAGCCAAAAAATTCGATTTAACATCGTCAAAAACCCAAACACTTTGCGACCCGGGCGTAAACACTTCTTAGAGCCGAAGCGGGGCCGTTTCCGAGAAAAATATTCAACGCATTATGACAAATCCGGCTAAAATATGCAAGGACCAATAGCCGCAGGTAAAAATGGCGGACAATAAAAGCCAGCACCAGCGGACGCCTTGCAGAGAGTTGGCCCTAAAATTATGCATAAAATGGCTTTAGGTCTGCCGAAAAAAAAACGCCAGAAAAAAAGAGAGCCAAAAAGCAAACAAAGATAAATTCCGTTGTCTGCATTAGGGTCCAGTCACTGCTGTCAATGTGCCGCTGGGCCATTAAATGACGGAAGTAAATAAGCTTGACAAATTTCCACTCATCATTTTTGCATTAATTCGGGCTTCTTTAACGCATCAACAACAACAAAAAAATGTCCTTTGATTAATCAAAAAATTTGCCACGGCCACGTTGGAGTGGGATCGGAGGGTAATGGGGGATTGGGGGGCACTGTAGTGAAAAGGCAGCGCCAAGGCAAACACAACGAATTACCCAAAGAGGCGCCGTCGGCATTCCGTGTGGCATTTGCGGCAGAGGCGCCAACAAACATACACACAGCGACAGCACATGAGGCATGGCAGCTACACCCGCACCCCAGTCCCCACCCACACCCAGTTTCAATTGTTGGCTGCGGCTTGCGGCAGCTTCGGAGACGTAAAATCCAACGCTTTCAGAAACATTCAAAACTGAGCGGTACAAAAAAATAACAAAAACAAACAAAGATTTCCCAGATTTTTGCACGCGATTTGTCAAGCTGACATTTCCGACGTCGACGCTGGCCGAGCATTAGAGGCGTGTTTTTGGGGCCACAAACGAACTTCAACTTCACACAGCCGCCGAGTGAGGGCACAAGTTGATTTAGTAAGTCACGTGGTCGCGTAACTGTAAATTGCCTGTTCCTAGTCCTGGTCCCAGACCCAATCCCATTCCCCGACCCAGTCTAGGACCCCTGTGAAATAAACTGTCGCATCGTGCGTCTAGCTTTGTTTTTGTTACCTTTTCTGTTGTTTTTGTTTTTGGTTATTTTCCTCGGCCCAAAACGTTTTTTGCACCCAATTTTGGCCAGTGGCAACAGCCCAGCAAACTGAAGGCAACAAAGACATTTGGCCCGATAAAAGATAAGCCGAGCTAGTGACACGAGCGGTGCGTCTTATATGTATGTTTAAGCAGCGGCCAGAGTTGCCACCCCGCCACCCAAGCATGTGATTCTGTAATTTAAGCAAAGAAAATGCTTCAAATTAAATGAAAACATGCACAGGTACTTTGGCCCGGCGCCCACATGTAGTTTTTGGCAAATGAAACATAAGCAACGCGAGGGCATTATCTGAACCGCAGTCAGCTGGTTGCAAGCTCTAAAGATAAAACATTCCTGCACCACCCCCTGCCCCTACTCCGCTTCAAACACAACTCCAGCCCAAAGCCCTGCGGCCAGAAACTTGAAGCCATTGCAAATTTGCTGCCAGCGCTGAATTAAATTTATAATTTTCAGTTAGCTTGGATTTGCACTATATGTGACAAGCGCACGTAGTTTGATGGGTCTAGCTAGAGATGGACGCGTGTCACGTGTGCCTCAACACCTCGTGATCAGAAATTAAAATTAGTGAATGTTTGAATTGAGCAACAGGCACATTTAAAACTTGTAAAATACTATTACAAACTCGACTTAATCCGATTGCACATGAACAAGCATGACATAAATATTTACAACTATATATATTATATAAAAAATCACAAAGTTAAAAATTTGATGATATAAACATTAACATTAATAATTAACATTAATAATTATAATAATAATAATAATAAAATAACAATGTATAATTCGAATATATTTGCTTAATCCGAATACTTAATAGCAGGTAAAGGAAGAATTTCGAATTTACGCCGAGTATTTAATTGTCTGAATAATTGAGAATAAACTATAAAAATCAAATAATAAAAGTACTTATAAAAGAACTTTTATCTTTGCTATTATATATATATATATAATTTTATTATTTTATATTATTAAACAAACATTAAAAAAAAATGTTTATTTTAAATAATACAGACATTCGGCACTTAAAATCATGAATCATTTTTAATTCATATCAAATTCTCTTCTGAATATTTAATCTACACAAATTTATTAAATTTGTTGAGCATATTTCAAAATATAGTTCGTGTTCGTGTTCGTGTTAACACACAAATTCGACACGCACACAGCCCTTGTTAGAGCTCCAAAAACAGCCTGACAATCGCCACACCAAACTATGCTCAAAATCCAGGGCCAACACTTTGACACACAGTCGCCCAACACAAATTGTTTAATGGCCAGTGACACTGATTTAAATTAAATATTTGGCCTAACGGTCGCCATGTCATTCTGTCAACATGAGTTGCAAACAAACATGAAATGCATTCAACATTTTTGCCGTTCGTTGTTAAAATAACTAAAGTAAAATCCACTTAAAACTCAACGGTTAGTTAGCCACGCGTTATTACAAAAACAAATTGCTAAAAAAAAATGAAAATGTAAATATGTCAATGATATTGGCCCAACCGATGGCCTACCTTTCATATGTCTATTATATATGAGAGATATATCAAATAGTCTTTAGCAGTATTTATTTTTATTTTAATACGTACATATTATTCCTTATAGAATAATATTTTTTGTATACCCCTTTTGTCCATTCAAAAGCTTACAAGTCCTGAGGCTCGCTTTTAACAATATTTTTATTTTTATATATTTTTAGTTTATTACTATACATATTTTTCTGTGTTTAGTTAATGTAAGGTAAGGTTGTATAAGGTTATATAAGGTTATTTTTACTGTAAGGTGAGGTAATGTGAAAATTGTATATATGTATGTATATGTATGTAGGTAAGCTTATGGTTTGAGTTTAGATTATATTAGGTATATTATATACTATATTGATTAGGTTTAATTTGATTATCTTTAGTTAGGTGAGATAAGTGAGGTTAGGTGCGATTTTGTTTACTGTAATAATGTTTAGTGAATTATAAATTTCGTTTTATTTTGATTTATAGTAGCTCCATTAACTATAGAATACAATTTAATCGAAACCTACAAAAACAAATTAAAAAACAAAAAATACTTAATTGAACATTGCAGATGGATATGATATTTTATAAGATAAACAAATTTGAATTTTTATTTGCAGCAATCTCTTAATAGCCGGCTACAACGAGAGCAGCGCCTGTCGATGCTTTTGGCAAAAAAGTGCAGTCACGGCCGTTAATGGGATGGCGCATTGATTTCCCATTTTGAGCCGTGTCTGTCAGTCGAAGTGTCGCGTGTCAAAAAGACAGCACAAACACTGCGAACTGTGCACGACACGCGTGCAACGTGATGATGGCAATTTAAACAAGCGCAACATTTCCGTTAGCTGTTTTCATACCCTGCAACAAACACACAAAAAAAAGGGGTTGCAAAAGGTGCTAAGTGGAAATGTATAAAATGGAGATTAGAATGGAGGTACAAGCAAGACAAGAACGGGTTAGAGGATATCCCCTAGTGCAGCTGGACTCTCAGCATTTGGCACTTGGCTGTCGCTGATGTTGCTGTCAATCGGTTCAGCGGCTAATTGGCCGGAGATTTAGGCGCTGCGCTTTGTTGTAATTAAAAACGCAGTCGTCAAAGAAACGGGCCGAACAAGAGCCAAGTCCAATGAATTTCGACGGATGCAGCTAACTGAAGGCTGAAGGCTTTGGCAAGGATTTGGCAACATCTCTCTCGCTCTCTCTCTCACTTTCTCCCTCGCTCTGTCTGTTTCGCCCTGTGTATTTCTGTATTTGGCCATATCATTGGCATTGGCAATTGCATTGACATATTGTTGCTATCGGCTTTCTGCCTTGTGACTGTCAAAATGCCACGTCACGATGCCGCAACGCCATGTCCCGGGCCAAAGGCAATCCGGCGCGTGCCTATGTACATGCTGCTATCTCGTCTACCCGCCTGCTTCGCTCCCCTCTCTCTATCTCTCTCGCTCTCTCTCGCTCCATCAGTTTTAACGAGAGTTGTTGGCCGTAAAGCCTTTGGCTTTATGCTCGACATTAAGTGAACTTATAATTAAACGCTTTGGCCATTTAATCGGATGTGTTTATCGACGATTGCGAATGGCAACGAGTCAAAAGTCGAATTCCTCCTCTTGGCCAAATGTTGTGCTGTCATTTGCACTGCTTTTGCCTTTTCTTCTCCTGTGGATGTTCTTGTTGTTGTTGTTGTTGTTGTTGCCATTGCTGCTGTGTTAGAGCTTTAAGCAATACTGATAACTGCCGGACTTCGATAATTAACTGTTTCCAGTTTAAATTAAACTGTTTCAAAATAGCATTCAATTTCCTTTAAGCTGAGTGTATTGCCAAGCTAAACTATATATATATAGAGTATAGAGAATTCAAAATCTTTGAAAAAACTGTTCATAGTTTTTGGGGACAAAGAGATATTTTTTCAAAAGTGTATTTCAATCCAAATTTTATGTTTAAAATCGATGTTTTGACCATTATAGTAAAAATTGATTATTGATTATTTTTCAATCTTTAAATTTATATTTAATAGCATTAATAAAAAGAATATAGTATTAAAATAGACTACGTAAGAAAATTGAAATTTTTAAGATATTAAAATCTATTGATTTCATAGTTATCGACAAAAGCAATCGATAGAAGAAAAAAAACAGTCCGCATTATCAATAATATTATTCGGTAGCTACACAGGTAGAAGCACATACAGTAAATTAGCCCACTTCTCAATTCCCAAATTCTGCGCTAAACTTAAAGCTAAACAGTTCAATCGATTGGTTTAGGGGGTTGTTAAACATACTACCACCAATAGTGGCCCCATCTAAATCACTAACCAATTATAATTTAATGCAGCTACAAAAAAAATGGTCGCCAACAACTACCTCCGCCTGTTCTCTGTACAATCTCCCACATGGGTCCCATTTAAGCAATATGTCATAAGGCCGCCAAGATGCTTAACTTGCTTCCTTTCGTTTCTGTTATTTTTATGACAACCCACGACAAGGACCCGCACTCCCACATATTGCCCCCACCTCCCCACGCACTCTTCGAAAAATGGTGGATATAAATGGCCCAAGAAAACGGGCGTGCAAAATTGTAGGCTGAAAGAACTGAAAGATGTCGACGTGTAGTTATAAAAAATTTTTATCTTAAAGCGACTGTCAGTTTTTCCAGGCTGTCTGAGTGTTTCGCTCGTCCTGTCCGTCTATCTGTCCGCCTGTCCGCCTGTCTGCTGATGAAAACGAAGTTGACAATGCGAATGAGTTTCTTATAACAACAGAAAAGCGGCAAGAAAAACAACAACAACAAGACGGAAGTGAAAACAAAATGAAGCGACAGCAAAAAGTTGAAACGTGCCGCTAGGCAAGGCTTGAATTGTATATTTAGGGGGTATAAACTGGTTGCGGGGTGGGGCAAGGGCTAGGGTTAAGCACTCGGGCTTCATACACCATGCAAAAGCCGACAAAAAATCGTTTTCGAAATGTCGCAAACGCAAACACAACATTTATGCGAATGTGTGGGATAAGTTTTTGTGAATTTGCTGGAATTGAGGGGCGGGGAAAAATGTCTGTTCCTGTTACACCTAACCCCCTCCCCCCAAACCCCCCTGATGTGTGTGCGTGTGTTTGTCTGGTGCTGCGTTTGTTAACGTTTAATAAATCAAAATTACTTTTCATTTCTATGACAGTCATAATGGGGCGTTACTTGACATTTTGCTTTTCATTTTGGCCCTGCCACCATTTTGTGGCACGTTGCCTGTTGTCCTTTTTTTTGGTAGCATGCGGCGCGTCCTTCTGTCTGTTCATTCGCAGCTTGTTGCCAGATGAAATCTCAGCGCTAAGAATTTTTGCCACATGCTCATGCTTAAAGCTTATCCTTATCGCGTGCTTTGACACAAACACACACACACACACACGCACACATGCCCGGCACAACATACTCACACATTGTTGATTTTTATATTGGGTGCTAAATTCAATGCGCTCACGCCCCCCATTTCGCCTTCGCCCTCTGCAGCAGCAACAAGGAAAACAACAACAGCAGCAGCAAAAGCAAAAAAAATGTCATTTAATTTCGTTCATTTTGCCGCATGCCGCAAGGGGGGCGTTGGCGCTGTCCTTGCACAGGATAACACCAATTTCGCTTATGACAGTTATTACAAATGCTTCTTGTCTGCCGGGCGCGCTGCAAAATGAGCAGCAGCAGCAGCCCCAGGAGGAAAGGGGGCACCAAGGGGGGAAGCGGAAAAAGCGGGGAAAGCAATGCTGCCACTTTGCGCTTATCCTTCAAATGAAAAGTTATTGTAGGGACTTTTCAGCTCCCTCAACGGCGCTATTCCTATTGATGCCTTGAGAATCGATTGTCGCTGTCGTGTTCGCTGGTGCCAAAGCAAGCTAGAACATTGCAATTGGATACAACCGACTGCGCAATACTCTGTTCACTGTGTCATAAAAGCTTAGGAAAAAAATAAAATATTTTTCTTGATTATTTGCTTGGTGAAACTTAGACCGGAACCCTAGAGCAGTGACTTTAAAACTGTAATTTTATGAAATATATATTTAACAACTTGTTGATTAAAACAAATTGAAAATATTGTATAAATAAAAAAAAAATAGCTTGTTTCGTTTGGCTTAAAACCTTTTATTTTGCTCAAACATCTATGCACCTATACTTTTTTTATTTAGAAAAAATTCATCATTTAATATTCTACCTATCATATTTGATTCATATTTAAAACAATTACTGAGCATGAATATATGACTTTAAAGCTTGGTGTCCTAGTTTCAATAAAGAAAGCACAAAACCCCAATATTCCCCCTTTGCACCTCATGAACAGAGTATGAAAACCAAAGGCACATTAGTGCAAAACAGAACATTGACGTTGACTTATGCTGGCATCTTGTTGCCCTCCATCTGTCTGTCCGTCTGTCTATATGTTTGCCCTGCTAAGTATATTTTCATGTATTCTTTTTCGCTTTTCATATTTTCTTTTATTTTTTTTTTCAGCACCGCTTCGTTGGCTCTGTTGCAATTTTCATTGAATATCGATATAGAGCGAAGCTCTGAGACAGTAAATTAATTTTTCAAAAATTGGCATTCAGTTTATTTTTATCGTTTGCTTTCATTCTTTTGGCTCCGCTCAACATTTTAACTTTCGAGTTCATTGGGAGCACATTAAGCGTAGATTTCTTTTTCTCTTTCTGTTACTGTGCCTGCTTCATTTATTATTATTGTTATTTATTGTCACATTGTACAGCTATTACGACATCTACCCAATGCGCTGTTTTTCTATTCAATTCAATTATTGACATTCACAATTGATAATTTCAAACATAAAAGATCCGACCCAGCTGCTTAATAGACCTAGCAGTCTTGATTTGAAGCCAAACCATCTGTTAACAAACACTTGTCTGAATAGGCCGTAATCAAAGTAAATTTCGAAGTTCTTTAATTAAATTTTTGGTTGATAGCCTAATAAAGGGAGAGGCTCCACTTAATACTTGTTGTATTCTTTTAAAAAGTAAGCCACGTAAGCCATCTGTAAATACACAAATTACATGGGTAAATTGTCATCTTAAATTTCAAAATCTTAACCGATTTTCATGCTTCATGTTTTTTCGATCGTGGTTTGACCCATATATTGATTTGACGCTTATATTAATTCATTTAAGAAAATAAAAATATTTCGATAATTTGTATATATTTATCTTTTTTTTTTTATTCAAATACTAATACCAAAATTAGGATAAAACTCATTTATAATAATGCTTTTGAAAATTATAATGGTTATAATAACAGTTTTATAATAATTTGCAGCTTTTGTTGACTTTGACAGCATCCTTGAGTTAGTAGGGAAATTAACAATCCTAGCTATCCCGCTACTTTATCGCTTATCACTCAAGTTTGGCTTTTGTTTTGGCTCTCAAAATGTTCATCGTCTTTTTAGGTGAATTGCATTAAAGCTTGTGCCGAATAGCTGCTCATCAGGCGTTCCAGAATACCAACGTTCGCCCACTAAATATGCAAGCAAATGAAATTACAAGCAGCTCACCACACTACCCGTATCTGCCCCTCCCACGTCTGCTTATTTCCCTGCTTACCCTCTCGAGCAGCCTTTTGTTAAGCTCACCGGCAGCCAGCATTAACTCTACTCCACGCCAAGCTCGCTCCGAGGGCTCCTTTGTCGCTGACGTCTTTCGTCTTTCGAGTTTGGTTTTCGTGTAAACCAAAAATAGCATCACGTTTTAAATTGCTGCTTATCAAAACATGTTCTTGAACTGTAATCTGTTTTTGCGCTCGCGCGCACGCCGGTCCTGGGCGGCGGCTTGCCTTACCTGCCACCATTTATTCAGTAATTGGTGGAGCAGGGCGGGAGGCTGAAACGATATTTATTTTTTTTTGTTGTACCACAAAACCAAAAGCCGGCAAAGCGACGGCGGTGTCAAGTGAGCAGCGTCGCTGAAGCATAAAATGAGTGAAAGCGACTCGGAAATAAAAACGCAGCAAGCAACGCAAACTGACACATCATTTATATAGAATGGAGTGGGGGGCGGGGTAAAGCTAAAGGGCCTAAGGGTACGAAACGCGCAGCATTATATGTAAATTGAAACGAATAAGATGCCAGACCAAGCGTTACCTGGCCAGGTCTCATATAAGTTGGTGGGTGGGGGCTGGTATAAGAAATTTACATTAGCGCAAAATGACTAAACGAGATAGCTGAGTGGAAGAGTGAGAGGGGGATAGGGAGAGGGGGCGAGTGCTAGTCGGACCGATCCCGTGCGTACGTTGCTGTTGGGTTAGCCACTTGAGCATAAATCCAGCGCTGTCTACCCCTAGAATACCAAGCTCCAACTCACACGCATTCTCATCCACATCCGCAACAATCTGTCATCTGTGCTGGCTGTCGGCGCTCCATAAATTTGTGACACTTTTCTGCGAATTTATTGCCTCAAATAAATCGCCAGTTTTCCTTGCTGAAGTTTTACATACGCAACCGTCCCGCCGGCTGATATGCAGCTCATTTGGTATTCATTAGAGCTGCTCTCGACCTGCTTCCACCGGTTATATATATATATATATTTTTCTTCTTTTTTTGTTGTCTTTTTGTGTTTTGGCCAAGTTAATTAATTGAACAAAAGCTGACTGCCAATGCCGCACACGGGTCTAGCAGTTAGTCCTAAATGGATTGGGTTCTGCTGCTGCAAGTGCCACCAACAGCTACCGCCAAACACGAAGTCGAACTCGAACTGGCGCTGGTTGCCCCTTGCGCCCTGTTCGTGTTGATTTTTGAAATTGTTTGGCACTTGAGTGGCAAAGTGCTCCCCGGTGGCAGCCAATGTCTGGCCATGATTGAGCAGCCAGCCGGCAAAGAGCATGAGAAATTGCAGCTGCAATGCTAAAACAGATCCTGGCCAGGTTGCAACGAACTTGAAGATATTGCTTAGTTAAAAGATACCCCCTAAAGAGGCATTTAGGTTAAATCAAAAATCTATTTTACAAATTTGGGCTTTTTTCGTAAAGTTAAATATTAATTCTATAAAGCGTCAATTCCTGGAAAATCGTTGTGTTTCGAATGCGGCTAGAATCAGGAGTCTATTTCACCAATATAAACCAAAATCCTGTCGAATATGTATTAAATGTGTATATAATAAATGTAGGTATATACCCTGTACAAAGTCAAAAATACATTTTCAAAAGGAAAGTATTCACCTGATCCTATAAACGCTGTTTTTTTTTAAAACTAACCTGCAAAAGCCAATTAATACTCAGGAACTATAGATTAATTTGAAGAAATTGGAATAATCGTATTAAATAATATGTTAAATACGTAGAGTATCTACGCACATTTTACAATCCCAAATTAACCTATAATTATAATAGACGAAATAAACTGATTAATCCTTATCCCTGATATAAATATCTATATTTATTTTCTAATGCAATAAATCTCTTTTTGTCGATTAAAGCCTAAGTAGTATACCCAATTTTAAGAAATACAGGGTATATCATAGCTCGCTTGAATGCTGTAGCATCATGGAATGCTAATAAAAATAACATTGTAGCTGACTGCATTGCTTAGACACTTTGGTCAGACGACCACGTCCGGAGTCTGTTAACAAGTTTCGGATAGATTATGGCAAATTGCCGTAGTATTGTCCGCACACACCCAGTTATTATTCAAATTCAAAGCAAATAAATGAATTTTAATTAAATCAAGCTTAATTGATTGAGCATTTATCATATGTAGTCTGCTGAGTTTTCCGATTTTCTTTTTAAATTCCACAACACTTTTATACTCAATTAGTTGATGAGTTGCCTAAGTAGTCAAATCGTTAAACGAAGTGAACAAGAATAATAAGTAGTTGTAAATTAAATCAATTCGTTATAATAATTATAGCAACATTTATGCATATCAAACATAATAGTAACACAAAAATTAAAAGTAAAGACATAGGTTCGAACCAAAGACAATATAAATACTATTTATACTATACTATTTAAATCCATGCTAGCTATGGATATAGCCTTCTGCTTTTTTGTGAAATTGATTGATTCTTTTAAACATAATATATTCATAATATTAATAAAAATATTTATTTGGCATTCATTTGAATAAACTGTCACTGCGCTAGCCATTTAATTAGTAGGTCACCATTCATGTTAATTGTTTTTGGCTTGAATACTGACATCGGCTGACAAACCACATAATATTCAGCTCAATAATCATTGAAATTCGTTTGTCAAGCTAAACAGTTATATATGTTAAACAACTAAAAATACCCTCATATTTAACTGAACCACAAATTAGCAGGTTCGAATCCCACTACAGGAAATGGTTCTATTAAAAAATTAGTTTAATACAATATATTCCACCCAAATCAATCCCAATCCCAATGTGACCTCTCTTTGTTCAAAATATAACTCTAATTTATCAACTAGAATTCTCGTCAACTTTCTTTAACTACAAATAAAAAATCCACGCCATTTCGAGTTGATAAGCAGACAAACTGAATTTATTCCTTCATACACTCCGCATTTATGCTGACAAATTAAAGTTGGCGCAACGACAAATCCAATTTGATATATATACGCAATGATATCTGCAGTTGAATTTTTATGCCCATTACGTATACGCAGCGTTGGCCAGCGCACGCATTCAAGTCATAAGTAAGGTCATCATTATGGATAAACGCAATGTATGTGGGTTTTATGTACTTAACACTTCAGCGCGGCGCTCAGTGTGTGTGTATATGTGTGTGTGTGTGTGTGTGTGTGTATGTCAGTGGGGTAAGAAGCCGAGCCGGACAACAACAACAACAACAAACTCAAAGGATGCGTCGGTAGACGGGCGACGGGCGACGGGCGGCGGGCATCGAGGTCGAGCAGATGAGCAATTTATCTCGCAGCTGTTTACTGTTTCACTTGGACCCGGCAGCGCTGGGGGAGTGGGGCGTTGCCGTCACGCTTGGCTAAAGCCACTTATGCTCACACCCACACACGCACACACAGCTGTATGATTTATGTGTTGGTGTAAATACATAAACACATCAAAATAAAAAGAGCCTGCAAGCCAAATGCCGAGTGTCCTTGTGGCCAACGCACGTTTGCATTAAATGAGCAACAAAATAAAAAAAAAAGCGACTGCGGCCTGCGGGGCGCCAGCGCAAGTGAAATTAAAACTAAATTTGAGTCAAAAGGCGTGGCCGTCAATTGAAAGGCGACATCCACATGCTCATCCGTAGCCCTAGCCCCCATCCACAGCCGTCAGGCGCTTCGTCCTTGCTGTTTGCATTTCATTTGGAGCGTCAGCCTCAAAGTGCAAATAGTAGCGATGGCTGCTGAATTGTGGGCGGTCCTTCAGTTTTTGCAGTCACTGCTTATGTCCTTTGCACGCATGACGCGTCATTTCAAGTGCATCTGTGTGTGGGCGCTAGTGTGTGCGCTAGTGTGTGCTACTGTGTGTGTGTGTGTGTGTGTGTGTGTGTGTACAGTCTTAAGCATGCAAAATGTGGCGCTGCCAACGCCCACAAGCGGCCCTGCCCCCCTAATGTAAATCGTCGTTCGCTCGTTGACGTTTGTTTTTCTGCCCTTTGCAGGGGATGCTTTAATAATGTCATGAGATATGTCACACTGTGAAGTAGGTAGTAGGTTTTATGGATTTATACACCCATTTTATCTGTAAAATTTTTTGATCGGCTTAAACAGCCGAGTAGAAATGGGTATTTGACATTCTCTGTGTCCTTATGCAAGCTAACTTTTATGAATTCGGGGGATCTATATATACAACTATTTTTTTTTGTTGCAGGCAGGTATTATATGTCATTTGATATAGTATACCGATATAAATACCGTCTAGGCCGCTTAGACTTTTTATCAAGCAAGTTCGATTGAAAATAATAATAGTAAAATTAATAAAAATAATAATAATACTACTTAGATTAATAATAAAAATATTTATAATAAAATTTTTAATGACAATAACAATAATAATTTATTTTAGTAATAGCAATGTCACAAATTTATCGCACAGCTGCATTAACTTTGTAAGGGTATTTAAACTTCGGAACAATCCTTCATTCCTTGTATTTTTTTCGTATTCTTCCTTCCTATTTGTTTGTTTGTTTGTTTATTTTGCTGCCCGTTTTTTAGCCATCGCTTTCATAAGCGTAAAGTGCTCTTCATTATGCGCATGAAATGAAAGGATAAGTGCAGCGACTATACACACGACTCACACACATGAACACACACACACAAACACACACCGGCTCAAACATTATGCTCTTTATGCTTATGAATTGCCGGAAAAAATGCAACAAAATTGCCTTGAATTGCAGCTACAGCAAATTGTTTTAGTTTCTATAAGAAATGCGAAATAAATGGAGCTAAATTCAAGCTGCACTTAGAAGCTTCCACCTGCCCTCAGCCAGCGAACAGCAGCTGAAAGAAATCTGAGCAGCAATAAAAGAGAAAAAAATATAAAGAAATATTTGCTTTTCATTTCACATAAAAGCTTGCCCTCAAGCTAATGATAAACCGCAAGCTGAATAATTATTGTTAATTATAATGAACATTTGCAAGTTGCAATTCCAAAAATAACAAAAGAATGTTTACTCTACCAAGTACAAGAGAGATGCTCACGGGCAGGCATGTGAACGGGTTAACCAAGAGACTACATCATTTAATTAGTTAGCCCATTTGGCTAGAAAATAAATTGAAGATTGACTTAAATATTGACAATAAGACAAATTGTATCTGCTGTATTTAGATTTTATTGACGGTTAACCAAATAATGCGTGAATCGTTTATGCGCTCGTATTCGTGTTCATGTTCAGCTTATGTGTTCCAGCGTGCACTCGTGACTCGGACCCGAAGATGCCTATTGTTGTCCTCGAAGCTGCGCTGCCAGTTGCCCGAAATGCAGCCGCCGCGGCAGGCGCAGCCAAAGATATTGCAGGGTCTGCGGCCACAGAAGGTGCCGACCTGAGCCTTGCCATCGGCACATATGGTAATCGTGCAGGCTCTGCCGCTACTACGACCGCCGGCATCCGCGCAATTGCCCCGCCCAACTCGATAAGATAGGGTCAACGAGGCGCGGCAGCACTGCGCCTGAACGCCGCCCAAGTAAGCCAGGGCACAAGCAATCGCCAGCAGGATAATTGTTTGTCTCATCTTAATCGTCGCTGTTGCAGTTCTGATACCAAACTGACTGAGGTACAGGGTATTTATAGGAAAATCGTGAAAACCAATTCACAATGCAAAAAATCAACACGTGAACAGAGCTTACACTGCCCGCAAAAAAGCTGTTAAGAAAGAATTAATTTTTTTTTTAAGACATAATAATTGTTTGAGCTATAGAGACATGCCAACAACAAAGATAAGGTGCTTTTAACACATTTTAATTGTTTAAATAACCGAAACGTGCCAAAATAAAAGATGAAGCATTGGTTTGTTTACTGTGTAAATCGTTTTTTGTGTAATATTACCTAAAAATCGAATTGCGTTTTCTTTTCGATTATTGGGTGGGTTGCTCTTGGACTGTAACCCCAATTCTCTTTTTATATGTTACAGATTTAAGCAGCAAAGTATAATATATGTATGAAAACTTCACATAGCTTTAAAATCTTATCTCATAAATCATTTACTGGAAATTCCTTATTTGCTTCTGAAAATAAAATTTATTTTTTCTTACTAGACCAATTATTTTTCTTTATTTTTTTTTTGTTTGTATTTTGCTCAATTTTTTGTATCTAAAGACAGTCAGATATTAGCCGGCTTTGCCAGTCGATCTTTTTGTTTTTTTTTTTGGGCGAAATGTAGCTTTTACTTTTTTTTACCTTTTACGGTCGTATAAATATTATTCCTTATTACTTTTAAATTGCATTTTCACTCAAAGGAGTATTGCTTTCCTCATCAAAATTGGCAATCTTTTGTTTGGACCTATGAACCGCAGAATTAATTAAATCGAAATTACATCTGAGTTACTCGACCACGCTGAATTTCCCTTTACTTAGTTTGCATATTAGTAATGCATTGAGACAGTCCCATTGTTATATCAGGGGCTTAGCCACCACTCCTTCGAAAGCTTATTCTAATCCCTTACTCGCCGGTTGCCAAACGTGAGTGTTTGCAATTATCCAAACCGATTGCCCTAGGCAACGTTTGTCACACCGTGCACAGTGTGAAATGGTGAAATGGCCGGGAGAAGCAGCCAAGTCAAGTGTGGCACTTGTGAGTGTCTTTGGGTCTGCAAATCGATTGGTCGTCAGGGTCAGCGTGCAGCCCCAGAGCTTGGCTTATGGCCCCAATCGGCCTCAGCTGCGGCCGCATTGTTGTCCGAACATCCTAACCGGGCTGAAATTATATCTGACATAACCAGTGAGCCAAAGAGCTGCCAGCGCCAAAGCGATTTGAATTTTTCACAAAATATTCCGCACCCTGTCTCGGCAGCACGTTGGCATTTCCAAAGGGCGGATTGGGCGAGGGGTTGTTGGAGTTAACAAAGTCTTTGGCTGGTTTTTTGGCACACTTTCGGCTGTTGTCATTGACAGGCGGAAGACAGGCGCACAAAAGGCCTTTGACACCTTTTGTGTGTACTTGTGTGTGTGTGTGTGTGTGTGTGGGAGCGGCAAATTATAATGCGAATGCGTCTGCCAGCTGCCTGCCTTCTGCTCATGCAAAAGTGTGTTCTTAACAAGGCCCAAAGCATTGATGCATTACATTTAATGGGCAAAGGAGTTTGCAAATTAAAAAGAGTTTTTAAAGTTGCTTAGAGAACTATGCCGAAGTGCACGAAAAACTCACTAAGCGTTTGTTGTGCCTGCTTGCCATAAAAATTATATATTAAGGCTAAATTAAACTGAAGTATTTATGAAATTTAAATGATTTTCTATAAGGGCCAAGAGTGTTGGAATACTGAATACTCCACAACCAGTTCTGACATCTTAATAGAATCTTAAAAAAATACAAAATCATACTTATCACATTTTAATATTTCAAGCTCTTAAAAAATTCTAATTTAATTTCGGTAAATTTGATCAGAAACTGAATAATTATCGATTTTGATATGGCAGTAAGGCGGTCAAATTTATGGATGAGAATCAATATAAGGAATTTTGTGAAAATATGGCTCTTAGAAAATCTGTAATATACTGAAAAACTGTGGTACTAGAAATCGAAATTTATTTACTTTTCGATAGAAATCATAAAATAAATATGAAATAAATATAAAAACTATCTATAGACTAACAGCCAAATTTATGACATAAACAAAAATTGTTATTTCAAACATCAAATACATTTGTGCAGTTCCAGTAATTACCGTTGACAAGCCAGACGAGTGGAAAATGTCAGGAAAATGTGCATATTAACATAAATATTTGATGAAGACAAATCAATTTGCTTTTTAGATTATAAAGGTTTTACCCACCCATATCTGCCAGATATTAAGACTGCGTAAATATGCAAATAATAATTACGGCAAATGCAGAAAACATAATAAATCATTTTGCTTAAATTTGAGGTGAATAAAAGTAAAGGGCATATATTACAATTTATGAGCAAATATATGTTTACTCTAGATTATCATATATATAAAACGATATATATATGTATATATATTCATATGTGTGCGTTTTTCCTAGCAAAGGTTGTGTATGTAAATGTGCGCCGAATAAGGCAAAACAATCATTTTGCCATAATAAGCACTAAATATGCAGAACGCCCCTATGCTAACTCGTTCGTAGCGGCAACTGCTTCATATATTGATAAATATTAGTTAAAATATGAATAAATTTTTATGTGAGCGCCAAACGAATCACCCACCTGTGCAACGTTCCCCTAGTGTGTGTGTGTGTGTGTGAGGCAACAATTTGCCAAACGTTGCGTATACGTAACGAGCCAAAGTAAATTGATTGCAAGACGCAATGAGGCGCGTCCTGTAAAACCACTTAAAACATGCCTCAGTACATGCCATAAACTCAAACCAGGAAACATTTCAGTTGCCGGCTGCTTTAGGGTTTGCTCGCTGCCAACATAAGACGGCACACACACACCCACACACACACAGACACACACTTCTACACCTCTACACCCAGCAAATGCAAATGCAAACACACGCGCAAGCCAAGCCGACAAACATTTAACCGGCGGCTATGAAATTCGATAAATATCGACAAAGTTTTGGCCGCTTTTTTGTGCCTGGGCACAAAACTCTCGCGTCGAGAGTTTATTAAACACAGGAAGGATATTGCCTTGGCTCGGGCTACGCCAAAAGGTCCCACACCTGTTCCCGCACCGGGCCCGGCTCCGACTCCGGCTCCGACTCCGGCTACGACTCCGACTTTGGCTGCGGCCATTTGAGCGTTGTTCGAAAAAGGCGCAACTTTGACATAAATATGCAGTCACACGTTGCCACATATCCTGCATATCCTGCCAACCCAACCCTCCCACGCCCCCTCCCCCTCTCCCTCCATTCCACTCAGACTTCAATTACGCGCGCGTTTTACCTACGTATATGTTACGACCCCCGGAGGATTATCGCTTACATTTTCAGTCAAGTGCGCCCGTTTATTGTGCAAAAGTTGAGCTCAGTTCAAGTTGCAGATATTGTTGGGATTGCCGCCTACAGCTGGCACCGCTCGGCCCCCTCTTGGCCACGCGAATGCCGCCAGTCGGCGCCTGTCTACCGCGCTAAATGAAAAAGTGAAAGGCGTTTCGCCGTGCGTTGATTTGAAAATGTCACAGACACGCATCTATCTGGATTCGACTGGAGGGGGCCTCCATAGGGAAGTTATATGAGTTGTGCGACAGGTTTTACATTAGCTAAAACAATATGAGAAATACATTTATAAATGTGTGTATATGGAAATGGAAATGTTTATTTATGAGAATTTGTTTTAAAGTAAAACAGGAAAAAGCATTTATCTTTGGGGTGCTGGGAATATGGCAGATATACTATACACTTCAAAATTTATATTCAAAAAACCAAATGCTTTGAATTTTAAAAAACCGTCTGAATCTAAAATTGCTCTTAAATTAAGAAGATGTCATATAAGTATTAGGAAAGTGTGAATTGAATTTTTAGAAAATTATTTGATAACATTGGATTTGTGTAATGAAAAAAACATTTTATCATAAATCAACTAAACTTTGGATCCTTTGCTTCTATGAATATAATATATTTTATATTGAAGCACATTAATTAATTTTTTATAAGATATTCTAGACAAATTGAAAATTGATTCAAATCCCAGGCTAGTGTATTGATATAGAATTTTCTGAGCCGAAGGTATTAATAGCTTTTTCAAAGTTACGTTAACAGTAACTCAAACAAAAAAAAATTTTATGATTATTGATAATGTAGAATAAACTTGAATTAATATACTAAAAAAAAAAATACGTTCCAAAAAGTTGAAGATGCATTTTAATTTTATGTCTGCACAATAGTTGCTTACCCCTTTTTAGACATTTGCAAAGGGTACATATTATATAGTACTCCCTTCAATTTAATCCATTTTCCATTTTTTTAAATTTAGCATCAAATACTCACATGTTTGAGGGTCAATGCTATGATTTTGTACATCAAAATTGTGACAGGCTGTCAGCCAGCTGTTAATATTTGCACTTTCTCAAAACAAGAAAAAACAGGTAAGAGTGCTTCAGTCAGATGCTCGACTAGAAGGTACGCTGTACACAGTGCCACCCTGATGTGACTAAATATCTATATCTTTTGATTCGAGGAAGTGGGAGAGTTAGCGATAATTTAAAATGAACATGATGTGCGCCTGTTTTTATCTATCAATTTAGCTATTGATTGACCAAGATTCTATGTAATCCCTGGGATCGAAGATGCCTTCTTCTGCCTGTTACATACATTTAGAAAAAACAATTATAGCCATATTTAAACCATTTTCAGTGGGTACAGGGTATAAAAATAGAACAGCATTTTTTGATGTCAGGGACAGGCGTGACATTAGCAGATGTCGCCGCCATTGGCGCTGGTTTGACTACAGCGCAACATGAAAACATACAAACACACGCACACACAGATACAGTTGCACACATGTATGAATGGTCAACATAAAGCTGCCATTGTATTTGATTTTTCATCGCGGGTGGCTGGGAGAAGGAGAGTTATGATATTCTTGCTGGTTCGTCAGCTCTGACAATTTGTTTAAAGCGCCCCAGCGACAGTGTAAACTTTTTAATTAATATCAAATATGAAGCGGTGCCATCAACGTGAGTATAAGAGAGAGTGAGACAAGAGAGAGAGAGAGAGAGAGAGAGGTGATGAGAGGGCGTGTTGCCAAATACCAGCATTTCGAATAGCTCCGAAATTAAAGCGGGGACAGCTGTGAAGCTGACAAAAGTGAAATCAAGCAAAGCTTGTTAAAACTTTTAATTAAATTTATTGTTGCCTTGAACGCCTTTTGTTTCAGTCGCTGCTCGTGCATTTCTTGTTGATGTTGTTGTTGTGGCTGCTTCTGTAATTGTCAGCTCCTGTTCATCAATTGTAGCGTGTTTACAAATTATTTGTAGAAGCAACCACTCAATACTATGGAAGAATTCATTAAGAGCTGTCAAGCAGCCTATTAAAAAGCTCATCCTCAACCTCAAAACTTAAGCTCAAGTCTTAATGAGTTCGTTTATTACGTTTGTATAGGGGTATGGCAGAGGTCCTTATCATCAGGAAGTAAGTATGATGATACCTTAGAATACAATTAAATTTGTTTATTATCCCTAAGGATAGAATGATAATATGGCAATACTTATGAATAGATAAAAAACTAGTCGTCATCTTTATCAACTGGAAGATAATATTGCGATATATGAAAATATTATTTGAAATGTTTGTTAGGAAAATAAATTTTTACTCCAGATGGAAGATGATTCTTCTCGGAATTTGGAATACTTTTACAAACTTGAAAAACAGATGAATTTAAACTCTTCCAAACCTTTCTTTTAAAATGTAAATATATTTTTTATATTATACCAAATTTGTTATATTATTAAATTGGTTATTTGTTGTGTCCAGTATTAAAGATTAACTTAAATACGATAAGAATTCAAATATATTACTAGACAACAAATTTGTCAACTTCTGCCCATTGCTTTAATTATTGCAAACATAAAATCTTTCAAATATTTTTCTTGACAACAAATATTAACGTCAAAAAGGCGGTTCTCGTAAAATTATTTGCACATTAACCAAAAGCTCAAGCAGAATCGCAGACTATAAGAGCATATGTGTATATATGTATATATATGTATATATATGTATATATATGTATATATAGTTGACACAAGTGCAGCTGGCAACTGGTTTAAATGTACGTCCATCGATACTTAAGCGGTTTAAAAGGAGAACAATTATTTTTTATTTATGGCAAGCCTCACTTTAAGGTAAACATAGCGTCGATTGTATGCGGTGGTTGTTGTTCTGGTTGGGCAACATGCTGCATTTTTTATTGACTGCATTTTATACTATTATTATTTAAAAATTAATTACATGCCAGACTGAAGCTGTTGCGGCTTACCTATTCTGAAGCGGGGTATATTAGACAGTAATTAGGTATTTAATATAATACAAATAAGTTAAATAAAATATAAACGTACGTAAAATCAACCCTCTTAAATTTATTTTTATTGCATAATTTATATAATTATTCTACTTACTAGTTAATTATTTATATTCGATTATTGACGATCTATCTACTGAATTATTGATGAAAATTCTTATACATACTTAATTTAATACACAGATTTATAAACAGCTTGCAAAGCTCCGTAAAGCTTTAAATGTGTTTTAATTAATAATTTATTTAATTACCCTGCTTAAGAATTTGTCGTCTAGCTCCTGAAGCGTTTACAGAGTATACCAAAGTCGTATTTTACCTGTATGGGCTGAAATTAATTTAAATATGAAATATTGACTTGCTGCTTGCTGAATTTGCAGTTTTTTATTATTGTTTTTTTATTTTATTGCCGGTTGCTTTGTTCAATAAAAATATTTCTCAGAATTTAATTTATAATCAAAAAAGTGCAAAGCTTTTTCGATAATCAAAAACTAACCAGAATAATTACTCTTTGTATGTGTGCGGTGAATATTGTTGCGATGCCTTGGCTATGGAGCAGGGACAATGCAGGCAATGTCTCCCAACAACAACAACAACGACAATATCAAAGTCCTTTATGCCATTTCCGCAGTGGTCTCCACAGCAAGTGAGATCGTGTGTGCGAGACTCATAAAATTGTTGGCTATTTGAACGTTTTTGTGCTATCCAAAGCCAAGGCATTGAAAAATAAAACGCGGCAAGTGAAGCTAAGCCAAACACACACACACACACACACACACACACACAGACTAGCACAAAAGCTGAACACAGCACACACACACGCACACACATCGAGTTTTAGAAAGGGTACAAAAAAAATTCGAGCGAAATAGGAACGAAATCAAGCGCTTGGCTGGAATTTCATACTGTTGGCATGGCATGTCCACTCCCTATGTGTGTGTGTGTGTGTGTGTGTGTTATCCTTTGACAAGCAGCATAAGTGTGCAGCTTGGCCTGCGCCTGAACCGCGTGCAGGTCCTGCCGCCTCTTGGCCGCTGTCCATTTCGATGTGTTGGCCATTTTATTATATTTGCTCGCAGACATTTTTGCTCTAATACGAAAATGGGATTTTAGGATATAAAAATTATGATAGATTACCGCTGCACACACTTCAGCACACCCACACACACACTGCACATGCAGCTGACGTGACTCAGCTTTGTTTGCCGTCTGGAGCAACTGCAGCGTTGACGTCACCGTGAAAATTGTGCCCGGCTTAGCTGAAGAAAATCATTTGATGATAAAACTGGCCCCTCAATTGCTTTGTTGCCTGCTGCTTGTTGCTCCGCTCGTTTGGCATTGCCAGCGCGGCTTTTATTAAATTCAAGTCCGAGGCAGTGATAGGGGGAGGGGGACGGGGGACGTAGAGTGCAGCAATTTGTTGGCAAGCAGCTGCCACGCAGCAGTAATAATAATCCATTAGAGAAGCAGTTTATTAAAAGATTCTTTAATTTAACCACATTGCATACTTCAGTTATCAAGTGGCCAAAACGGTAGACATTTTTAAGTATATAAACTTATGGACATAAGATAAATGGAAAATGCATTGAACAGAATAAAAGTTGCATGTTTCTTGGATAGCAACATTTTAACGACCAGTTAAGAATCAGAAACCAGCCCCACCAACTTTCAATATGTAACTTAAACATTTTATAAGACATTCTAACAAGGATAATAGCACTGTTAACAAGAATGATTAATTTTAAATTTATTAATATTTATTTAATAATATTTGCATATAACATATGCTTTATTTATGCTCTTTCAAATTGATTCACAGACTCCAAGAGCACCCTCTAACAATTACTTATATTACCCAATTGCAGGTTAAATAGCTTTTTTGAGGTGTATATTTTTACAACATTTTATCATTTTATTTATTATTTATTTTTGTATATATTTTTTAAAATGTAAATCCTAGTTAAAAATTTAAAACCTCGCTTAAAACGAACCGCTTACAAACATTCTTGGATTTATAAAAAGCGCCAGCTATCGGGCAACAGCAGCCAACAACTGCATAGCGAAGACACGAACCACTGGCAGCGACCTCTGGTGCTTAGCGCATGTACTACCAATACAAGTATAACAGCAGCATTTAGCTTGAGCCATACAACCATACGTGATATCTATGTAAATGTTAATTATTCAATAAAATATACACACATTTCAAAAAAGCTCGTTACAAAATTAAAATTTACGTATAAATTAAAGTTAAAATTTACATATATGTATTTAAATAAATATAATACTCATAAATGTATAAAAAATAAATAAACATTTAAAAAAATTATGACATATAAAATAAAATACACATTATGCACAAAAAATTTATTGTTGTAAGCTAATAAAAAAAATACATAAAGGTGTTTAAAGGTAGTCACCTAAGCCACTTGCATAAATTACCGTAAAGTATTTTTGACCCAAGCACAAGTCGGCGCCATTTGAACTCGCCTTTGACATCATTCAAAAGAAACTCACATTAAAAGTTCAGATTATTTAGTAATGATATCATTTACTTACACGCTATTAACATGATTTTTTTTACAAGTTTTAATTTTAATTCTCAAATTAAGTACACATAAACATGGTTAAATCATGCATATTATATTGTACTGTATATATACTAATACACCTTCTATTTTTTTAGTTTCTATTATTTTACCCAATTAATTGCGAATTCAGTTGAACGAAAACAACAAAAATGTTGAGTTAATTAAAAGTTTTGTGCAACTTAAACGACAACTAAATGAACGGCAAATCATTAAAATGACGAAATCAGAGATTTGACATCCGACCAAGTTTTAAGGTGCAGCTAAGTCGGCTTTGCTATGCGCTACGCAGTGGGACAGAATAGGGAGTATAGATAAGGAAGTTTAAAAATTCATAAAATAAGTTAAATAAATAAAATGAAATAAGGAAAACAAAGCAAAAATAAAATATACAAATAATAGCCCACCAAGCTTACCAGTATAAATATTATATAAAAATATTTTTTTTTATGTATTTAATGACTACTATAAATCCATCTTTTACTATTGAAAAATTTACCAATTTCAGAATATATTACTTAAGGATTTATTTGAGCTCAGATAAATATTATATATATATTTTTTACGTAGGGTGCCAACTTGTAAGCTCTTCTAGTGCTTATCAAACTTAAGCCAATTGCCTTGCTTGGGCCTCTCACCCCCGCTGCGAGCGTCCAAGTGCGATGATGGTCAGTGCGTTTGTTATACTTACTGCGAAATTATTATTTTTTAATTAGCCATAGCAACATGTACAACAAACAGCAGCTAACAAAAACTTCATGCAATTTGTAGCGGCTAAGGTCAGTGCGATTAACCAACTTGCCAGCCGGCCAATTTGTGGGGCAGCCCGCCGTCTGAGCCATGTACTCGCCTAGTACTTGGCCATAATGTCTATAAGGCTGTGCGTCCAATTAAACAGCTGTGTGGCCCCAACGTGACTCAGTCGGGTGAAGCAACGTCTCCCACCTCGCTCGCACCTCCTCTCGCACACACACACAAACACCTGTCATCGCTGACAAGCATCGCGTGCTGCTCGCTGCGTGTGCGAGAGCGGCTCGGCTGCTCAGTTAATGCCGTCTCCCTTGCGACGCCTTGCAGTCGCCTTCTCCTTTGGCCATGCGACAAATTTTGATTGTAACAAGTGGCCACACCGGGTTTTAGTTTTAGTTTCAGTTTCAGTTTTTATTTCAGTTCCACTCGAATCAGAGTTGATTACAAAGCGGTGCGCAAAAAAGAAAATTTAAATATAAATATAAACATTTCTAATGTTTGAATAATTGAACAAGTGTTGTGTCTGTAAATGTTATAAATTTGTGTTTTATTTACAACTTTCATAAATATTTAAGTGCTAACTGTGAACGTTCAATAAACGAGTGCTTTTAAATATGGGTAATTCCAGCTCTTTATGTGCCGATCGCAATGCCATAAGGAATTTCGATGAAAATGGGTAAGCAGGGAGGAGGAGGCAGTGAAATCAAAGCAAAATGTTAGTTAACGAGGGCAGTGTGATTAGTTTAAGGAGGTGCAAAGCAAAGCTTTCATAGATGAAATCAAGTGAATTCGTAAATCAAATGTAAATGAAAATTGAACAATTCGACTTAGTTTTTGTTTATTAAAATAAGTGCAAAACATAAAATTCATAATTTAGTTTTAAACATAAAATTGAATATTAAAATGGCTTAGTTTGAATAGTGCACAAAACAACAACAAAAATCATGCCTTGAACGAAAAATCAACTTCTGCTTTAACAATATTTAAATGTTGTTATTGGCGACCTTTCTATTAAATGGTTGGATGTTGGCTAACTCAAGGTCAAGTGTTAAAATAGAAAAAGGCGAAACCTATCATAACTGTTTAGCGTATACCTAAGAACAATCTAAATATATTATACATTATTTTTTTTAAATATTTAAAATTCATTTTTATTCAGAAATTTATCTAAAGTTTCTAACAGTATTAAACGTTGAAAACAGCTTTTTTGTAGAAAGCCCCCAATTTAATTACACTGCACTTTCTAAAAGAATTCGCACACAATTGTTATGTAGTGTTTTCTATTTGATCTCCAACACTTTGATATTTAAGATTGTCCAGTGCAAATCAGCATTACAATGTTATTTGCATAAAAGTTTTTAAAAAATGTTTTTAAAAATTTTACAATTTACTTTTTTCATTGTATGAATCTCATAATTAATAAAATGCTAGTTACTGTTAAAGGTCTGTGCTCTTATATTTATATCTGAAGATATCTTAACTTCAGTCATGAACTGAAATAAATGCAAAAATTACAAATTTAAAGTTAATTACATTAAGTCCACCCAAAGCACAGTCAAAAATTAATTTCATACCCTAATAATTTTTCTAACACGCTATTTGAGTTTTTGAATATTACTCAAGCCATTAAAATATTTTAAAAATTCAGTTGGAGTTAAAATATACAGCTACACATAACGCGCTTCAAAAAGTATGCGCACACCTTACACATTGTATTGTACCATATTCAATCTGATATCTGACAAGTTGTCAGTTATTGTCTACCGAGTAAATACTCAAATATAATCCTCGCCACTTAATGGCTGCACACACTGTGATTGAAGATTGTAGCTCCTTATCTTACCCCCGTAGAACAAACACAAACAAGGCGCACAGGACAATTTGATGGACAAGACCACGCCCACTCGCTGGTCGTCCTGTCGATTCACACACAAATGCACACGCATTTACACACACACTCACAGAGTAGTACAAGTAGTAATTAAAGTTTAATGATGCGATTTACCAGCGTTTTATTAGCGACTTGCGCGCGTTTCGCTGACCCCAAAAATACACCTACAATGCACACACGATCCAGTCCGCCCATTTGTAATGGCAGGTGTGGGCGTGGCTTGGCAGCGATTTAATTGATGTCGCTACATTACAAAACTATTAAAACACGAAATAACAAGGTTTTTATCGAAAACAATCACAAAATCTGTCGTTGCCTGTGCGTCTAACTCGTGAAATCCTCAATAATAATTTAACAAAAAAAATAAATAATAACAATAACAAAAAATTAACCTATTAATATTTATGAAGGTTAGTAGTATGTTGCAAGTAATTGTTCAGCCGCTGTTTTACTTTCGATTTTGTGGACCAGCTCGTGGCATTGGTTAGCGCTGCTAGCCACATGCGAGACTTGGCTACAATTGTGTATTTTGTATACCCTTGCACGGAGGAGTAGTATATGCGTAACGCATTGGCGACCTTTCAAGTATATAAAATATAGGCAAGCCTGCCTGGTCTGTCGATCAAATAGTTGCCATACGAAAAAATGCTATTATTCTAGGAAAAACAATTTAGAATAAACAGTTTACAAAAAATACTTTTAAAAAGTTTAAAACTTTTTCAATGGAAGAACAACGTTTTTAGATTGATCTTCCAAAGAGTCTTGTATTTTTTTAAAGAACATTCTTGAAAAACAATTTTTTTTCCAGCTTACAATTTTGTGCTTGACTTTAATACAAAACTCTTATTATTTTCTATAATGGTCTATAGTATATGCTTGCTAGGATGAAATAAAAATATTTAATAATTTCCTACTTTCAATTAATTTGTTTGTTCGAATTTGAACATAACATTTTTAATAGATTTGGGATTTTAATAGATAAACCCCTATTTATTGAATTCACTATTTAATATGGTCACACCACAAGGCCCCCCTCCCGATCACATCCAAACGACGCCTCTGAATATTTTGCGAATTGCTTACACGCTCAAGTGAAATGTTTTTATGCCCTGATTGATTGTCGTAAAGTCGTTCGGCTCTTATCAGCTCCATTTATGTACATATTCTGCCATTGTCCCTTCTGCCTCGCTCCTATCGTTATTCTAAGCTGAGCAAAGCAAACATCGACAAAAACTACAAAATGTAATGGAAAAACAAAAGCCCCACCGACAAACCGCATAGAATAGTCATTTTCAGTTCAATTTAAGTGCTACAACGTTTCGGTCAAAATTGAAAAGTGCTCAACTCTGGCAGATACACATAGACAGTGCAAATCAGCAGACTTTATAGCAACATACATTTTATACATATACTCACATATACATATGTGATATAGAGGGCATCAAGTGCTAGCAGACCATGTACGCGACAGTGCAACGCCTTTCCTCGCGACTACTCAAGAAGTATATACATATAAACAAATACATACATATATGAAATATATGCAACATTATCATGCGTCCAAAGTGGGCGTAGCATATTCTTATCAATATTGTCGTCTTGTCTGGCCTGCCGTTCAAGCATCACCTGTTTCTGAAATGCTTCGCATTTTAGTCATAATCCAAAAACAATGTACAATTTTTCAAGTATTAATTATTTAACAAAAAAAAAGATTTTCATGCACGACAACAAAATTGTTTTCAACTTTTTTAAAAAGTTTTACGAGCCAAAAAATCTACATATGTATGTAGTTTTGATGGTCTTTCAATATTTTCTAATGACTTTTGATTAGTTTATACAACGCTCATTTCTGTGTTTTCCCAAAGTTCACAAATTGCTTTTACAGTTTTGATTTTAACTGCTGCATCTCCCTCACGCTTCCACTGCTCTGTGCCAATGTACTGCCGTTATGAAGTCACAATAATGCTTAGCACATAACATCACATCGAGTTTATTTACTAATAATTAAATTATGCCGAGAACTGAGCATTTGTCTTGGCCACCCTCTCAACCGTCCCTACACACACACAGATATACACACCGCGCACTCTCACTCACATTCACTCTTCCGCTCTTTGTCTCGTTCACAGCACGCCGATTTATCCAACGGCCAATAATTCCCACAGCCCTTCCAATGGCCAAATAACACCGTATCATCATCATCAGCAGCAGCAACAACAACAGCAGCAGAAACAGCAAAAAAATGAGCACGGTTATTACAAGACCACCATACCCGTTGGCGTTGGCAGCGCTGTTAACAGCGGCAGCAGCACTCTCTGCTCTCACTGTCAAACAGCTGATTTCTGCTCACGCGCACTCGCGCCAAAGAGCGCCATCGGCAACAATAATAACAAAATAAACGCGGCACAGCCAACATGCAAACTCTCCCCACACACACACACACGCAAGCACGAGCAGCTGTGATGGTGACTGCGCTGCCGCTGCGACTGCGAAATGGCGCAGTAGTCGTGTGTGTAAAAATCATACGACTACAACGACAACGCTCGAATACGAACTTTCCAATTTTGCAAAACTCACAACACAAATCAGTACGCAACGCGACGTTGACGAGGCAACACCAACAATAGCAGCTGAAGCTGAAACTAAAGCTTTACCACCACCGATATTATCCTCGAGCCACTGGCAGCAGCTACAACAGAGCCTGCAAGAGCTACACCAACAACAAACAGGGCAACAACTACTTGGCAACCCTAGCAACAATCTGCAACAGATTCGCAACTACAGCAACATGAGCAAGAGCAACGATCTGCAACGCGATCGCCTCGGTCTTTGGGGCACCGGCGACAACGAGATTCTGGGCAGCGTCTCGGGACTCGAGCGCCTGAATAACAAACGCTTCAGCAAGGTAAGTCCCCAAAAAAATAAAGCCGCTAGCTAACCATACGTATGAATAGTGGAAAAATACTATCAGAGAGCGCAGACAGTGCGGGGTTGTTTTCAG
The DNA here is from genome assembly GCA_035041545.1 of Drosophila colorata. Lineage (NCBI taxonomy): Eukaryota > Metazoa > Arthropoda > Insecta > Diptera > Drosophilidae > Drosophila > Drosophila colorata. The sequence goes on along the minus strand of JAWNLD010000662.1, from coordinate 1,896,632 downwards.
ATAGATTTGTATGTATGCAGATATATACAACAAATGAATGAACATACTTTCGTACGTACACTCAAAATACCGCATTGCCAACTTGTTAGACGCCTGCTACACTGAAAGAAAGTGGCGTTTTATATATTTATGCTGTAAAGCTTTAACTTTCTCCCAGTGCTAAAAAAAAACTTAGAAAAAATTTAATTAAATTCTGATTTTGTTTTCAATACTTTTTTTTTTTTTTAATATTTTTTATATAAAGCTTTAAAAACTTTTTCCCAGTGCTATCGACCTAGCCCTTCATTGAAAAAAAAAGTTGACTACAAAAAAATGGTCACTTGTCGTTAATGTTTTTCTTGCTATTTTTATCCGAAATTCGAAAAAACGACACTCATAAATAATAAATAAATAGCTATTAGACAGAAATGTCAGCTACAAATTTTCTTAAAAAATTGCTGGCAAATGTTGCTGCCAGTTTGCTTGACCTTTAGATGACATAGCCGTCCACACACACACGCCACTCTGGAAGAGCAAAGCTCACGTAGTATATGTACTCATAAAAAGTATGTGTATATTTTTTTGTGGTTTTTATTGTTGTTCTTCATATAGTTGATGACAGCATTGGCCATAGAAAATCGATAGTTATTCACCCAAGTGTGAAGTCGCATATTGAAATTGACCAGCCAATTTACTTTGTAATTAACCAACTATCGCAACCATCTGAAACGTTATCGCAGACAATTTGGTCGCACACAATTTACAGTTTAGTTTGCACTTCAAGTTCATTGCCAATTTGCAGATGCTGTTCAGCTGTTTCATTATGCTCTTTCTTTTTTCTCTCTTAATTTTTTTTTGAATTTGCAAATTGTTTATCCGCAGTTGACTGTTCAAAGAGCGAAAGAGAGCGAGTGTAATCGTGCATGCGAGTGCAAACAATGCGCATGAGCTTTAAGGGGGTTTGAAGTGGTTTAGGAGATTGTGCCAGCGCTTGAAACAATGTTTATACAGTAGTATTTAGTTAGTAGTAGTTTACTATATTATAAGTATTTATCAGGCGACAAAAAAAACCGGGTATACGAGTTTTAATTGCAAGTTATGCCATAGATATTGTTCCAGTCGAGTGTGGGGCTTATAATTTGTATACTGATATCAAAAACAATAAATATAGTACAAAATATTATTATTATTTAAACTGTCTAAAAGAAGACCCAAATAATAATAATAATAATAATTATTATTGTTAAATTAAAAATATAAAATAAATATTATTTAATTTAATTATTATAATATTAACTGTCAAAAAGAAGAGCCCAATAATTATCACGAATTCTTATCACATTTGACAAGTATGTACTGTCGTAACTTTTATATACAACTTTTATTTACCTTTATAATATATTCGAATTGCGCTCTTCCGGTTTTCAAACAACAGCCGATTGATTATATACACTTCTATACTATATAAATATATATAAACTTTGCCTATAGTCAGTTCTCTTGCATAATGGAAATTTTTGCAATTCTTATCGCAATGCATATACTAAATACTTTTAAATTTGTAACCCACAAAAACTGACCTACGTTAAGCGGTTAATTCAGTTAACCGTCCCTTGAAACTTGAATAATGACAAGCTTATAAATATATCTGGTTTGTACATATATTTATGCAGACACAAAATATTTGTTTAGATACCACAAAATATATGATAGACAAATTATTTGCATGTTTGCCCAACTTATTCGCTTGTTGTTGTTTATGGCTATAGGAAATTAAAGCAAGCGATAAGCGCTTTTTTTTTTTGGCACAAGCCGAAGCATACACACTCTTATAGAAGAATTTTACTTTGAGTTATGTGAAACACAAAATAAATATAAAATGTTAGACTAAATAGTGCGTTTCGGATTATTGTCTAACCTATGCAGTAACATTTTATAATAGAAAAGAATACATATATATGCAGTTGCGTTTAAAAAGGCTCACTTAGCTATTATGCCCACTGTTAGTGAGTGAGTGCACATTTAAATAATTAATACGGTCAATGTGCTCTGTGAATCAAAGCTGTGAACTTAGTTACTTCAATAGTTCATTATGTAAATAGAAAGGAAATACAAGAAAGAAACAAACTTGGATTGAGTAAAAGCAAAGTATAAAGGAATGGTTGACTTAACTCAGGCAAAGTGTAGACAATGAAAAGTTAAATATAGAAATGTATTTAAAAGTCAAAGAAAATCAATTTTTATTGAAGAAAACTTTTTGAGGTAAACTTTATATATACATTTTTTTTTTCTATTTAATTCAAGCCTTCGGGCCTATTACAAACCAAACTATCTCTTAAATAAATTACAATATCTGAATTTTGTACTAAATTTTCCAAGTCTAAGTTATATAACCAATTTTTTCTAAGCCTCAAAGTTACGCCTGGGTTCTTTAGTAAAATCTTTGCATTTGTTGTACCTCATTTTGCATCGTTTTTGTACTTACCCAGGGCACATCCAGCCCTTCGCACCTCCCGTCCACCATGCGCACAAAATGCATTAGCTTCAGTTGGCACACACTCAAGCTGAAGAGACCTTTCACCTTTGACCAGGGGAAGTAATTTGTATGAAATTGCCTGTGTTTGCTTCTGCTTCTGTTTTGGTGTCTCTGCCGTCATCTTTTGTTGTCGGATCCGTTGCTTTCGTCATCGCAGCGTGTTTGTTAACGACAGCTTTCCCACTCGCTCGCTTATGGCCAGCGGCTGCCCCCTGATAATGATTGTGATTATGATTATGATGATCGACATCTCGTCGTGCCAGACACCGCCAAACATCATTTTGGTTTGTTTTTATTTTTTGTTTTTTTTGCTAGTTTTTGCAACTTTGTCAAAACTTAATATGCTTAATCCAACTGTAGTTTATTACGTATTCGTCATGTGACGCTTTATTAGGCAAGCGGTGGAAATTGCTTACACTGATGTGAGGGTGTGTGTGTGTGTGTGTGTGTGTGTGGCGTGCTGTTGTGTGTTCCAACGGAAGCTAACCTGTTGCCAGGCAAACGACCTGTCGCACCGCCCGCTTATCGCGAAGCGCGTCATTTCAATGTCAACGGTGTCGTTTTCAACGGTGTCGCACTCGCAATTTCATCAGCGCCATTGATGACGTATCATAAACAAACGATAATATTACCGATTCCAGAATGTTTGCTTTCCCTATCAGCGGAGTTACTCGAGACACTTGAATAATAGCTGTTCTTTTCAGCTCCTCAATTAGCGCCATTTAAGCTAACTACTTCGAACTACTTTTGCCACTCATTTCACGCATCCACCACATGGGGCCAAATGCTTTCGCATAGGTTTTTTGTTTTTTTCGGGGCTTGTTTCAAATTGCTTTAAATTTTGATTAGATTAAATGTAATTGGTTGTGTTCTGTGGTAGGTTTCCGCTGCTTGGGGGCATATTTTGCATTTATTTTCTAAGTATTCAGATTTGAAGCTGCTTAAAAAATGCAAAAAGTCGTCATGCCACATAATTATTTCAACTCAAGATGAGCTGGCAGCAAATTTCCCCAAAAAAGCTGAGTTTTTTATGACGCACTCATGAATCTTGCATAAATTAAGACCAGCATACTTTTTTTTGCGTAAGGTTTTCCATATTATTTATTGTCCATATTCTATTTCGTCATCAGGTCATAAATAGTTTTAACAATAATTTATTCAAGTTGGTATTGTTTGTATTATAAATGGACATTAGATGAACATACATATCTGACCCAATACATACATATTATATGTATGAAATTATACAAATTGTCCTAAAGTGTATATTATAAAAATTATACCAATATACACGTTCAAAAATAGCCAATTAAAATCAATAAATTGCCAATTAATATACTTTTAATGCATTTATTTTTAAGCAAATTTGTTCCTCATATGATTTATTTATTATTGTTTTCATTTTCATCTCTTAATTATTCTTTTTTATAAGTAAACAATTAATTTGAATTTTATATCATCACATTGTAAGAAGAGCGTATTTTGTAAAAAAAAAATCTTTTTTTATTGATTTTTCTCATCTAAAAATTCTTATAGAGAAAAGAGAATTCAACTCATCTCTATATTTCTACTCATATATATTTGCTAAATTGTATAATAGGAGCCCAACATATTCGTGACATTAAAAATTATTATAAATTCAATTTGCAAATTTTATTTTCCGTCAGTATTATTATTTAAATTTCTGCTTGAATTTACATAATTATACCTGATTAAATTTTAGCAAAGCATCTACAAGTATTATTATTACAAAATGACATAAGTCTGAGCCTGAGCTTTAGCCTTTCACAATTTTATATATTTATATAAATTTATGCACATGTCAAATGCCCACACGCTCACTGCCAGTTATTCTTTGTGCTGTCACGATTTGCCACTTACAAAAAGCCCTCAAAGAATGCAACAAATAGTTGCGCTTCTGCCCGCACATGCATATTGTCAGGTAGAGTCCGAGACAGACAATCGCTCCAAAGGAAGTTGCACAAGCGAAAGAAAATTGCAAAAAGTTGACATGATAAGCAGTTGCGCCCACAACATACACGAGTGCAAATGTAATGCCAGTTCATATCAGTTAATTACACAATAGCCTCAAAGCAGAAATTAAAAAATGTGAGTACAATGAATTGAATATGCTTTCAAATGTTGCAAATCATGCTGAGCATTTGGCGGCGTATCGAGGTCGCCGGCTGAGTCAGCAAACGAATTTCGACTTTCAAATTGAGTGCCCAGTGCATCCATTTGAATACCCGTTCGTAATCACGTTCGTAATATGGTGGTGCGACACAGATGCTGTCCGAGATTGACTTTGAACTTCAAACACATATTTGTCGGCCTGCGCAATGCAAATCTCGGTGCCAATCGGCTTTGGCAGGCCATGCAAATGAGCTGAGGTTAGCCGAGCGTCGATTGTCAGCCCATGGGCACGAGCACGAACACGAACACGAGCACGAGCACGAGCACAACCCGCACCAGTGACCCAGACAGGTTGGCGGTTGGCGCGTGCTCACGCGTTATTTGACGGCCGTCGTGATAAGTGGTTCAGACGCAGCATAGATAATGAAGCATATGTTGACAGTCTGATGTTGATTAGACTAATCAGCATCGTGGCGGCGAACCTCAAAAAATAATTGGCACGGTTCGAACCAATATGTTGGGTTTGCGAACCTGGTTTGCCACATCTACAAATTCAGTTTTTGATTTGAGCCATTTTTCAGTAAATGTATTTTAAATTCATTCATAAAACCAATTTAATTTTTAAAACGATTTTAAAATGATTAAAAAAAATTTGTTTATTATTTGGACAACGGGTTCGGTTCAATGTTTTCATTCATTTTTTTCCCCTTTTTTTATGTTCGGTTTGGATTAGGATTTTTTTTTTTTTTTTCTTTGCAGCGAGTTTTAAATATTGCAAAAAATGTTGTTTTTGATAATAATTTGATTTAATTTAATTTAAAATATGGTTCGGTACGGTTTCAAGTTGGGCTATTAAATTTTTGTGCAATGGGTTCGGTTCAATGTTTGCTCAATATTTCGGCTTTAGAACCAACTTATTTTTTTGATTATGATTTTTTATTTTTAATTTTTTTTTTTGTTTTGGCATGAGTTCGGTTCAATGTTTGCTTAATAGTAAGATAAAAAATTTGAATTCTCAGTTCGAACCGGTTCGGTTCAAAACTGACCTCGCGCACGTTCCCGGTTTTCTCTCTCTTCCTGTCACTCTATATCTTTGACTCTTACTCAGATTCACTAACTCTCTCTCTCTCTCCCTCTCTCCCTTCTCTCTCATCGTAGGGTCTCGCCTTTACACACGAGGAACGCCAGGTGCTGGGCATCCATGGCCTCTTGCCTTATGCGGTTCGCACCGATGTGGAGCAAGTGAACCACTGCCGCATCTTGCTGAATCGCCTGGAGAACGATCTGGACAAGTACATGTATCTGATTGGACTCTCCGAGCGCAACGAGCGTCTCTTCTACAAGGTGCTCAGCTCGGACATTGCCCACATGATGCCGCTGGTGTACACGCCCACCGTCGGCTTGGCCTGCCAGAAGTACAGTCTGACTTTCCTGAAGCCCAAGGGCATGTTTATCTCCATCAAGGACAAAGGTCACGTCTATGATGTGCTCAAGAACTGGCCAGAGATGGATGTGCGCGCCATTGTCGTGACCGACGGTGAGCGCATCCTGGGCCTGGGCGATCTGGGCGCCAATGGCATGGGCATACCCGTCGGCAAGCTCTCGCTCTATACGGCTCTGGCCGGCATCAAGCCGCACCAGTGTCTGCCCATCACCCTGGACGTGGGCACCAACACACAGTCCATACTGGAGGATCCCCTCTACATAGGCCTGAAGCAGGAACGCGTTACGGGCGATCTTTATGATGAGTTCGTCGATGAGTTTATGCGCGCCTGTGTGCGCCGCTTTGGACAGAATTGTCTCATTCAGTTCGAGGACTTTGGGAATGCCGATGCCTTCCGCTTGTTGTCCCTGTACCGGGACAAATACTGCACCTTCAACGATGACATTCAGGGCACCGCATCGGTGGCTGTCGGCGGTTTGTTGGCCTCGCTGAAGATCAAGAAGACGCAGCTGAAGGATAATGTGCTACTCTTCCTGGGCGCTGGTGAGGCAGCGCTCGGCATTGCCACTCTGTGCACCATGGCCATGAAGGAGGAGGGTCTTAGCGACGAGGAGGCCAAATCCCGCATCTGGATGGTCGATAGGTGAGAATAAAACTCTTTAAATTTATGTTGGTAATCCAACTAATCCACCAAATCCTCTCCAGCCGTGGCGTCATCGTTCGTGATCGTCCAAAGGGCGGCCTCACCGAGCACAAGCTGCACTTTGCCCAGGTGAGCGCGCCCATTGACACCCTGCTGGAGGCGGTGGTCAAGGTGCGTCCCAATGTGCTGATCGGTGCCTCTGCACAGGGCGGCGCCTTCACCGCGGAGATACTCGAGAAGATGGCCGAGATCAATGAGACGCCCATCATCTTTGCTCTGTCGAATCCCACCAGCAAGGCTGAGTGCACCGCCGAGGAGGCCTACACCCACACAAATGGCAGATGCATCTTTGCCTCCGGCTCGCCCTTTGCACCGGTTACGTACAATGGACGCAAATTCTCACCGGGCCAGGGCAACAACTCGTACATCTTTCCGGGCGTGGCTCTCGGCGTTTTGTGCGCCGGCATGCTGACCATACCGGAAGAGGTGTTCCTACTCGCGGCCCAGTGTCTGGCCGAGCTGGTCTCCAAGGAGGATCTGAACAAGGGCAGCCTCTATCCGCCACTCAGCTCGATTGTCAACTGCTCCCTGGCCATTGCCGAGCAGATTGTGTGCTATGCCTTCAAGAACGGCCTGGCCACCGTGCATCCGGAGCCCGAGAGCAAGATGGCCTTCATCAAAGCCCAAATGTACGATCTCGACTATCCGCGTGCTCTGCCCGCCACCTATCCCCTGTAAAGGGGACACTACAACTACGGCACAATCAGCTACTCAACGTAAAATTTGTCCTCGTCGTATACTTCTCCACGTCGTCGTCGTCGCGTTCCGTTTAACTGGTAGCAAAATTTCCATTCCATTTGCTTCTCTGCGTTGCCGTACGAATTTAGCCGCGGGCATCAAACAGCAACAATTTGCATATGTTATTTATTTTTTAGTGTCACACACACACACACACACGTACATACACACATCTTTTATTAGCATCCTGTAACACGAATAGTTATCCACACAGAAACTCGGATTTGTTTGCTGCCCCAAAAGAGTTACCGAGACAGAAAGAGAGAGAGAGAGAGAGAGAGAGGGAACACCACATTGATAAACATTTGTACTAACTTTATAGATAATCATTTTAACGATGCTGATATGTATGTAAATGGGATATTCAAATGATATGATAGATATCTTTATATGTATACAAATTCTATGTAAACGTGAACACAAACTATGTTAAGTACATAAGTATATAATAATAAACTATAAAACCAATATTCAAATAATTTTACTGAATGCGAATTTAACATGAATATTAAGCAGCTTAAGTGTGACCAGCCTAACATATAAGTATTCTAAACAGTTTTGAGCTTAAAGCGTTATTAAAAAGGTAAAAAGATTCCGGCTTTCAAAATTATAAAAATTTAACATTAATATTAAAACTGAAAAGCTAAGGATAATGCTAATCAGAGTAGTGCAAAAGTAAAAGCTAGAGTGTTCCTGGTTACAAAATGAACAGAATTTAACATTAATGTTTAATTCTAACAGTGTGTCCAAGCTAAAATTATTAGATATTTTAAACATTACAGGTAAATGCTATTTACTGCTTAACGAAAGCTAAAAAAAATTAATCACAAACATACCCAGCTAGCCGAATAATATATATTAACATATATAACATTATATATAACATTCATTTAAAAAAAATTTTAATTATTCAATTTTACGTACAAGCCATTGACTATGGTTAACTAAGTGAACAAATTTTAACAAGAATGTGATCAGGTTACACAAAAGCTCCTTTTAATAAGAATATAACCTCAGATTTACCGTCGAGACTTGAGAAAAGCAAAGAGTCTGTAGGCCAGCTGCATAATCTGAAATAACAAAATATTATTAAACCCTAAATTGTCAAGTAGGTGTTCTACTCACTTCAGAAAAGTGCATCATGTTCACTTCAACCAGACCATAAGCTGTTAGTTTCCTGGTACACTGTGCATATTTAAGCCAGATTAGGAATAGCTTGCGGTACTTCTTGCTGCCCATATACCAGTTTTGATTATAAAGCATCGCATTTAGGCGAGAGGACTAAGAAAAAGAGGTAGATATATTATATAAAAACAAGTAAGAACATTGCAGTCAGGTGCAACCGACTGCGCAATACTCGTTCACAGTATATTCACAGCGAAAAACGGTGTTAAATTTTGTTAATATTTTGGAAAAGTATAGAGGAAACTGTCTGCCAAATTTGGTGACCCCAAAAAGTTTTGAAATTAATTAAAGTTTGTCCGCCCCTAAATGAGCCTACCAAAAAAATTGTGCTTGATCTTTTGACGAGCTTATCAGTCATCTGTCTGCAAAATTTGGTGATTCTAGCTTTAAAACTGAGGCAGATATATAGATTTTACCGACTTTCCACGCCCCTCGTGGGCGTATCCAAAATTTTTAAATATATCTGACGCGGATATACCCGAGAATATAATCCAAGTTTCAAGTCTCCAGCAGTCAGCAAAACCAATATACTCTTTTCACTACGAGAACGAGTATGATTATTATGAAGCCTCGCTCAACTCACGGCCTCCTCGACCTGGGAGCCGCGCAGACAAATCTCAAAGGTGAAGACCACCAAGGCCAGCGTGGGCAGAATATATTTGACAATCATCAGCGGGTCCTTCGTTTCGGTCATCAGATACAAATGGAAACATATCGATGTGGCGCCCACCAGATCGGTTATCAAGATCGCGAGCTTGAAAATGTCATTAAACTGATCACAGATCTGGTTGACCTGCTGATGGCGTCGTATCAAGCCACAGATGTAGTCAAGGAACTGCCGATCATCTTCGGAGTTTACGCTGTCGGCTCCATTGAGCGCCTCCAGCTGCCTGCAAAAGCAGTCCAAATGCATGATGACCTGGGCCTGCATCGTGTTGAACAAGGTGTCGAAGCTGGTGAAGAAGGTAACGCCCACCAGCATGGAATAGACATCGTAGAGCCACACCAGCGGATAGACCCGATGATTCTGCCTCAGCTCGTAGGGCAGCCAGCCGCCAAGCAGCTGATGATCCAGCAAAATGGGCGCATTGCGATCCTTGTAGGTGAGTATGTACGTGACCACGGGCGTGCAGCAGAAGCCCGTAAGTGCATAGTTCGCATAGAGGCCGACGTAGCCGTGTCGCTTCTGATACCGCTTTAACACGCCGGGCACACCGAGTACCCTCTGCGAGGCCAAGTCCCGTGGAAATTCCCCGTCCAACGCATTCAGAAAATCCACAACATCGTGACGTTTAATGAACAGCATAACGCCCCGGATCGTAAAGTATATGGCGATGCTCAGCACGGGCAGGTTCTGATGCGAGGTCTCGCCCAAATACAGAGATCTCAGAATGTCAAAGATGTTGATGCCGAAGAACCAAAAGTCCAACACAAAACTCGCATAGAAAACTGCTTCGGTTTTATTGATCAGGCGTCCATCCTCGTTGCGCACGAATTGAAAGTGCAGAAAGTGAAAAACTTGCTGATATTTTTGGAACTGCAAGAACTGCTCAAACTCAACGAGTTGATTCACTGCGTCCATGATGCCACCAAATTCAAGTCCAATAACTCACTATAAGTCTGAACTATCTGACTCGACTTTATATGCAAATCCAACACCTGCCATAAATTGGATAATGAAAGCCTAGTTGCAGCTATAATTGCCTGCAGGTTGCATCAGGCAGGACGTTTTTTTTTTTGCAACTTAATTGTTGGTTAGAAGGTGCTACTTAATAATATGTATTTTTAGTGGGCGGTTAATTATTTGGCTTTAATTGCTTTATTATATCATTAGCTTAAGAAAAGATTTCGTTAGTTAAAATTCTCAGCAAACACGCAAAACTAGTTTTTCTTAAGATTTTATATTTTGACAAACACGAAACGTAGGTTCAAAAATATCAGAATACATAAATTCATTTGTTTCGAATGTTCAATTTAAAAATTCCCGGTTAATTCAAACCTATCGATTTTAATGTGTCGATAAGCCAAACAGTTACGCGCTCACCTTGCTCAGTTTCGCGTTAACGTTGCTCATTACGCGTTCACGTTTGTTTTGGTTCTGCTCGGCGCATGGAAAATGCTAAATGTTAGAGCGAGACAACAACGCTGCACCGTTCGCAAAATTACTACTGCATCCCTGGTTGTCGCACATGAATAACGTAAATATTGTTTAAAGCAAACTGCAAAAGAAAGGAAAACGCTAAATTGCAGTGAAAACAACTACGCAAATAATGAAAAGGTTAACGGTAAGCAGACAAAAGATTTTATTGTTATTGAGTGGTAATAATTATGCCCCATTTCTGGCCAAAAGGCACATTTCGAGCGCCGTCAACTAGCCAACGAGCTAAAGCAGAAACAGGTGAGAGCCGTGTTAAAAATAAATTGGGACAAATATGTATAAGTATAACCCACATGTACCATAATAGGCCATAACGGAGCGCCTGCTGCAGCGCATACTCTACTCGAAACGCCTGCTGGTTGACCACGTTGAGGCGCTAGAACAATGCCTGCAACAGCATCCGGGAGCGGGGCCCGGCCGGCAGTTGTTGACCGCGCGGAACGCCTGCCTGTTGTTGGGCGGCACTGTCCTGCAGCACTTGGTAACGCCGCGTGGTCTGCAACTGGCGCTGATGCCCGCCATCTTTCTCACCAGCTCTTTCGGCGCTTTGTTGGCGGTCAAAAGCGTCTTTGTCTGCCGCAACAAAATCGTTGAACGCAAACTGGAGGAGCTGGTGAAGACCATCGATGAGTTTGGCAACTGCATCCGGCGCAACATGACCTACTTCCAGGAGATTATCATCATGAAGCAGGCCGAGCTCATTGAGTAAGTTCAGTCCATTGCTCTAGGCCCTTTCTAAAACGAAGCCAAGAAAAAGCTCTACAACTTTTTTTGCCCGCAGATCCCGTCAGATAGAACGCGCCTGGGACTGCATCACGGCTGCCAAAGAGGTGATCGAAATACTCTACGATGCCACGCGCAAGCTGGAGGTCGACTATCCCCTGCCAGCCACATATGGCGCCCACTATGCGCCCATGGAGGAGCTGCGCGAATGCGAATACTTCAAGAACAATGTCACGGACTACAGTCCGAAGCATATCAAGGTGCGTAGTATCTATCGATATGTGTGTATACCCTGCTAATCTCTCTGGCACTCTCTGCAGGACTTTCACAACATATTCGCCTACGTGCAGTCGCAGTATCTGCTACGCCTGGCGCTCACCATTATGACGCAGCCTTCGATTTCGCAGCTCAGCGCGGATCTGATGGTAATTAACAAGCTGGTGCAGCAGCTGGTGCAGGAGGAGGAGCAGCATTTCAAGAATCTGGCGCTGACAATGCAAAACAAGCAGCAACTGGAGCTGGCGCAGCTGCACGCGGCCAAGGCACAGCAGCAACAAAGCGGACCCATTGCCGTACTGCAGCATTCGTCGCTGAAGCTCAGCGCCTGCATGGTGGCCGTGGCCGGCGAGTGCCAGGCGCTGGACGTCACACTGCAGCGGCTGACGGCAGCGGAGGCGGCCAACAGGAACAATGCCGATCAGCTGGTGGCCGTGGCCAACAATATGCGTGGTATCGAGAACGCCCTGGCCGTCTGCTGTGATGATTTCCAGCGTCTGATGCTGGTCTACAACAAGTTTCTGAACAGCAAACTGGATTTGGAGATTGACCCGCCCGGCAAGAGCAATGCAGGCATCAAGCAGGAAGAGTTTCCCGAGAGTATTTTGCGCGTGGAATTCTTGCAGAATCCCAGCGAGCCGCAAAAGTGCGATGACTTCTATGCGTACATGTACGACGAGCAGGAGGAGGGCGAGCAGCAGGCACCCCATCCCACGCCCGAAAAGGAGCTGCTCAACTTCGAGAAGCGCATCACCAAGGGCAAATTCAAGCCTGTGCTCCGGCAGCTCAAGGATCGCATCGATCCCATACGCCGGGTGATGCTGGAGAAAGAGCGCGAGGTGCTCGCGGCCAAGGGCATCAATGTGGACGAGCTGTTCGGCGCAATGGAGCAGATGGAACAGCAGCAGCAGCAGCAACAGGATAATCGCCTAACCGATTCGTCCAGGCAAAGCGACTTCGATGCCAGTGACTCCGAATCCGACTCGGCGGATGAGGCATACAAGCAGCGCAGCAAACAAATCAAAGAACGCGACAACTTTGCCGAGATGCGTCAGTTTCTGGCCCAAAAGCAGGCGGTCAATCTATTCGAGCTAGATGGAGGTATGCGTCAGTTGCTGGCCCAAAAGTCAACCGACCAGGCACGCTCAACGACAGCCATGGAGGAGGAACTGCTCGAAAGCGAGTGCTAGGCCCCAATTGCCCAGCGTTAGTCAGTTTATCGCCGTGTTTTCATTTTATCTATAAAATGTAGGAGATAAGAGACACAGCTGCGCCACATGCAACTTGAAAACAACTGTTTGTCATTCAACTTCTGATTGTTCCTTTCATTGCTATTATTTATCGCTTTTATTTTAACATTTCCCCCACTTTTCGTGCTGTGCAAAAAGTCATGCAACTTAATAAACTAATTTAGACAAGAATTGTATGGAATGTAATTCTAATTCTCGAATCTCATGTTAATTGGGATTTTCTTAATATCTAAGCCAAAATCCTTAATATTGTTAATGTTGTTCCAATAGAAATCAAATCATAATCAGAACTGTGATCTTTGATGTCGTTTCTTTATGTAGAAGCTTATGTATGTTACAGTAGTCGCTCGCAAAGTAGAACGCTACAGTTTCAAACGTAATTTAAATTTTTGGAAGCTCTTATATAAAAAAAAGTTTATAATTAATATGATTGTAGCATACACGAAATTTAGAACTGTCTGAAATTTGTACTGTCTACAATTTAAAATTTGTATTTTCGAGAATATATTTTTTTGTTAACGGTGTTCAAAGAATTTTTAGATTAGAATTTTCAAAACCGTTTAATTAAACAAATTTTTGTTGAATACTTTTTTTTATGTAAAATTAAATTAATTTTTTTTGCAAATTGGCATTAACTTAAACCAAAATGATTTACTTCGCAAACGACTACTGCACTTTAACCTACATTTATAAATATCCATAGTTCAATTTCATTTTTAAAGAAATTCTATATACAAAAGTGTTAAAAACAGAAGATAATAAAAACATATACGTGAAAAATATAGTATTTCAATTTAAGACAAGCATTTGAGTGAAATTCGTACTAATTGATCCAATTAGCGAGTGTCCACTGTATCTTTAAGTTAAAATAATCCTTCGGAATGGGTATAAAAATGCAGTTTATTTTACAATCATTAAAAACTATCGAAACTTAAGTACAATACAAACAGCGATGGCAACACTAGACACTAGGGATGTGGTGGCAGCACTCCTCGATGGAGTTCGGATATAAATACATATATATATATATACAGTAAAGTCTTAGAAATACAGCCATACCTCGCTTTACGGCCTTAACTTGCTTTACAAATGTTGGCCATAATACGAAACGGCGCAAATCGAAACACAAAAGTCCATACAATTGAATTACATTCTAAAATTTATAGAACTACAGTTATTTTTGTTTTTAAATTGAATTCAAAACTTAACAAAAATTAACAAAAGAAAACAGACTTAAGTTTATACTTATTTAAAAAATAACATTTTTAGGTTTCAAAAATGTTTGCCGGTTATCGAAAACTCGTTTGAAAAATATTGAACGTAACACAAGACGGAAAAGTCCACACAGTTGAATTACATTCTAAAATTGATAGAGCCACAATTATTTGTTTACAAATTGATTTCAAAATATAAGAAAAATTAACCAAAGAAACCAAAACTCAGTTTATACGTTTTAAAAAAATAAAATTTTGTACGAAAATGTTCGCCGTTAATCGAAAAAAGGCGGCTACATGAACATTTGCATAAGATAAGCAGAGGCCGCTAAGCAAAGATGCCGTTAATAGAGACGGTCGTACAGCGAGGTATGGGTGTAGATTTTTTGTGTTTTTTTTTATATTTTTTTTTTAGTGGGTGAAACACTTTTGTGGACATCTTTGGCTCATCAAAGGCGATACGGGCAAGCGGCGCCCCGGCACAGGCTCAGGATCAGGCTCAGGCATTGGGTGCGCCCGTTTTGGCTGCACTGGCGGCATTGTTGAACTTGCTGCTGACCGAGGCCGGCTGCAGCTGCGAGAAGGCGGACAGATTGCTGCCGCGGACGCTGGTGTAGCGTATGGGCTGTACGCCGTAGTCGCTGCCCTTGAGCCGACGGCGCACGCAGACGACGATGAAGCCAATGACCAGGCCGGCGATGACCACCAGGCTGGCAATGATCACCGTGAGAATGATGTAGCGGCGACGCAGAAATCGGGGTGGATCATCCTCGACGGCGCGATATTTCTTCGGTATGACCATGTTGCAGATTTGCTGCGCCGTCAGATTGGTCAGCGGCAGACCGGCCAGCAGATACGGCGTATCGCAGCGCGCCACAGCGCCGGTCCGCTGGAGCAGCTGCGGCCCATCGGCCTGCTCCAGCGCCTGCAGTAGCTCGCAGCTGCAGTACCAAGGATTGCCGGCAATGGCCAGGCTGCGCAGTCGCGGCCAGCTCGGTCCGCTGCTGCTGCTGTTGCTGTTGGTCACGTTCAGCGCGAGCGTGGTCAAAGCATTCTGCGAGATGTCCAGCTGCGTCAGATTGCGACTGGGCAGCAAATCCATTAGCTCCAGCTGCTCCAGCTTGGGATTGCGTGCGCAGTCCAGCTGCTCCAGGGCGGGCAGCCGCAGGGCGCCCAGCTCAATGGTGCGCAACATGGGCATTTCACTGATGTTCAGCCGACGCAGTGCGTCCAGCTGCTCCAAGCTGTGTGCGCCAATTTTGGCCAATGGATTGCCGGCCAGATTCAGCTGCTGCAGAGATTTGCGCAGCAGCTCCAGGCTGGCTGGCACGACGGCGAACTCATTGCCCGAGATGTCCAGCTGGTAGAGATGGCCCAGGTGGGGGAAAAGTTCGGCGGGCAGCGTTAGCAGACCATTGTGCGACAGATCCAAGCGCTGCAGATTCGTGATGGCGGCGAGCGATGCAGTGGTGGCCGCATCCAGCACACTGAGTCGATTGTGGGCCAGCAGCAGCTTCCGCAGCTGCGGCGTGTGCTCGAAGAGCTTGCGATCCAGCCGAGAAATGCGATTGTGACTCAGATCCAGATCCTTGAGCGCAATGGGCTCGTATTTGGTGTTGTTGAAGGGACCGCGAAATAGATCCGGTTTTAGTGCATCGTCCGCAATCTCATTCCAGCTGAGATAGAGACCCTCCACGTTGGGCACGTCCATGAAGAGCGGCGCCTGCAGCTGCTGTATGCCACAGTGGCGGCACGAGAAGGTCAGCGTCGCATTCGTCGCGGGCAGCTGCTGCAGCAGGCGAATGCTGTTGCCCGAAAACGTGGCCACAATCTCCATGCCCGCGTGCTGGGTGCCAAACTCGGGGGCCAACGGGCCAAAATATGGCCGAAGTTCTTCATGGCACAGCTGAGCGTCTGATGCAGGCGATGATTGGTGTCCTGGGCACTGAGGCAGTTGCATGTCTCGCATATATTCGCCACGGGCTGGTAGGGTATATCCTCGTGCTGGCCAAGCACCAGATTCAGCAGAAATACTTCCGTGCAGATGAGCTGCAATTGGCCAGGAAAGTGGAAAGAGGGATTAAGAATTTTATAATATTATTCTTCTTTTAATAATGATTAACCTGGAAGTGAGAAGACCCATTTGTTGCTGTCGTTAAAAAACAAAAACTATAATCTTGACACATTATTACCTGTTTTAAGTAAATTTGATGATAGTTTCCTGTTTTTAAGCACTTTAAAAACAAATATCTTTTGAAAGTCTATACAAAAATTAGCTTCTTAATTTGAATTTTAAGGTTGCTTTCTTTCGCTCTGAGCTCCCATCTTAATTTATTATTTATTTATCGTATCATATGGTGTGATATCAAACAAAACAAATTTGTTTGAAAATTAACATAAATTTTGTTTACCAAAAAATCAAAAAATTTTTTACTGTCCATATAATTGTCCATAAAAGCAGACGACAAATCATGACCAAAATGCTTTTAAACAGGAAAATCGGTGCAGTTTTGACAAAGTTATGGGAGTTCAAAATATGAGAGCTATGGATCCGAGAGCTTTACATGTTAAAATTTTTCTCAATTTTGGCATGATTTTTGACCAAAAATTTGACCCCCTCAGGATCAGTTTTAATGTTGTTTTTGTACTAATTGTGACAACCACCATCGATTAAAAATACAAATTTGTAATTCTAAATTTAAAAAAAAAAATTTTCGAAAAAGAGTAAACAAAAATTAAAAAAAAATGTATTTTCAATAATGCACACATTTTAAATACAAAATGATTTAAGAGGACAAGTCATGGCCAAAATGACATCAAAAATGAAAATCGGTTCAGTTTTGACAAAGTTATGGAAGTTTCAAAACAATGTAAAAACAATTTTTTTTTTTAATTATTAAAATGTAAAAACTAATTTTTTTTTTGTTTAATTATTTTTGATACAGAATCAATTTAAAGATCAAAACATGATCAAAATGGCATGGCTCATGAAAGTCGGTATATTTAAGGCAAATTCAGGGGAGTTTGAAATATAGGAGCTATATGGATCCGAAAGCTTTACATGTAAAAATGTTTGTCAATAACAACAGACGGATAACAAGACGGATATTGCACATCGCTTCCAAAATAAAAGCTTCAATAAAAAGGTTTCCCTAAACATAATAATATATAAGCACATACATATATACGGTATCTATACTGTATCACTGTGCACAATCTTCACTATATTTAGGTGTTTCATAGCTGACCCCAACGAAAAACAATTTCAGATAAGATAAGGAATACGTTCGAAATTTGAGATACACATATTTTTCCACTTACCAACAGCAAAAATTTGTACTTCATTCTGTATGCGTAGTTATTTATTTAATTGTGTTATGTTCACTTTTCACTTATATTTTTATTTTTTTTTAAATTACAATAAAATACACAAAACACTTTAAGTATTTATTACACGCACTGCTCGAATTGCAGTTGAGTTTTTCGTTCGAATTCGATTGCGCTGCGAATTTAACAGCTACGTCGAGCACTTTTCGAAGTAGAATTGGAACTTAAGTAAATGATTCAAACCGCAGACCGTGGGCTGAGGCATTATTTGTTTTGATTAGATATCAGCTGAGAGCACAACGCTCTCTCTCGCCTGCGCTCTCTCTCTCTCTCTCCCACACACATACTTTCGCTTGCGCTCCCTTTCGGCTAAGCCGCGTTGTATCTTATATGTAAGTACAGTGTGTCTTGAGTAAAAGAAATTAGAATTGAGTCATCAACACGAATTGTTTTGTTCTGCTGCAAGGCCGTCTATGTTGATGCCAGCTGCTCAATGTCTGAAATAATAGACACTGCGTGTTGTTTGTCAATTTCAGAGCAAAGCGCATATATACATATGTATGTATGTCTATGAAGCGTCAATGATACCAGCAGATAAGATAACGAATGGTGCCAAGCAGCAATAACGCAACTCAACCAACTGTTGACTCAGAAGAGCTCTTTGCCGCTCGATTCACATAGGAAAAGAATGGCAGCACTGGCAATTTTTAAAGAAATGCCGACTGGTTGGCCTATCCAATTAGATTGGGGGCCAATTGCAGTGGCAGCAGCAACAAAACATGTGTCACTACGTTCCATTGAACTTTGCGCCTTAATTCATACATATACATGTGGTACAGTGTGTGTGTGTGTGTGAGGGTAACATATGTATGTTTGTGTGTTTCATACAATGAGGCAAATTGAGCTGTTGGAAGAACATGCAAATTGAGGCGGCTGCTGATGTTCAGCTGCGATGTGAGCGCTACAGGCGAGAGTGCCCGACTGATAGATACCCTGTACCCCGCTGCGAGCTGGCGTAACAAACGTTCTTTCTTGCATTTATACCACAACATCCAAATATTCACTCAAGTTGTAATGAAGCACTTTGAACAATTTCGATGAACTACTCCGTTAAGTGAATAACTGAACTACGTTCCAACGGTACACACTGTTTAAAAGAGAATACTTTAAACATAGACAATTTAATTGCACGAATTGATATGGATTTACTCATTTACTTCATTAAAAAGTGGTTTTTTGTTATTAAATTGAAAAAATTAATTTTTTCTCAATGTATAAATTTATTCTTGATTTTAAAGTGTTATTTCAAGTTTCGAAGTCTCTAGCTCTTAAAGTTTCCGGCTAATGATGCTGACCAAGAATATATATGCCCGTTACATACATTGGCACAAATCCATTACACCCTCGCTTAATCACATTCAATGCGTACAGGGTATGGAAAGAAAATAAACAAATGTTTGTGGTCGCCGAACGAAAATTGATTGCATAAACACAACAGACGCAGCTGAGTCATCAATAGTTGAGTTTTCCCAAAACTTCAACTTGTATTTATTAAACATAATGTGGCTATTTCTGTTGCTTTTTACTTTGGAGCCAACGCCGCACGCTTAGAAACCGCAGGCAACGTTGCACGCGTTGCCTTTCAACTGGCAGTCGAAACCCGTTTCGTTTGTTGCTGCTGCAGCACTTTTGCAGCTGCCGCCGCGGTTCATCCTCGTTCTGGTCTTAAATCAAGCTCGAAGACAACGCGAACGCGCTCAACAACCGAAAGCGAAAACGGAAAAGCGCAGCAACTGCGATCGTTACCTGCCCGTTGCTCAAATTCAACTGAAACTGGAAATCGTTGAAGCAGCAGCAGCAGCAGTAGCAGCAGCTCAGGCATTCTCTGCCAATGCTGCCTTAAGCTGGATATCGATAGCCGTTCCCACAAGCTGGATGATGCCCCTTGCCCCTGCGCTGCCCCCAAAACCGGTCGTTGGCCGAATTTGTGACTGTGGCACATTGTTTCATTGGCTCAATATTAATGGCTGGCAGCTGTGTGTGTCTTGCCAAATGCCACTTCAAACGCAGTTGCGGCCAGCGGAAACTGCCGTCGTGCCGCGCTCGTTAAAGAGCGCCCAGTTGCGTGCGCTTCCGGTGCATGCCACGCAAAGAACAAAACCAGATTTATAATTAAGAACAAACATTTATGGTAGCTACACGTGAAGACTGCATCTATCTCATATGCATGTAGTAGTCGATGGCCGAGGAGAACGCCGCAAAGCCCAGGCCGCCAATGATGCCGGCCTTAATGCCCGCTCGCAGGCCGATCAGGCCGCCCGTAATGCCGCCCGCATAGGTGCCGTTGCGCCAGTCGGTGACGCCTCGTTTCTGTGTGCACAACGAACGGGGTGTGTGAGTTATGTAAACACAAGTGGACAAAGCCAACACTTACGCTTTCGATGGTGCACTCAACGATGGAGAAGACGGCGCCGATCAGTGCGAAATTCTTGGCGTACGAGTGCGTTGTGGACCGCATCTCGCGGAACACCTCGCGCGCCGTCTGTTTCTTCTCGTTTGCGAACGGATCGGCCATGTTCGGGTTCACGGAGGCGCTGAACAGACCCAAAGCGGCACCCAAGCCATAGCCTGCAGGTGTAAGCATATATATTTTAAAGCAAGTAAGAGTGCGCTAGTCGGGAGCGCCCGACTAGGAGATACCCTGAACACAGCTGCTATTCTTGAATAACTGCCAACTTCTGAACATTACATTTTTAGGACTTAAAAAGAGTATTCTATGTAGGAGACATAGGAGATTTATAGTCGAAAAGTTTAGTTTTAAAGCTTTCGTAGTTTCCGAGAACATGTCTAAATCGACTTAGCTTGTCGTCTTGATCAATAATACATACACTTTATGGGATCAAAGATGCTTCCTTCTGCCCGTAACATACATTTGCACAAAACCATTATACCCTCTTTGCCCATTAATGTGTTCGGGGTATAGAAATCTGTTGGGCGCACTTCCAGCCGACTTACCCATGACGCAGGCCATGGCGCTTTTGAAGCCGCAGCTTTCGACGGCTGTTTCGATGAGCTTCTCCTCGTTTGTTTTGATTTTGATCGGCCCATTGCCCTTGGGTATTATGATATTCTCGCGGTATCTGTGCATGTTGCCCACAAAGTGCATGGCCATTCTGTCCAGCTCGGCGGTCTCCAAGACGAGTGGCTTGCCTGCCCCGCCGGGCTGGGGCTCAATCTTGGGCATCACTGACATGCTTGCCGTTTATTGATTAATTTGTTGTCAATACAGAATTTGATTAAAATATGCGAAATTGTAAAGCGTGTTGAAGAAATCTGAATTGTTATCACATCGCAAGCAGCAGTAGTCGCTAGAGTTGTACCGAATCGTTCTGAACAAGATCGATTGAACTACTCACTTAACTGAACCAACATACCAGGTTATAGTTCATCGTTCGTTTAGCTCGTTTTATTCCGAAATGTATACGGCACGTTTAAGTATGAAATCAAACGGTAGACTTACCTAATTAAATAACAAGAAGAGACCAACATTTTATTTGCGAAATGTACTTTAATAATAATAATAGGACTTAAACCAACGGATAAAGTGAACGACTATTCCTTTAACAAATATTGAACGACTGAACTTACACTTTAAATTGAACTACGATGTACAGCACTAGCAGCAGCAGCTGTTGCATTAGAGTTGTCAGAGCCACTGAAATGTGTCGATAACAAGCCTATCGATTGTACTCAACTCGACGAGTCGTCAAGTTAACTAGTTTTGAAATTGTAAATTAAATTGTAAAATTAAATTGTTTACTTGAATATACTTAAATATTAATTTTATTGCTATCACAAGTTGATTATACATATACCAAAAGGGAAAACATACAGAAAATTGCATTTGCTAGAAATGTGTCAAATGCTGTGCCTATTATTCGCTCCGTCTGTCGCTTGACATCGTTAATTAAATCGTTAATTAAAGGCATAAATTAGTAGCAGAATGACACAGAAGCCTATTACCGCGCCCAGAATAAGCGAATCGCGTCGTTTTTTGATATTGATGCGCTGTATAAGACTGCAAGCAATTGAACAGATTTCAGTTATTTACTTAATATAATTATCAAGTTTAGCTTACCTTGATATCAGTGGAAAACGATTAGAAATGTCGTTGAAGCGCGTCTGCAGCCGCTTGAAGGCCTGTCGCTGTGCGTGCAGGTTGTCCCGCGTCTCGATGGCAATGTTGATCTGATCGTTGACCATGTTGCCGGCGCTGCTAAGATGACCGCTCTCCTTCATGTACATCTCCCGGCGACTGAGGCCGGATATCGAGGGACTGCCGCTCGTGGCCAGGCCCGAGCCGCGCAGCAGCTCCTCGCGCTCGATGCGCATGGTGTGATTGGCGCAGATCTTGTTGAACTCCTGTCTGTAGCCCTGCAATATTTCCCTGTGCCGCTGCAGCGTGTGCATCGCCGCACTGCCCGTGGCGGGCAGCTCCGACATGGACTCGTTGAGCGTGGACAACTAAAGGATGACGGTTAAAGTGGGTCAAAGGATGTCCATTTATTGGCCATGCCACGACTCACCTTCTCGAGTATCTGCTCTATTTCGGCGGACAGCGAGTCGAAGACATGCTCGCCCAGGAGAGGTGATGTGTCAGCACTGTTGTTGTTGCTGCTGTTGCTGAGGCTGCTGCCAGCGCCGATTTTGCTGAACGCCACAAGTTTGAGGTCGATCTCGTTTTCCAGGGTGCGCGCCTGCTTGCGCAGCACTTGTAATGGTCATGGGCGAGAGTTAGGCAGTTCAGCAAGTGAGCATTAAAATGCAAATAATTACCATCGTAGTTAGAGCCAACCATTTGCATTTGAGCAGAATATTAATTTCACTTGCATGCACAACAATAAAAATACAGCTAGAGCTGCCAGGGCTGCAGCATACAGTCATATGGTATTTATATTGAAAGTCTTAAAACAAAGAAGTGCATATGGTGATTTTAAACGTAACAAAAGACAGAAAGCCAAGCTTTGCTTAAATTAGTAGCTAACTAAAACTAAAGATGGTTTAATTTTGTAAAGCAATAATAAGTTTAAAAATGAAGCACAGTATTTTTTGGTGTATTTCTTCAAAGTATTATCGATAATTATCCGTCGATTATTGCAACCTATCATATGTACTAGAGTTGTACATTATAGTTCAATTCAAAGAGTAAGTTTAGTGGTTAAACTTTTACTGAACGAGCTTATCGTTTTATTTTACAGATTACACACAAATATTAAATAACTTATCTATGCAATAATCACTATCGTTGTTCTTAATATTTATCATATCACACTTCCACATCTATTTATTCCTAACCAACTGTTGAACAACATGCAGTTGTGAAATTACCAAATTGAAGAAACGAAAATTGTATGCCAATGAACTGTAATCTAGGACATAGTTCGTTCGTTCAGTTAAGTGTGTAGTTCAATCGAACTTGTTCAGAACCATGCGATGCAACTCTAATACAATACATGCACAATAATTGAATGCGTCTTTGTTGCCGGCAAAACGTTTAATTTATTGGCATTTAATTTCAAACAGAACACAACATGTCGCAGGCGCAAACAACAACTGACGCACGTGTGCCCGATGAGGAGAGCGATCTGCTGCAAATCAAGCCGCTGTAAGTAGCCATTCTCTTAGTTACTCTTTAAAAAATTAAAAATTGCCTTGCAGCGGAGCTGGCCAGGAAGTAGGGCGCTCCTGCATCATGCTGGAGTTCAAGGGCAAGAAGATCATGCTGGACTGTGGCATACATCCGGGGCTGTCCGGCATGGATGCGCTGCCCTATGTGGATTTAATAGAAGCCGACGAAATTGATTTGCTCTTCATTTCCCAGTGCGTAAACAACCTGAACTTCTCTCTTTGCCCATAGATTTAAATATGTATTTATGCTCTTTTAGCTTTCACTTGGATCACTGCGGTGCTCTGCCCTGGTTCCTGATGAAGACCAGCTTTCGTGGACGCTGCTTTATGACGCACGCCACCAAGGCCATCTATCGCTGGATGCTCTCGGATTACATCAAGATTAGCAATATATCCACTGAGCAAATGCTGTATACAGAAGCTGATCTCGAGGCTTCCATGGAGAAAATCGAGACAATCAATTTTCACGAGGAGCGCGATGTCATGGGCGTGCGCTTCTGCGCCTACAACGCTGGTCATGTCCTGGGCGCGGCCATGTTTATGATTGAAATCGCTGGCATCAAGATTCTATATACGGGCGACTTTTCGCGCCAGGAGGATCGTCATCTGATGGCCGCCGAAGTGCCGCCCAAGAAGCCCGATGTGCTCATCACCGAGTCCACCTACGGCACACACATTCACGAGAAGCGCGAAGATCGCGAGAGTCGCTTTACAACGCTGGTGCAGAAGATCGTGACGCAGGGCGGCCGCTGCCTCATTCCTGTATTCGCCTTGGGTCGCGCCCAGGAGCTGCTGCTGATATTGGACGAGTATTGGTCACAGAATCCCGATCTGCACGAGATACCCATCTACTATGCCTCCTCGCTGGCCAAGAAGTGCATGGCCGTCTACCAGACCTACATCAATGCCATGAACGATCGCATTCGTCGCCAGATTGCGGTCAACAATCCGTTTGTCTTTCGCCACATCTCCAATCTGAAGGGCATCGATCACTTTGACGACATTGGACCGTGTGTGATTATGGCCTCGCCGGGCATGATGCAGTCGGGCCTATCGCGTGAGCTCTTCGAGAGCTGGTGCACCGATCCCAAGAACGGCGTCATCATAGCCGGCTATTGTGTGGAGGGCACACTGGCCAAGACCGTACTCTCCGAGCCGGAGGAGATCACAACGCTCTCCGGTCAAAAGCTGCCGCTGAACATGTCCGTCGACTACATATCCTTCTCGGCGCACACGGACTACCAGCAGACCAGCGAATTTATACGCATGCTGCGACCCAATCACGTGGTGCTCGTCCACGGCGAACAAAACGAGATGTCCCGTTTGAAGCTTGCGCTGCAGCGCGAATACGAGGCGGACGCCAGCACGGACATTAAGTTCTATAATCCCCGCAATACCCATGCCGTCGATCTCTATTTCCGCGGCGAGAAGACCGCCAAGGTGATGGGTCATCTGGCGGCCAAGAAGCCGGAGGTGGGCAGCAAACTCTCCGGCGTGCTGGTCAAGCGCGACTTTAAGTACCATCTGCTGGCACCCTCGGATCTGGGCAGTAAGCATTATGCCTGATCTAATCTTAACTGACTGATTCTGAGTTAATCCTCCCACTTCCTCCGCTTCTTTCAGAGTACACGGACATGAGCATGTCCGTCGTCACGCAGCGCCAATCGATACCGTGGACTAGTTCGCTGATGACCCTTCAGCTGTTGCTGGACCGCATTGGCGCCGGTTGCGTTGAGGTTGTCGAGCCGGAGCGCAAGCTGCGCGTCTTCAACTGCGTCGAACTGACCGTGGAACAGAAGATCATTGTCATGGAGTGGCATGCGACGCACGTGAACGATGTCTACGCCGATGCGGTGCTGGCCTGCCTCATGCAGTCCGAGCTGGGCGGCACCAACATCAAGGGCGCCGCCAAGCAAACCAAATCCGAGGAATCCCGCTTCCGCGAGTGCCTACTCGAGACGCTGCAGGACACCTTCGGCGACAGCTGTGTGCCCAAGCTGTTCAAGGGCGACCTGCTGCCGGTGACGGTCAGCGGCAAGCATGCCGAAATCAATCTTGATACCTTGGTAAGAATTGAATTAGGGATTGGCATTTACGTTCCGTTTCTCATTCAATCTTGCTTTGCAGACTGTGAACTGTGCCGAGGATGAGGTGCTGCGGCAAATGCTGAACACCACCGTGCAGAAGCTGCACCAGACCCTGGTGTCCGCCTACTGATGTGGAGAACCCAACCCAGCTAATCCAAAACAAGTGCGAATTCTCTGTATCTTTATTATAAGTTCCCAATTCAAATGATGTACAATTAAACTCGTTTTACTTAGCATATTCAGCGCGTGGTTCTGGTCTTGGCTATCTGTTCCTTGAGCACCAGAATGCTGGCACGCTGCTCAGGCGGCAGCTGGGCGATCTGATCGTCGGATAGCTGCAGCACCTGCATAATGAGCGCGGCCTTCTCCTGATCGGACGCATCCGAGGGCAAGACGCCGTGGGCGCCCAAGCGGCTCTGCAGCTGCAGTGCCGCCGACTGCTGCTGCTGCGTCACCGGCTGCTGCACCTGCGGCGGCGGCGGCTGCTGCTGCTGCAGCACGGGACCTGGGGGCATGGCGCCACGCAGGCGCGGATCCATGGGACGCTGGCGCGGGTCGCTGGGGTATGGGATGGGTGCGGCAGGCGGTCCTTGTTGCTGCTGCGGCTGCATTTGGGCGCGAGTTCGCGGATCCATAAGTGGCGGCGGCACTGGATTGGGCATCGGACCAGGCACCTGCCGCATATCCTGATCCAGATTGCGCGCTATCATGCGTGGATCGATATTGACCGGTCCACCGGGCACCATGCGCAAATCGATGTCGTTCGAGTGCATATTATTGAAGTTCGGCCCGGGCACGGGCATGGGCTGCATCGGCCCGGGGCCGCCAACCGAGGATTGCAAGGGCGCCTGTTGTTGCGGGGGCGCTTGCTGCTGCTGCTGCTGCGGCGCCGACACCATGGGCATGGCGCCCGCATTCGAATGCGGATTACCGCCCAGCACGGGCGGCATTTGGTTGGCCTTGAAGAGCATGCCCAGCGCCTGCTGCGGATCAACGATGCGCATCACCACCATGGCCTGCAACAGCGCATACGCCAATTGCGGATTCAGCATCAGCATTTGACGAGCCTCCGACGGATTGCTCACAATGCACAGTTTCATCTGCTTCATCAGCTCGTACATCTGCTCCGGCGGCAGGGAGGCGACTGTTTTGGTAATCAGCTCGGGCGCATCGTCCGGATCGCAGGGCTCACCGTACGGATTCTCCACCTGCGGTCCCTGCAGCAGCTGTTGCATCTCCATGCGCGACTTCTCCGTACACGCGTTGTCCACGCGCAGCGTCCGCCCGCCAATTTCGTAGCCATTGAGATTGCGCATGGCGCTCAGCGCCGTCTCCTGATCCTTGTACTCGCAGAAGCCAAAGCCCTTGGGCTTGCCGCTCTCGCGATCGAACACCAGTCTGCAATGGGAACGTGATTGAGCATCATTAATATCCTTCACAGACGTAACGGTTCAGACTTACTTGAGGGACAGCACTGGGCCGACTTCGCTGAAAATTTCCTTGAGCTTCTCCTCGGTGGCCTCGTAGGGAATGTTGCCCACGAACACCGACCGCATGGACTTGTCCATAATACTCTGTTCTTGCGCTTTATCCGTCATTATGTTGTTAAATTTTTGCCGTTCGTTGGATATAAATAATTAAACAATTTAATTTGTTCCCAATGCGAGTCGCAAGTCGGCAAAAAAATTTCCCAATGATGCAGCCACGCAGAGTTGCTTTGCGTGCCCGAGTGTTGGTTAGTGGTGGAACGCTGCCAACACAAGTTTTACAACACTCTAACGCCTGGTGTTGTAATTTTTCATTTTGTCGCAAGGTGAAATCGAAATGATGGCTATTTAGTAGTGCAAAGTGAATTGAAATCACTGAAAATATCACCAAATTGTAGCGTATAAAGGCGTGCAACAGTTTTACATAAATGCCCCTTGAAAAGTCGACACCAAGTGCATGAAAAACGTGATTGAAAATTTACTTTGTGTGTAGCACACACACGCGCACACACACACATGGAGATAAACGCAGCAATGGCCTCGCACTCGCATTCGCAGCGTATATAAAAGCTCGGTTGTATATTGAAGAAGGAGCGCACAAAGCAGAAGACAAGAAGAAAGATTTCTGTGTCATTGAACGAGGCGAAGAGGCGACGACCAGACCAAGACCAAGGAGCCTCCCAACCGCAGCATAGCAATTACACATACGAAAATACAGACAGACATAAATACACATAATAACAGCTGCAGGTGCATAATTCTGCAAGGATACTCCTCTGCCCCCCATGTCCAGCGTGGAAAACTTGCCCTTGCCTTCTACACACACAAAAACACATACGGGTTGCGATCGATACTGACGCCGCCTGCATATAAAAGTTTTTATTGAACGCACATATCCCATACAAAACAAATGCAATTTACAATTAGTGCTCATTAAACGGTGCGTGCGTGCGTGTGTGTGTGTGAGCCGTGTCTCTCCTTGAATGAATGAATTTTTAAAGAGCAGTGAGAGCATTCAAGAAACACAAAGCGGAAATCACTAAAAATTGTGTCTACCTTGCGTTTGTGTGTGTGCGTGTGTGGAAAATCAACGCAACAGCAGACAAAACGCTGGCGGAACTGCTGCCCCCCGCAACCCGCAGCAAGATCATACTAATACACACAAAACAACAGCAGCAGCAAAGGTAGGTGAAAAGAAGGTGGCAATTACTGTTCCCATATGAGTTTTTTTTTCAGTTTGTAATGCTTATATACTCATCATAGAAGTATCGATGTTCATGTGTTTGTTTCCATGGGTGTGTGTGTGTTCGCACACGCACTTTGATTTTGGTGCGACTTTGCATTGTAAGCTTCGCTCGAAGGAAAAATCAATAGCAACAGACGCAGACATTTGCTGCTGTTTGTGTTTGTTTTTGTGGAGACCCAGCACAACCCTTATGCGAGCGTTCCCACCTAGCACATGCTGCAACAGTATTTAACAAAAATATAAAAAAAAAACAAAAATTTCTCGTTTCGGAAGAAGAAAAAAACAAAGCAAAAACTTGACTATTTCTAACAAAGCAACAACAGCGGAGAGCACAATCGATGTATGTACTCACATAACACACGCATGGAAACACACATGAACACACACACAATTGTATGTTCTTTTGAGTACTTGTGACGAATATCGATATTCTCATTAGGGATTTAGATCAGTGCAGCTAATTGCAATACTTTTAAAAACATTCGTTAATGTTTATCAGCTAAAATCTTCGATTGCGTCAAATTGATCGATAATTGATCGATAACGAGGCAGTGCCCGTGGACAAAGAACAATAAATTTGTGTTATGCAAAGCTCACACGACACAGCGAAAAAATTTGTTTTGTTTTGTTTATATTAAGCAGCTGTTTATTTGTGACAGCTGGAATTGTTGCGCAAATGGGATTTGAACTGTGTTCCAAATGAAAAATGCAAAGCTCCAACAATGCAAGTGTTTATATTTATATCGATTTATAATAACAACATTGATAACACCAAATTCCATTCCACCTAGTTTGTTTAAAGAAATTTGTTAGAAAATTATAATTTTTGATGGACTTTGGGTGAATTCTCTAAGTGCAAGCATAAATCATTCCTAAAATCACATTCACTATTGAAAAGTCACAGTATTCGCTGATTCACTGCATTTATTGCTCATGAGCCCAGCAAATAACTCGTCATTATCGCGATGTTGCCGTGTGCTCATCGTCCTCGTCGTGTGCTTAACAACACACACACAGCAGCAATCACGTTGAATGCACAGCAAAAGCTGTTCCAAAAGTTGTTGTTGTTGGCACAACTGGGCATTCCATTCCGTTCCACTTGCACTTTGCGCTCTTCCTCTTCGACTACAGCAAGCAAGCAGTTCAAAGGCGGATGAAGCTTTACCCGATGCTGTTTCCCGTTCCCATGCTCATGCCTATATAATAGCAACAACAAAACATTTATATTTATGTTTATGTTGTTTTTGATTTGGCGTCTACCTGCCGCACTTGTCCTTTGTTTAGCTGTTTCTCTCACTTGCCATTGACTATTTGTGCTGCTGCACTCTCTCTCTTTCTCCCGCATTGCGAAAGCTTTTGCTCTTGCAAAAAAAAAAAGTACTGCACGTTTCCACAGATTACGTCGCAAAGATCCGGGTTTGAACTGCGCATTCTTTGCGTTGCCATATCAGTTGGATATCGGGGTATCAGCTTGCGGCCATAATAATCGAGTGTCGTTTTTCGCATTTTGCGCATAAATAAATACATCACGTACAATTTTTATTTCTCTCTCAATTCTCGCTGCAGCGCCGCTCAAGGATTGAGCAAAATGGCCGCCACACGAACAACAGAAACGAAAATCGCCGTTTTATGACTCTAAACTGAGATCGAGAGAGCGAGAGCGAGCGAGAGCGTGGGAGAGGTAGAGCTTAATTAGCTTGATTAGCCAGTGGCCGCCGCGTGAGTTCTCGAATCGCCATCATGGTGGACAGTGTACAGTGCCCCGTGTGCACCCTGTATCTGCATGCGGGCATGAATCTCTCCGATCACTTGGAGACCCATCCCAAGGAGCAGGTCATCAAGGCGCTGGTACAGATGACCATCGTCGGCAGCACTGGCATGGACAGCGCCCTGGCGGCAGCTGTGCTCTCCGGCAGCGCTGCAGCATCAGATGCCGCCGCCGCCTCATCATCGCCATCATCCACGCCCGCTGCTGCTGATGTGAAGCCAGTTGTGCCAGCAGCACCTTCGCCACCAACTCCAACCACAACAACAGCAACAACAACAGCAGCAACAACATCCAAATCAGCAGCAACCAAAGCTGCGTTGCACATCAGCAGCAGCATCAGCAGCTGCAACAACAAATTGAGCAATCCACCGATTAAGGCAGTTAAAAGCGCGCCACCCACGACTGAGGCGCCAGCCACCACATCCAACACACCCACCACAAGCAGCGTGGCCGCCGTATACGCCGACTATCGCTACGAACAGCAGCCCCAGCAGCAACCCCAGCAACAGCAGCAGCAGCACCATGGTTTTCCACGTGGCGCCACCACGCTGGTCATACCACAGGCACCACATCAGCAGCAGCACCAGTTCCTGGCCAGCCAACAGCAGCCTGCGCACTTTGCCCACCATCCGCAGCCGGCGATGAAGTACGCATATGCAACAGCGCTGCCTCCGCCGCCGCCGCCGCTGCAGGTGAGTGCCCCAACCGAATGTGCAACTGCAACAAATCCACTTAAAATCCATTTCTCATTTCTTTCCAGCTGTTTGCGCAGCAGGCGACGTCGACGCAGTCGCATCAGAAGCCACCACCCGCCTATGGCGCCGCCATCAGTCAAATTCGATCTCAGCACAACCAAAACAAACAGCAACAACAACAACAGCAGCAGCATCAACAACAACACATCAACGTGCAACAGAACGTTAACCTAGCACCACCGAGCGACAAGCACAGCAAGGTCCACACGGAGATCTTCCTAAATCCACCGCCTCCACCACCGCCACATCTCACGATTCCACCAGCGTCGGCCGCATCCCGACTGCAGCATCCACAG
Source organism: Drosophila colorata (assembly GCA_035041545.1). NCBI lineage: Eukaryota > Metazoa > Arthropoda > Insecta > Diptera > Drosophilidae > Drosophila > Drosophila colorata. The sequence continues at coordinate 1,865,639 of JAWNLD010000662.1, read as the reverse complement.
CAGCAGCAACAGCAACAACAATCCCTAGCAGCGGGCAGCAGCAGCGGCAACAGCAGCTATGTGGTCATGATGTCTATGATGTCATCCAGCTCAGCCGGACGCGCCAGCAGCAGTCGCCAGTCGAGCAGCTCGCCCTTTGGCGCCCTGCTGAATGCTGCGGCCCAAGCGGCCTGCGCCTCGCCCGCCTCCTCGGGCGCTGCGTCTGTGCTGCGCTATGCCGAGTCGCCAGTGGCGCACTATCTGGAGCGGGAGAACGGCGACTTTATAGTCCAGGAGACGCCCAAGCACATTGTCGAGTGCGTCGAGAAGGACGACGGCGAGTTCTCTGTGATTGAGCGCATCTATCAGTCGCCACTCAGCGTGCTGCACATCCACGACGACGATGACGACGACGAAGAGGACGAGGAGGAGGAGGAGGAAGATAAGGGGTGAGCTTTGCATAATATTGCCATTTCTTGCAAGACAGCTGAGTTTTATTGGGGTGTCAGATAAAAGAGAGATAAAGATTTTGATATTGGTTTAAATTTAAATTTAGATATTTTCCCTACCTTAAGTCGGTAATTTTTCAATGAAAGCTCTTTTTTCTCTCTTTCTCTCACGAGTAGTTAGGCTAATTCCACTTTCAACCGTGGAAGTTGGGGGGAAAATATTTTTAAAAATGTTTTTGTTTATTATTCGACCAGCTTCAAACTTCATTATAAAAAATTATTCGAAAAGTGTTTTTTGGTGTAGGAAAATGCGTGAAAAACTGTTCCAAAAAATATTTTGTTTTTCTTGCGATCGGTTTCAAAATCAATTTCAAATATCATTCAAGACGTGATCTTGGATTTTGGAGAAATTACTTGTTTTGTGTTGAAAATAAGAAAGACGAACTTCCCACTTTCCCACGGATTTGTGGAAAACTGAAAAGTGAATTTGTAGAAAAAAAAAACACTTTGACTTTGACCTCAGGAAAATGCAGGTAATATTAGCTAGGCGAGAACACTGAAAAGCTCATTTACTTTAGGCACAAAAAAGTATACAATACTCTTAACTTTTATTGGATTTATGTGGCATACTTTTGGAGCTCTCACTAAAAAGTCAATTCCAATTTTGTAGCTGGGCACACAGCGATGATGAGGATCACGTTAAGCTGGCGCAGGAGCACGTCGAGGATGGCGACGATGAGCACGAGGATAGCCGCAGCAGAGTTGGCCCCAAGACCACATCGAAGAAGTCACGCAAGGCTAAACCAAATGGCAGAAAGCACAAGCGTGCTGCCAAGCATCAGCCGGAGGACGAGGACGACTTCATGAGCATAGGCAGCAGCTGTGCCGAGAGCGATCACCAGCTGGAGGAGCAGCAGCCGGCACAGGCGCAACAGTCGCATGCTGCACCGGCTGCGTCCGCGTCGCCAGCTCAGCTGTGCACGGCGCCTTCGACGAGCGGTGGAGCAGCTGTCGCAACTGTGTCCGCTGTCGCCTCGAGCGCCGCCAACTTGACGCCCAGCGGCTCCCTCAAGTCCAAGAAGAATCGCGTGACGGTGCTCAGCGATGTGCCGCTGAACATGAACGAGTATCTGGATCTGATGGGCAACCTTGTGGCCTCCACTCAAAATGGTGCGTCTCGTCCGTTTGCCGCCGTGGCGCCCATACCGCTGGTCAAGGTGGAAAAGGAGGAGCCGCTGGACGACTACGACACTGTGCGGGATGCGGAGATGCAGTCCATGGAGCAAAAGCCCAGCTTGGAGCATGCCAGCGGTAGCAGCAGCAGCAACAGCAGCAGCAGTGGCCACGGCACCACCAGCGTCATTCGCATGGCCAGCACCAGCAGCAGCGCGAACGTGGCCACCGAGGATCTCACACAGCCGCCGCCGATGAAGGTGGAGGTGGAGCCGACGGTGCTGATGCCGCAGCGCTTTTCGACGCCGGCGCAGCAGCGTGGACCCAAGAAATTAGTCATCAAACCAAAGGCCACAGCGACGGCGACGGCACCGACGAAAAAGACTGACAAGAACAACAGCGGCAACAACAACTGCGCCGAAAGCAGCCCCAGCATATCAAAGGCGTCCACGGAGCCGGTGCAGATCAAGAGCGAGAACGTGGAGGCGGCCACAAGTGGCAGCAGCATTCTGGAGAAGCACCTGACCACCAGCTATGCGGCGCAGCAGGCGCGCAAGCACTCGGCCGTCAACGATGACGATGCGCGGGTGCTGCTCGAGTTCGCCAACTCGAAGCAGCTGCCCCTGGCTGGCAACAGCAACCAGACCACGTTCGTGGTGAACGCGGCCAGTTTTGCGTCGGCGGGCTCCGTCTTTGCCAGCAGCAGCGGCAGCAGCGGCGGCGTCCAGAAGTCGACCAAGCCGGGCGACGAGTACATTCTGCCTGATGATAACAATCTGGAGGTGGATGAAATTGTGATATCCTCCTCGTCTTCCTATGCCTCCAACTCGCAGCAGCAGCAGCAGCAGTCTCAGTCGCAGCAGCAGCAGCCAGCGCAGCAGGCAGCGCAGCAGGCGCAGCAGCCGTCCGCCTTTACAGACTTTAATTTCCTGTACCATCCCAACACGACAACAACAACAGCAGCAGCAGCAACAGCAGCAGCAGCAGCAGCAACAACCGCTTCCAACTTTGCGCCATTTGGCATACAGCAGCAGCAACAACAACAGCAGCTGCAACATGCACACCACGGCTCCAGCGAAGCCACCAATGCCGCCACCTTGGCCTCGTCGTCCAGCAACTCATCCGCTTTGGACCAGGATTGCTCGATGAATGCCACGTTTCGCGTGGCCAAGCAACAAACGCCGCTGGGCGCCTGGTATCAGTCACAGCAGCAGCAGCCGCAGTCAACCAGCTCCGGCGTGGAGCAGTCGAGCAATTTCATTGCCGCACTCGCCGCCGTCGACTGTTGCAGCGTGGCGGCCGTGGACAGCGATGCCAAGTACTTGGACCTGGACGCCTGCAAGCGCGAGCAGCTGAGCAACAGCAGCAGCCATTTGCCCTCGGCATCGGCGTCCACGTCGACAACATCATCCTCGTTTGCAGCGGCGCCAACGGAGAGCAGTCTGGTTGGCGGCCTGGGCCTGAACATACGCACCGATGAGAAGATGCCCGCCAAGGGTGAGATCTCCGAGCAGGAGAGCAACTGCGACATCGAGAACTCCTGGAGTCAATCGGTAGGCGAACACCAAACCCTAAATTAACCAAACGGGAATCAATTAACTCTCCATTAAATCTGCCTAGGTGTACGGCGACATATCACAGCGTTACTTTAGGGGCCAGTTCACCGATGGCTACAATCAGCAGCTGGCCGATTGGCGGCACGACTACTATCCGGCACAGGATCTCAGTGGCCAGCAGCAGCCGCAGCGGGAGCAAAAGCGGTGCGTGCTTCGTCCTGCTCGTGGCAGTTATATATTATTTAAAATCTTCCTCGATCCTTTTCAGCTTTGACTTCAATGCGGTCGGCGCGGAGTACGCGCAGCCGGGCGATCTGGACGCCAACTCGAGCTCAACTAGAAACAATCAATTGCTGGATGCACAGCCCACCACTTCCTCGTCGTCGTCGGCTTTGCTGGCTGGTCCACCAATAGCCTCGACATCCCGTGCGGCCGCCGAGGCGGAGGCCGTGGCCGCGGCGATGGCACAACGGAAGCCGCCGCGGCGCAAGATCTACAAGTGTCCGCACTGTGCGGCCATCTTCGAGAAGCTCAAGGAGCGCAACGCGCACATGATAGACGAGCACAACTATGTGCGCCAGAATCGACGGCTCATCTGCACCCTGGCGTCGCACATGCCACAGCCGCAGGCTCCACAGGAGACGCAGCAGCAGCAGCTGCAGCAACAGCAGCAGCATCAGCATCTGTTGCTGCAGGCGGGGCACAGCAATGACGATGTCCTGCACGAGGACTCCAAGGATGGCATTGTGAAGATCAAGCAGGAGCACTGTCAGGATAAACAGGATTCGACGGAGCAGCTGCTTGGCCACATGGAGATGCCCGATGTCAAGGACACGGGCCTGCTCGATGCCAGCGACGAGAACGGTCGCGACGCGGACATGAAGCCACCAACCAGCGTCACCGAGCTGGACGAGAAGCCCACCATAGCGCCGTTGGCCATGACCACGCCCGCCGCCAAACTGGCCGCCCTCTATCGTATGCTCATTGCCTACAACGAGTCCAAGCTGGGCCAGGAGCGCAACAATCTCAGCGAGCTGGAGCAGAAGGCCATGGAGAAGTCCATATTCCTTTGCTACGTCTGCCGCACCGATTTCCCCTCTGTGAAGCTCTACGATGCGCATCTGACGGAGCATCCCGCCGAGTGTTTCACCTGCGGCAAGAAATTCTATCGCTGGAAGAACTTCTCGCTGCACCTGAAACGTCATCTCGGCTGGAAGGAGTTCGGCTGCTACGTCTGCGACAAGAAGTTTGTGGTGCGCAGCGCTCTCGTGGAGCACATGCGCATGCACACTGGCCAGACGCCGCTCAAGTGCAAGATATGCGGTAAGTTCTACAAATATTGGGTGCATTAAAAAGAAATCCATTATTTGGCTATGATATTGATGGCTTTATTTAGCTTAGCTAGAATGAGCCGAGCTATTGGCAAACAAGTAGCAACATGGCAGTCGTGTGTAACAGACTCCGCAATACTCGTTCACAGTTTAATATTAGCTTAAACCTATTATAATTGTGGAAAAATATAGATTTTTGTAATTTTTGGAGACAGAAGTGGGCGTGACCGAAAAATTTCAGCTCTATATTTAGAGGAGGTCATCAGCCAAATTTGGTGACTAGCTCGAAAATTGTGGGAGATATGGATTTTCGCGGATTACCCGCCCACAAGTTATATCGATTTTTATCAATTTGCCACGCCCCCAATAGGCGATCTGTGCGATCTCTAACGACCTCCTGTAAAGGAGGTCATCACTAATCTGTCTGAACAAATGTTATGTATATAGCTTTAAAACTGAGAGAGATATACCGATTTTATCGCATTACCACGCCCCCATTGGGAGTATACACGAGTAAATATATTCCAAATTTCAAGTGTCTAGCTTCAATAGCGACGAACAAAATTGCGTTCATACGGACGGACAGCAAAGCGGACATTGCACAAAGCCAATATACTTTTTTCACTTCGTGAACGAGTATACAAATACTGGATTTCTTATTACTACAGATTATATATAGACAGAGGATAACAAAAGAAATCCGTTTCAAACTAATTTTCCCCCCTTAAACCTCACCAAATGCATATCATTTGCAGGCAAGAAGTTCAAGCGCTATTCCAACTTAACGCAGCACCGCAAGCGGCACACCAAGATGATGGTGCGCAAGAAGGAGTACGTGTGCCACTGCGGCGAGGTGCTGCCCTCGAAGGCGCGCTTCCTGTGGCACAAGGAGACGCACGACTTGAAGCCCAAGTGTTGTCCGTACTGCTGCGATCGTTTCGTGCACGCGAACTCGCTGCGCCGGCACATTCGACTGGCCCATTCGGACAAGTTCGACTATGCCGAGCCGATGGAGTGCCCCATGTGCAAGCAGATCTTTGCCAAGACATCCATCAAGGCGCACATGGCCACCCACTCGACGGACCCGCAATACGACTGCGCCATTTGCAACAAGAGCTTCTCCACCAAGTGGAATCTCAAGATACACTCGTGGGTGCACGCGAATCGCACGGCCAAACCCTTCAAGTGCGAGTACTGCCCGAAGGCGTTCGTGCGCGAGCTGGACTTCAAGAACCACATGAATGCCCACAAGCAGATCAAGCCCTACACCTGCGAGTACTGCGGCTGCAAGTTCATACGCAAGTACAACTATATGCGACATCGGCGGGAGCATCATGGCAACAAGAAGTTCACCTGCGACCAGTGCGACAAGTCCTTCCATCGCCACTACTATCTGATCGAGCATAGGCGCATCCATACCGGCGAGCGGCCATTCCACTGCACCATCTGTGGCAAGAGCTCGACCACGAAGACCAATCACAATAAGCATCTGAAGATACATCATTCGCGCGATCCCTTCACGGTGGAGGTTTAAATGAATTCATCGATACTACGACTAATCGACTAATCTAAACTAAAATTTAATTCATTAATTAGCTAGCTGTTCATGGCTCTTCTCTGTGTGTGTGTAATGTGTGTCTGTGGTTAAACAAAAACAAAAACAAAAACAAAACAAAACAAACGACAACAAACTAGTATTACTTATCGAACTATATACATATATGCATGCAAACACATATACTACATATATGTACGTATGGTTAACGTATGCGAATGCCAATTCTTGATAAACAAACAAACAAACATGAAATCATTATATCATAATAATAACATTTTACTAATCGTACATTTGAATGTGGTTTAAGAGACTTAGCTAAATGTGAAAGTGTTCCCTCTCCACACTCCGCTCCTCGTTTTCCTCTAGATAACCCCTCACACAAACACACACTCTCAAACCGCGCAGCAACACTTGCTTTAAACACAACAATTTCAAAACAAATTGCTTTAATTTTGTTTAATTATAAACATATTTACAATTAGTGAAATGACATGCCTAGTTCAGTGCAATATTCATTATTATTATCGTTTAGTTTTACGTTGTAATCTTAAAACATCTCAACTTTAGTTTGATAACATATAATTTTAATCATTTGTATTTACTTATAAATATTATTATAAATATATAATTCGTTTGTAAAAGGCAACACAAATCTAGTTAAGTTAGCTGCAATTGGTTTAATTTTATGATTATATATATACCATAATTCTTTTGAGTTTTCGAAACTTGAGCACATTCTAAGCCACCAAGAAAATACACACACATACATACACACAATATATAGAACACAACAAATTTGCAAGCCGTTTTTAGAAATTGTTATATAATTTTCGTATTTTTTTAATTAATGAGACAAACTCTCTGCCAGCGATCGAAAATAAACGAACACAACTGTCATATTGAATAAACCCTAAACGTAAAAAACCATCTCGATGTTTGTAGCATATATATATATATATATATATATATATATATATATATGTATATATATATATATATATATGTATATATATATATATATATATATATATTTGATTTGTAGTAGTTGCAACTTCTCTAGGCTATTTTGAATAATTGTTTGCGATGGTTTCGATTATGGAGCGATTAGTTAAAATTTCTAGTTTTTAAGCGAACACACAACACAGCATAAGCATTATGAGAATTAATTAAATAATACATAATAATATGAAAAACAACAAACGAAAAACAAAACCACTTTCAAATATTTACAACTTACATACAAATTTCAACGAGAATTAATGAAAACAACAAAAAAAAAACAAATAAAAACCATTTTGTGGAAGAAATAAATGCAATTTATGGATAATTATAAAAATCGTATATAAATGGATTTTGGATGGGTGTTCGGGATTGAAGAATATGTATGTATATATTCCAAAGATGTATTTGAAGGATATACGTTTGCACTAAAACTTCATTTAATGTAAATAAAGTATAATTTAAATAAATTCCTATTACTTTTTGACTTTAGTAGTTGATATTTTTATTAAAATCAAAAGAAAACATAAAATTAAAAATACATATTGAAATATGTAAGTAAAAAAGATTAAAGTGCATATTCAAATATGCAGTTGTAAATAACGATAACTTAAAAAAATGGAAACTCCTCTTTGGCTACTTCTAAATAGGTTTTTTTTTTTTTTAATTAACATACGCTTTTTAAAATTATTTTAATAGGAACATTCGACTGTCAATTAGGGGTTTATAGAGCAGTTCCGTTTTGTATTTATTTTCAAAGATATCGACTTCGAGCAGCTTGAAGCCACGTTTCATGGAATCACTGGACGAATACGGATCCGAATCCCCGTCGTCACTGTTGTCGTTGTAGTTCAATGGATAGTGAACACGCGCAAACACCGTGGGGTGTTTGCACAGACACGCTTGGAGTGCTTGGCGCACGGATGTGTCCGCAAAGTTTCTGTTCAATTTGATGCCATACAACCTGACACGAAAGGATCGCTGCGGGAACATGAACAGCTGTTTAGGCATTACCTTAAGATCGCTAAACGGCACCATTTTGGTGTCATGGAAATCAATATAGAACACCGTGGCCTGATTGGCCGCTTGATGCAGCTCCTTGATAATGGCCCGATACCATTGCTTATCCGGGCTGTAGCGTGCCAGGCACATAGCGTCCAGCTGCACAGGATCGAGCTGTGCAGCTTCCCGAATTAAGGCACTTGTCTCCTGGGCCAAAACGATTTCCTGCTTGGCAAACTCGGTGATCTGCGGCGACACCTGCAGTTCCGTGGCGGACAGCACCTTATCGATGCTGCACGGAAAATTTTTCACGCCCGTGGGCAGACATTGGGTCTTGAAGCAGCCGACGCCATCGTGATACGAACGCTCCGTGGAAGTGTCCATGGGCGAGAAGTGAGCGCTCTCCAACATATCCTGCAAAATGAACGAACAGTGTGGTAATCAACGTACCAGATATATATAAACCAGATATATATATATAGATTATACATACCTTGTAGCGCAGCTGAATGCGATGACGCATCTGATCCATGACGGATATGCCCTGTGGCGGCATGAAGCTTGCCTGTTGTGGCTCGGAAGTGGCCGTGTTTTTCTCATCGTAGTTGGCAATGCCTTCGTCGATCTCCTCGATGACGTAGTCATCCGAAAAGCCCTCGGCCGAGTTCTTTTCATCGACGTCATCGTCACCATCGTCGCTGTCGTCTTCTTCGAATTTGACGCTCGTCTGGAGCTGCTGCTTGGCAGCCTCCTTGCAATCGAAGTCCTCTTCGCATTCGAGACGCTGCATCTCCCTGGTCTCCATTATGAACATTTTCTTGGCCGGCGGCGGCTGTGCCGTCGTGTTGTTTTGATGGGCGAACGCCGGCGGCTGCGCTTCGCCCAACAGCAGCAGCTCATCGAAGAGCTTGAAGCTCTTCAGTGTCTGCTCGCGCTGCTCTTTCAGCGCCTGCTCATCCTGCTGCGGCGTGCGCACCGCCATCTTATTGTTCAACATCATCGTGGCTATGTCCAAGTCGCCCACCTTGATCTGACAGAGCGGCAATCCCTTCACTCCTTTGGCCTCCAAGACGCGCACGCTGCTCAGCTTCATGACCACCGTCTGGTGCACGGTGTCCATTGTCTTGGTAGTGTATTTCTTGTGCTTGGGCTGCACGCCGTGTATGTCCATGCGCCAGCACAGAGCATTCAGCTGTGGGAACGGCGCATAGGGCAGCATCTCGGCCGGCGCGACCTTCTCCTCGTTGCCATAGTCGACGTAGTACACCTTGTGCTCACCCTTGTCGTTCAGGCTGCTCTTGACTATGCCGCGATAGAAGAAATTGTCCAGATGGTAGGTGACTACCACGGGCTGGCCCACCACATAAACGCTGGGCACCTGCTGCTCCAGCAAGGGCTTGAAGCACGTCCCCAGCAGATTGCGCATGTGCTGGATGAACGGCTCATCGCTGGCCAGGCTCAGGTAAATCTCGCACTTGTGATTCACATAGGTGGGCAGCGCCGTGAAAAGACATTTCGTGCACTCGCGTGGCTGCAGCCAGGCCTGCGGTGGCTCCGCCCAGCCCGACGTGGTGGCGTTCGTATTGAAATTCTTGAGCAGCGCCAGCGGCGGCATTTCATCGTTGTGCTGGAAGCCCAGCTTGGCCATTGTGTCCATGGGCAAGAGCGGGGTAGCTGCAATAAAGGAGAGCAGCTTGATCATAACGGAAAATATACTCAATTATCTTTTAATGCAAATTTTTTTTATGCGGTTTTTGACATGCGATTTTTATGTGAATTTTTTTTTTCAAGACTTCGAAGTTAAGCGATTTTTTTGCGTCTGTTTTTTGTATTTTAAAACATTTTTTCTAAACAGAGTAAGCAATACATTCAATATTATTGCAAGAACAAATTATCATTGGAGTTAATAGTTGTTTAAAGACAAGTGTTGGGTAGATTAGGATAAACAATTTTTCCAGTTAAAAAAAAATTAATTTTTAGCTACTTTAAAAAAAAATAAAAATTGCTATTTTACATTGTCTAGCAAATAGCGATAATACCTTGATTTGCTGCTTTAATTTCTTTTGATTTGATATTGACTTTTCTATGCGATTTTTTGGCCTTGTTAGCTTTTCGAAAATTTTGCTACGTATGGAACATATCCTTTTCTTTTGGTTTGTTTTTTTTTAGTATAGAATTGAGTGCAAGTAAAAGAACTAAACTTCACTTACCTGCGATTCGGTCCACGCTCTGCAGACACGCATTCAAGCTGGCATCGTCTGCGTCGTCCTGGGAGCACAGGCTGCTGCTGCTGCCCGTCAATTGCAGGTCCTTCGTCAGCGGCCGCTGTTGATCACTCACGGCCCAGCCGGCCTGGACGAGCAGCTCGTTGATGTTCGTGTACTTGACGCGTGCCGGGGAGAAGGGTCCGCTGATTTCGGTGTGTGCGCCCCACAGGACGACGACAAGGCAGTCGCCGTCGCGTCCCTGGCCCGTCACATGCAGCGAGCTGTAAGCCAGCAGCTGTGCCCTGAAGAACTCAATGGCCTCCGGCGACCAGTGGCCGCCATTGGGCAAGATGCCGTACAGGCAACAGCACAGGGCGCTGTTGGCGATGCGCTCGAGGCCCACATCCATGATGGCCAGACAGTTGACGGGCACGTCCAGGACCAGTTCGCCAATGTCGCGCAGACGCACATCGTACTTGCCGGCCGAATCCTCCGCACAGCTGACAATCTGGCCGCGATGCCAGAGCATCTCGAGATCGGCCTTGGCCATGATGCGCACGTAGCACATGTCGCCCGGCTGCCAGTCGTGCTTGAGCGGACAGCTCTGGTACCGCTCGGTGGCCGTCGCCTGCACCATCGTCCGCAGGTCCGCGATGGCGGCGACAAAGTGCGCCAGCGTCACATAGAACTCGCCCGGATGCTGCACGTGCAGCACCTCGACGGGCGAGCGATTCGTTTTGTCCGCCTTGTCGGGCAGGACGCGGGCCAGATCCAACGGAGCCTTGGCCTCCTCGATCAGTTTGCGCGTATCCGTATCTAGTTGGGCTTGGCGCTGCGGCGGCGGCTTGATCACCCGGCTGCTCTCGCCACTGGACTGGCAATGGCCCTGGGCGACCAGCAAGGCGGCCACGTTGTTGTTGCCGTCGCTGCCGGAGCGTGTGAAGTGAAGCGCGACATGGGCAACGTTGTCGCGCACGCGGATCACCTCCATCTGCAGCCTTGGATTCGAGATGAGCTGCTGGAAGGCAGCATTGGCCGCTGTTGTCCAGGCATAGCCGTGCTCCTGCAGCGTCTCCACGTCGGCCAGGCAGCACTGGCTGGCCAGCTCCTGGTCGCAGAATATGTGCGGCAGCTTGAACAGCTGATCCCAGTAGAGCTTCTGCATGACGCCGCTGTCCACCAGACGCACCAGCACATAACCTGTGGGAGCAATCAAAACAATGAGCATGGCATACAGCTGTAAGGCACTGTTAAGCTCACCCTCGGGCAGCAGGCGTTCAATGCAGCCGCGCTGCCATTGGCCCTCCAGCTGGACCACGCAGGCCAGCTGCAGGCGACCCAGGTAGATGGGCTCCAGATGGCTGAGGCTCGTGTGATCCATGAAGCTCTGCAGGTCGCGCTGCAGCGTCCGGCGCTTCAGCTCCAGTTCGTGCGGCATCACATAGAACTCCTGCGGACTCTGCACATGGAGCAGCTGTATGATGAGCACATCGCCCACATGCGGCACATATTTCGGCAATCTCTGCGACTGCAGCGCTTGCCGCTGCTGCGGCTGCGGCATCTGGGCGGCGGCATGCCCGTTGCGAGCACGCGCCAGGCCTGAGTATAAAAAAGATTCGCGCACCGAGATGTTCGACTCGTAGTTGGTCGTGATGAGGTCCACTTCGTAGAGCTCGGGCCCCAGGGGGCGCAGCACGCTGATGTGTACAGGATTGCTGGCAGAAAAAAAATAGTTTATAATTATATTAAATAATTTATAAATAATAACGAATCGATATAATGTGTTTTGGTCGAGTTATTTATTTGTCTAGTATTCATTGTACTTCATTCATTGAACTAAATATGTAACTGTGTATTACAATTTTCCATCAATATGGCTAAAAAATTATATATATATTTTTTTTGGCATACGCTTAGTTTAAAAATGTTAGGACTCTAAACAAAAGAAGTAAAACCATATTGCCGTTGCGTGTAACCAACTAAACAATACTCTGTTCACAGTGTAATAACAACTTAAAACAGTCGAAAACGGTTTAAATGATTATTGTTGCCATGTTTAATGCACTGAAATTAAAACTCTAATTTTAGAATACATTTTTTTTTTTGGAATTTCGATTTTAGATTATTACGATTTCCAACTTGATCTGATCTGTATACACGAGTAAATATTCCATGTTTAAACTTTATGTTTAATCGTCAAAAGCGCCGCATAAATCAAGTTCATACGGACAGACGTACGGACATTGCACATAACCAATATACCCATTTAATTTGTGGATAAAGTACTTTTCACCAATTTTGAACTTTGGTGTAAGTGTTCCTCAATCGATTAAACTTGTCTCAATTGAAATTGATTGAAAAATAAAAGAAATTGCGGATCATTTGTTTTTCACCCCTATTCCACTCAAAGCAGTGGAAGCCGCTTTAAAGAATATTGATATAGATTCTCTTTGAAGAATTTTGATATAGATCCCAGAAGACTATTTGAAGCTGAATAAGAATATGGGTAAGGTTCAGACAACAGACTTTCACCCATTTTTCATTCCTGCTCGCTTAAATTATACCAAGCAGATTTGGCCAAATGTTAAGAAGGAAATGTAAAACGCACTTTTGCACCACCTGCTTGAGGAAGGCGCTTGCCTGTGGATCCCACACGGACCCGCCCTTGCTGGGCATCAGCTGATTGAGGCTGCAGTGGACGGCTGCATACGGCAGCGTCGCCAGATGCTCGGGCAGCTGACGGAAACTGCAACGGAAAATCAAAATTAGGATTACATTTAAAGTGAAGATCAGATACGCGCTCACTGGCTGCTGTGCACCTTGAAGGTGAGGCCAATGTCCGGCAGGAAGACATGGTAGATGCCGCGCTTCTCGGCCTTCTGGCTGACCAGGGCGCGATGCCAGCGATCCATTTCGGTTAGGTCGTGGTACGTGATGTACTGCTGACCCACCACAATGCTGCTCGGCGGCTGGCAGTCCGGCGATTCGGCAAATGTCTCCAGGTGCTCCCGGATGCGCTGTGCCGCTTGGATGCACTGCACATAGAAATCCTCCGGCGACTGAATCGAACGCACATGGACAATCGCATCCGTCCGAAACCAGTCGCCCACCCGGCTGGACAGCGTGTTCGATGTGGACTGGCTGGAGTTGGACTGGGTGATGTCCATGGCGGAGAAGGTGCGCACAAAGTTGCGCTGCTGCAATTGGCGCTCGCTGGCGCTGTCTGTCATCGAGCTGGAGCTGCTCTTGACCTTCTTAATGGACCGCTTTTGCTTCTTGACGTGTGGAAATAAGCCCCGTTGGGAAGCTGCTGTCGAGCTGGCTCTGTGGCTTATGCTGGAGACGGTGCTCTGGCGATCGAATTCGTTATTGAAGCGCACCTCAATTTGGGGATCAACGAATTCGCATACGAAATGGCGCTCGAGCAGCTCCGACAAATTATCCTTAGTGACGTTGAAGCTGCCGAGAAAAAGAGAACATTGAAAAAAATTAAACAAAAAGATAAATTAATAATTATACGTATTAATAGTGCCATCAATTAGTATAAAGACAGATAAAAGGGGTTTCTGCACCCTGATTACTAAATAAATAAATTAAAAAAAAAAAAGTGCCAACCATAAGGAAAAAAAGTTGAGAAAGTTTTTATGGCAATTCAAAGGAAAGATTTTCTTTTTTATAAACACAACAATAAGTTTGAAGTTTGATAATTGAACTCGGTTCCATATGGAATTTACAGATTAGAATTTTTAGAATAAATTTGGTCAGCTTTGATATATGTTAAAGTAAGCGGGGTTCAAATCGATATTAATTGTTATTAAGAATGCGGTTGAAATAAAATTGATTAGCATTTAAACTTGATTTACACGAGCTCATAAATTTAGTAATTAAATTAAACAATAAAATAAATCAATTATATTTACTCACCGATAAGGATTGGTATTGACCTTGGTAACCTGCACGTATGTGGGTATTATCTCCAGATGCTCATTGATCAGCATAACGACATCCTTGAGCCAAACATCCTGCGGCACCTCAAAACGCTCATCGACGCCGCCGTGCAGCATTTGGCGTAGATTCTGGCGTAACGTAAAACATTTACATTGGATTGGTGCTTAGATATGAGTATATAGATTGTAGTTCAGGTTGTCGCCGCTTACCTTTAGGACCGTCTCGTAGCCGTTTAGCTGGCTCATTGCCACATTCAGTTGCATCTGCGGCGACAGGCTGGACTCGCGCAGCTTCTCGATGGCCTGCAGCTCGGCATTCTGCAGCTGGCCATGCAGCAGGCGGAAACGCTTCGAGATGCTGGCCAGCGTCTCGGCGGCAAAGTCGCCGAGTGTCTTCTTAGTGTTCTTCACCACCTGCAATGGAGTTGAGCGTTAAGTGTGGATACCCCATTAAAAGACATTCTAATGATGCCAGCGACTCCACAACAAGCGCCAGCCGCCATCCGCCTGCTGCAGGTGAATGGCGAGCGGCACTCGAGCTGCCACTTTTAATTGTGCATTTCTCAATGCTTCTTCGCCGAATGATCATTATCAGCAAGTCGCTGGTGACTGCTTAGATACACTTGTCTTATTTTATACTGGGTATACCCATTGAAACTAGGTAGTAAAGAGGGTGTGTGATATTGTGCAAATATTTTGTGACAAACCAAAAAAATATGATAAAAGTTCGAGACGATATATTATATATGTATGTATTGAATGTATATATGTATATCTTATTGAATTTATTGATTGATAAATTGATATTGAAATATCAAGTTTTTCACAGATTTTAATGTTATTATTTATGAACAAGCTCTGTTCCAACGAAAAATATTTATATAATTTGTCATTTCAAACTATAAATTCTGCAGGAATGAGATTATTATGAGCTAGAAACAACAAATGTATTATGAATGTGCTAATAGCTGAATAGCTAAACACAGATCAGCTGTACAACTAAATCTAATTTTCATGACATTTTTATATGGAAATAAATACTTAAAACCAAATATTTAAACAAATAATATTCTCCGTTATTTTTAAAGTGAAATTTCTTTTTACACATTTCTAAATTTATTGTGTACTATTTTAGTATAAAAAAAATATTGTAATTTTCTTGTATGAATTCCTTTTTTAAGCATATTTTTTACATAAGTAAACTTTAAATTAAGCTATGCACAAAGCCTTAACTCAATCCCTTTTATTAGCAACAAGGACTCGGTGAGTAGTATGTGATATATATTATTTAAGATCTCAATATGCTAAACATAATAATAAACAAAAAAATATTTAAAGAAAAAACAAATTTCATTAATTAAAGCTATTTTTAAAGCCAAAGCTCAAGTGATTGTTCTGGGTGATCAGGAAAACCAAATGTAAACCAGCTCCAAGCTAGTTACAGGGCATCTGCCTGCCCAACAAGCACTCTGTGCAACACTCCTGCCTGGCCCGTTGTTGCTTTTATTATTGTTATTGCGGGGCTCTTTTGAAAGTGATTGTACAAAACCACAAAAAATACGAAAATACAAAACTACAAAAATGAAAACGCCGTCGCTACTTTGGGCTTATGACAGCTGATTTGTAGCAGATGACAGGCAAGTTCGCGCCAATCGCTCGGTTCTACCATAAATGGCAGCGGCGGGCTGCGAGAGATCGGGGCGAATGTGTAAATGAAACCCATATTGGAGGAGCGCGCAATGCGGCACACACAGTTGGCACATCATTAAAACGAAACGATTTTGGGGCAGGGCAGCCAAAATGGGTATTGTTTTACATGCATTTGAAGTGCTCGCGACGAGACACGAGTCGAGATCATATCACAATTTACTCTTGACCTTGTCCCGGCTATGTGGCTAAGTGGCTAGGGGGCATACATTTCGATATGCTATTTTGCTTTGGCTCACTCGGTTTAATAGGCCCGGCCTAATTGCTGGCCATAAGCGTTCTCAGCTGCTGCTGCTGCTGCTGCTTGCCAATTAGTTTTAATGGCCAACATCGAAAATAGTTTTCAATAATCTGCAATTTCGGTGCGCACTTCGCAGTAATCACAACGCACAACACTTCCTACGGCGGCAGCAGAGAGACAAAGTTATGGCCAGCTAGCCGGCCAGGCTTTCAAGAACTTGTCGAGTGGAGCTTAAGCAGCGTAACAATATTAATAACTGGGCTGTTAAAGCCACAGAGTTGAGCCTATGCTGCTGGCTGACCAACAAGCACGCAACAAATGTACTCAATGCGCTCTTGTCTATAAAAATTCTTTATTATGTTCAAAATAGTTGCTGGACTGAAGTGTCTGGCCATATATGAAATTCAAATATCCTACACCTCTGTTTAGAAGTATCAACTAGTATATAGCTACATAAACTAGAGCTTAAAGGTATAGAAAATTTATAAGTCACAATACGAGAATATCAACGAAAAATATCATAGAGATCAGTCGAAAATGAAAACAAAAAAATCAAAAATATTTCGCATGCTTAAAAACGCAAAAAAAAATATCAGCTTTTAACCTTTTTTAACCATTGCCATTAGGTTAAGCAAAATCGCTGGAAAACATATTTAATATATTATTTATGAAAAGCTTTAAAAATTTATCGAAATCAATTTTTACAAAGAGTTAATAAGTTTTTCTAAAATTAATGATTTTTTGTTGCATCTTAAAAAATCAGTTTAAAACTGTTCGAAATAAAAACCCAATAAATTTTCACAACCGTTTTTCACCCACAACACGCTAGTCAGTGAAATTATTCAAAGCAAAAAATTAATTGTAAAAATGTTTACTGACAATTTGATCTGTGCGCTGATTGGCATAACATACCAGCTTTAGATAGGAATATAAATGTATGTATTTTATTCTTTGATAAATCAGCCGTTTGGCCTCTTAAATGGAATCATTTTAAATCATTTTGTGCCTGGTAGGTAACGCCATAGTCGGAAGCACTTGAAAACTCTCATTAAATCGGATCTGGTACACCGAAAAAAAAAACACAAAAACCTTGCAGCAAAACGTTAAGTAAAAGCTATACTAAGGAAGCGCAGACTAAGCTTGGGCGCTTTAATAATTTTAGTTGCCAATAATTTGGTCATAATTTGAACAGCAGCATTTAGCGCACATTAAAACAATTAGTGTGCAATTGAAGTGGTAATAAAAAAATAAAAATAAATAAAAGATGATTGCGCGTAATTTCGACTGCACTGAACACAGTGTAGTGTGTATGTGTGTGTGTGTTTGTGTGTGCGAGTTAGTGAGTAACTCAGTCAGTCGTAGTAAGCCACTTCATTTGGCCAGTTTATCAATTACGGACGGACAATTTACTGGCGCTTTGAGCCGCCTCGTTAGCCGCCGCCGCATTGCGATTTTTTTTTCCTCAGTTTTTTTTTTTCATGGTGCGTGCCTCAGAGTTGTAATGAGAAATCAACTTTAGCTATACGAAATTTTTATTTGTTTATATAATAGATAATTCGTGTAGTTTGTTTTTTTGTTTATTTCTTTTTTTTGGGAATTTGATTTTAATGGACCTATGTGGGCGACGCTGGGAAGCAAAAGTTGTGTTTTGTGCACGCCTTAGCTCTGGCTAATGTGATTATGATTTATGCGTATTGTGCGGGGCCTTGAAAGCAGCTCCTGTCTAAAAAGAAATCAAATAAACAAACCCGGCTAATTAGGCATGCTAGTCAGCATGGCATGCGGCTAAAATAAATCAGGCGACATGCTAGCCAACATTAAAATGCAGTCCAGACTGAAAGTGCAAATTAAGTTCGGACTAGACAGAGCGGAAAGAGAGAGATTGTGCTGCCGAAGATGTAATACTCTTGCAGACAGTTAATCTGATCTTAAGCAGACAACGATGTTTTTAATGCAACTCAAATTTTGACAGATTGTTTCATAATTTATATGATATAATAGTCCAATGTTGTTTAACTTTTACTCAAATATTAACTGCATCAGAAAAAAGGTTTGACCTAAAAAAATATTTAAAATTTTAAATATTCACCATAAAACAAAAAAAATAGTTCAACATTAAAAAAATGAATGATTAATAAAGATTTTACACTTGAAAAGTTGTTTATGCTAAGTTCTTTAATATAAACAGAAATTCAAATGAGTATTAAGGCAACAGTGTCCTTGCAAGCCAATTTTTTTTTTAAACTAAAAAAAAAGAATTTTTGAAAACAACAAACATTTTGATGTATAGAAATTATTTTATATTATATAAAGAAAATATTAACCAATTCTTTTAGTTTTTTTTTATGTTTTTAAAGTTTTGTTCACCTTAATTTTCTTGTTCAAATATAAATAATAATTGAATAATCCTTCATCGACTAGCTTTTAATATAGATCAAGAATTAATATATTTTAATAGCTCGCAAATGACTTTTTAAAGTGTTACCCATTCATTAATAAATGTAAAATACCCTTTACGAACATATACCCTCCTATCCAGAGATAAAAGAAGCAACTGTTGTTGTGCTCCACTATTTTTAATGGGGCGTCTGGAGTGCAAAGACATTCTGCCCATGTTCTGTGACAGCAACAGCCGCGGCCGCAGCAACAACAACAACAAACTTGGGCACAAGGTCATCGACAAAGCGAGTTGCAAACAAGATGCTCGGCGCTCTACTTCAGCTACGATTAGCAGCAGCCAAAAAAAGTGTATATATAGATAGGTAAAAATGAAAGGAGGCCTTCTAAGCCATGAAGTGTCGTTTTGTTTGTCTGGCCTAAACCAAAAAAACTTCTTAATTACATGAAGCTGAGCTGCGACTTGGGTTCCTATATTTTTGTAAGGCCTTTTTTGTGTGTGGTTCCTAACGACGCGGCTCGAGGCGAAGGTTGACTAGGGTCTCGCTGTGTCTCTCCGATCTCGCTGGCCGCGTGACTCATCAGGCGCTCTGATTTAATTTGATTTGCAATTGCGTAAGGCCAAGTCTAGTTAGCACAATTAAAAGCCAGCACACACAACAGCTGAGCGCGCTGAGCCTCAGACAAGATTTTTTTTCTTACATTTGTTTTTGTTTTTGTTTTTTGTTTTTTGGAGGCACGACAAACAAGTTGGGGCCAGGCTCAACAGCCAACTGACTCAAGTTTCGACTCAAGTTGTGAGTGGAGCTTGGCTGGATGCTCGTTGCGAAAAAATACAACAAGACAATTGAAAACAGAAAATCAGTTGAAGCTGAAACCGCCAAGCGAACGGTCGTTGAGCGCGACAATCGAACTGGCTAAATAAACCTAAAATTGAGCAGAAGCTAAACAATTGTTTTTGCCACTAAATTCAACGGTGCTTGCAACAATTGTGTGGCAGCTGGAGACCAAAGTACATGTGCAGCAGCATAATAACAATAACAACAAATATCAAATTTGTGATGTGCATTTAACTGTGTGTGTAAGTGTGTGTGTGTGTGTGTGTTTGTGTTTAGTGCAATACTCGTGTGCTATTGTTTGCTGCTACTGTTGCGGCAATTGCAACTGCAAGCAACAGGCGCCCGCCCGCTACTTTGGGCCACATATTAGGCAACAACAACTTCAACACCGACTAGTTACTTTTTATAGGCCAGGTCATGCAAATTTAAAACAAACGCTTTTCTTTTCTGGTGTGGCCACAACAACGACAGCAAAAAAAGAAAAACTCAAGCCGTGTAATTGCAACAAAATTGTTGTTGCAGCTGCAGCTAATGCAAAAATAGTTTAAAGGCTTTTTAAATTAAATGCTTGTAAAAATCGCACGCTTTTTTGTTGCGGCCGCGTTTAGTTAAGCTTTTTGCGGTTATTTTTTTTACCTAGTGGCTAATTGGAAAGTGAGCTTGACGTCGCCTTGTTGTACGGTTTTTGCTGTGGGAAAAGGTCAAATCAAATACACAAACAACAACAACTCAAGCAACAGGCGGTGCAGCAACATTATTTGACTGGCAACATTTGGCATTAGCAACATGTTGCCAAGGCTCACATTCGCTGTGCTCATCGTCTTTTGTGGATATTTACTGTTTACGGGTAAGTCGCCAAGTTGGTTATAAATCATAAATGTTTATGCAACAACAACAACAATAGCAGCACCAGCAGCAACCAGAACATAAATTACACCCAGAGGCTGTTGCTGTTTTTGTTGTTGTTGCAACCAAATCGAATTACAGCAAAACGCTGGCTAAACGCAATAAATTCAAGCAGATTACATGACACACGTAGACGGAGGGCGGGCACGCGGTAACAGCCGCCTTGATGTGTCAGGCGTTAAAAAAATAAAATAAATAGCAAGCGAAATTATCTTCGGCTTAATGAATTTTTAATACACTTGCAGATGTACGAAATATCTTTGAACTCAGCCAAATATTTCTGTTTGCATGCAATTCAAGTTTTAAAAATGCTATTTATTTTAAACTTTGACTATCTCGGGATTATTTATATTGTTGATTTAAGAAGCGTTTTAATTTTCCCATAACTTCACTAGACAAAACAACCTTTTTTTATTTCGTCTAAAATTTTAAACAAATAGTTAGGCTATACAACTATATATTATATATTGCATATAAATGCCAGTGTATATATACATAACAGATCCGATTTTAATATTTTGCTTATGAAAATCTCTATTAGTTAATGTTGGCAAGATATTCTCAAAATCAGAAAATATTTTTTATAGAATAAGTAAATTTTTCACAATAATTCCTACGGGAATGTATGATAAAATAGTCCGATGTAAAATATGTTTTTGGATAATTGTCAGGATGACTCTGACTTATGAATAGCCTGCAGTTGTCTTCTAAAATTTGTTACAAAACTAAAAGACCTCTCTGCAAGAGTATCAACACCAAAGAAAAACCGCAAGCCAAAAAAACCGCGTGTAAAACGCGCGCGGCTTGCGTATTTGATATTTATGGTCAAGTAGTCAACGCGTCGTCATGTCGTTGGCTTGTTGGGGATTTATTTGGTTTATGGCAAGAGGCCAAGAGGGAGGGGCAGCAGACGACTTGCCACATCGGCGACCTGCCTTTTATGAGTGCCACGCAAATCTCTGTCGACTCGGTTATGTAACTGCCAATAATCGCAGATGCGCTTCACATGGTAGACTTTAGCATCCGTCAACACTCCAATCTAAATCCACATACAATTGCAGCAGCATTCACAATTTGTCAGGAAAGTTCTGTTTAACCTTTGACATTTGTGCAGCAACAAGTCTTGTGGCTCACGAAATTTGAAGGTTGCCGGCACAGTCCGCACCCACCACAATCGAATCCACAAAAAGCTGCACGACATTCCGCGTGACACAAGGGGCGAGTGAGGGGGCAGGCAACATCTTAAATAAGCGTTAATATTCGTTTGCCATTTCGATAAGGTGTGAGAGTTCGGTTTGCGTCTAATTAACACAGCCGCATTGGCATTGCATATTAATTTTTTTACTTTGCTTTTGCCCACATACAGCAAATGCAAAAACAACAGCATCAACAACATGTACTAGTGAGAGGCAAAATGTCAAACAGTTGACAATTGTTTTTTTATACATATACCCTGTACCCAAAAACTGGCCAAGGAAGAGTTTAATATGGTTATAAAAATTTGTGTACCATTTTTCCATCTATAAAGTTTATAAGTTGATTCGGAATCATCATATAAAATATAAAAACACATTTAAAAAAAAACGTACAGTCAGATGTTAATTTATTACAAAAATTTAATCTCAACATCGCGATGTCCTTTCTATTGCCTAAGAAGTCCATATCTTATCATATGTATTATTATATTTTGTTTATGTACAGTAATTCATTTAAGAAACTTTTTACGATTTATTGATCTTGTGGAATATGTTTTGTAAATACAGGATAATTTCAAGTCAAGCACACTTTTGTTACATAAATAGTTTTTATTTTTATTTGCAAGTCAGATATTTATTACAATTGTGATGCTTTATGATAGTTTTAAGTGGGGGCAACTGCATGCAAATATTGCTAATGCTGTGAGGGCTGTATTAAACAACAATCTTGTTGCGAAGTCTAGACATAAATTTGTTGTGACATCACAATATAAAACTAAATGTTAATTGCAGAATAACAAATAACAGATACAAAAACAAGTTGTGACAAAACGTTGTTAACCCTTGGCAAAACTGTAATGAAAATATCTTAAACAAACTAATGTTTTTAAAAGAAAGACTGGTATTTAAGTAGCCAAAAAAATTAGTATATGTATTGATAATCTTCATTAAAAAACAATATTTTCAATAAAAATTTCATATAAATATTTCTGGGTTGTATAAACCTACCTAGAAATCCATACGTCTCTTCATTTTTTCCTTTTAGAAAAAGTGGGTCAAAAGAACTTTAAATTCAAAGAGGAAAAGAGCCATCTATTTTTTTCAGCATTTATGGATAATTAATTGCGTGAAATTAATAATATGCAAGCAGTCACGACAATTAACTTGATAAAGTTGATGTCTAATCTTGTGGACCATGGAAATGGCAAATCTGTTAACTTGATGTACCGCTACCCAATCGCATTAGCCATTCACAAATTGCAGCGGGCAATGGCGCGTATACTTAATGCAACGACGTGTAGTAACTAACAGCCTTTTGTTTGGTCTTAGAGCGCACATCCGCCACAAGTAGAGACTCAACAGCAACAACAACAACAAGCACAACAAATTGCAACAACAGCATGTCAAAACATTTGCCATCTACTTATAAGTATGCAAATGATTTTCAGTTATGCAGCATTGGGAGGCAAAAACAAATTTATGAGTCTCTGGCAAAAGTCTTTCAATACATTTAGCTATCTGCTTAATGCGAAACGGAAACTTTTATGAAACAAATGTCTGATAAAGCTCGACTGATATATGACTGCAATAACCGCATAGTTGAGCCTATAAATTGAGCTAGATGCTCGTTTATTTGTCGTACATTTGGCACGCAGATACAACTTTGCCTCCAGTTGTCACTTGTTGGCAGTCAGTAGTTTTGTACCACTGTCGCCAGGTGGAGCTGCAATTGCAATTGCATTTGCATGTTCGCAAATTTAATTGATTTATAGGCGGATAACAAAAAGTGGGCCCCGTCCACACGCACACGTGCAAGGAGATTTACCTGTGCAAACATTTTTGTTTACACTCTGTCTGGGTGGGGTAAAATGGGTATATGTATTGTTTGTATATGGCCTGTTTACTGTTTGTTTGTAAATGCCCGAAAACTTGAAAGCCTCTCTTCTACATGATTAAAAGCTAGGTCAACCAAATTTGAATGTATTGGTTTCTCGGATTGTGTTACCTTTAGAGATTTTTGTCTAGAATTTCAATAAATCAGCTTTGTAAATAAATAGTAAATATAATTCTTAAATTTTGTTCATTTAATTTTTCTGTTTATTATTCTTATTTCAAATATAAGTCTATATATATATTTTTTCGAATTAAAATATTTTTGAATTCGATTCCTTCTCTATTTCCCACGTCTAAACCATCAGCTTGAAACAGAGTATCGGACAGTCGTGCATACGCTTACCAATCAATCTCTCATTTTTCTTTTTGGGCGCGTAAGTCAAAAATTTGGCACACATGAGAAAACAATTTATGCTCGGCTGTTGGCCAAGCAAAAACACAACAGGCAACAACAAATAGCCGCCCAGCTGACATATGCAAATGGCACAAAAGCGATAAGCCCAAAAAAAAAATAATAATAAAAATTATAATGCCAACTCGCAATTTGATTGAGGCTAAAAACTGACGGCCAACAAGTCGGCAACAAACAAACAAACAGATAAAAAACGCCTTCAATTGCTTTGAGCCATTTTCTTACAACTGTTGTTGAGGATAGGTTTTGTCATTAATTTGCGATTAATGTTAATGCCATGGCATAATTTTCAATTATAATAAAATTTGCTTTGTGCGCGACAAATTGCAAAAAAAAAAAAACACGAAAAATATGAAAAATATATAATAAAAATTGTGCTCATTTATATTTATGAGCTGCCCGTTGATAAACTGCCTGTGGCCGAAGCGGCTTTCAATGCAATTAATATGAAATAAAAATTCATAATTACATACGTATATGTATGTGAATATAAAAGCGTATTAAACAGTTTTTGGCAGACAATATGATTTACCTGGCCTACGAGCACAAGTAGATGGGAAATTAATTTAAACGGAATTGTTACTTGGTTATCTCTCTCTGAAGTATAAACCTTAATTAGATAATATATCTTCAAATATTGAAATTAGGAATATATTGTGTTTGGCTATAATAATGATAACCTTTTTAACAAAAATGTTTTCACATTTTGGAATTATTTATAGTAGTGGGCTGTATATATAGGGTATAAATATTATGTATTTATATATAAGCCAAATTAAGTTCATCCACTATCGATTCAGTTGTTAAAACTTAAAATTAAATTACCAATAGTTCACAAAATTAGTTTTTCTAAGAGGTGAACATTTTATAGAAATCAAATACAAAATATTTTTATTGACTATTGAAAAAAATACCAATTCAGGCAGATAATAGAAAAAATCAAGTCTTCAAATGAGTTATGTTTAATTAAAGAGCCCAATTAAACAAACTTTTTGTTGAGTTGTTTTTAATGCGTTTTAAGCTCAATACTGTCATAATATATGACAAATATTCACAATTTTTCGGCAATAATTAATTGAAGATGGCGTGATGGCATTAACTGGTATGATCTACAGGCTGTTGCGCGCAATCAGTTAAGGGTTAAAAGCCAGCAATGCAAATTGCGCAGCTTTTTATTGACAATTATGAGAAAATAAATCATTTGCAAAAAAGCAAAAGACGACACGGCACATCCTTTCACAATGAGACCGCAAACAACAACAACAACAAGAACAATAACAACAACCGGGTAACAACAACAGGCGACAGGCAATGGCAAGTGACTGTCGCCGCAAACATAATTCAGTTCCGCGATGATCCATCGGCGACTCGAATGGTTGAAAGCGGCGCAAAATAAATTAAGCTCATTATATAATTGAATCCTTGATAGGCTGATTATCCATACGGCTAGCCATGTGTGTGTGTGTCGGTACACGTGTGTGTTTCGAGTGCTGCTTATTAAAAGGATAATGCCCAGTCAAGCGCAAAGGATGCACAAAAATTATGTAAATGAATTTCCTGCTGCGCCTGACGCGCCCTCCCTCTCTCTTCCGTTCGACAACACATAAATCTGCTGCCAGGTGGGCAACTACAAATACCCTCTCTTTAATATAGATTACGCCTGCCTATATGACCATATCCATTCGTGTGTGTACTTTAGTATAATCAATGCATTGGCTGCCTTTAAATCGGCGCAAGCAGCAAAACAAAATATAAAACAAGCGAGCAGAATATAGTTGAGACTGTGCTGCTGGCTGATACCCTGTTAGGCCTAAGGCAAGATTAACTATATACTAATATAAGATTTCCCAATACGTATACGTTTATATTAATTTTACCGAAAATTTAGATTGATAATAACTTTTCGTATTTGTTTGTCTGGATATTTTATAATTTAATATATTTAAAATATGCGGCTCAAATCTTTTCTTTTATTTTCTTAAGCAGATTAAAAAATTAAAAACAAAATTTTTATCTGCATAAAAAAAATCAAGAGCTTGAATATTTCTGCATCTCTTATTAGCTGTCATATTATTAATATGAAAGAGTTTAGTTTTTACTGCTTATCAGAAATATATATACACATTATAATATTTGTCTATTGCCTACACAACCTACACTTAATATACCCATTTTCGATAGTTTTAACGTTTGCATGGATATGGATACGTTAATATATTGTCGATCCCAAAAACGAAAATCGCAACGAGCTCCACCTTAAAAATGTGCATGTGCCTTGATCGCAGCGTTGCGGTGTAGTCATAGATTTTAACGGCAACTTCATGCAGTCACGATTTGTTACACATACACACATTTATGTACATACATACACAGATATATTCGGTTAGACATTGGGTGTATAGCCGGCTCCTTAATCTATTGACTAAATGCATTGCATAAACTGGCGGCCAAACCTCAGTGGCGACGATTTAAACCAAAACAATGCAACAAACGAGTTCGACGTTGTTTTTCATTTTCATTTTTGTTTTTATTTTCATTTTGATTCGTGCAACGCGCCGCTTGCGACGACTGCAAATAGCTCAAAGGCGCTTTTTCTTGAGAAGCGGGCTGTTAACCCCCTAACACCCCACTAGCCCGCGCGCAACTCTGCAAATCGTATTTTACGGCCATGTCAAAAATTATGAACGCAGGCAATATCCATTCGATATGGGGCCACTGGGTTAGTCCATTTCATGAACAAGTTTTTAAGCTTATGTTGCCGAAAAATGCAAATGACCAAATAAAATTGAGACGAAAAACAAAAAAACGTTAGAACTACTTTTGACTTTTGATTCTTATCGAGTCTCTGAATGTACGCCCCCAACAACGCCTACGACCAACTAACTGGGCCACCAGTGGGCTAGAGGCTATCAATAATTTGATGGCGGCAAAAGTCGCGCTTTTAACTAAGAAAATCGCTTGTAACTAATCGTTGTGTTATGTGAGCTTGTTGAGACGGCAGTTTGTATGGCCGGGAGGTCATAACGTCGAAGGATATGATAGCCAAGGGGTGCACTGGTTTGAAATTAGCATATTTGTTAAAAAGATACATGTAATTATGTAAAATACACATAGTTCAATAAACTTAAAAAAAAGGTACGTTTACAGCTTATTTAAAAAAAAAAAAATTAAGACCAGTTTAAATCGTACATTTTAGTTGTTTGGGTTTTGTTCCAGACATTCAACATTTTCATGGCACAATCCCTTTCACCAAATTTATAAATCGTATCTTCATAAGATATAACACATTATCTTCTCTAGAACTGTTTTTAAGTTTCATAACTCGATACTTAAAGCTTTAAAAAAAATATATACAAAAGTAAAAATGATTAACCTTAACATCGTTAGGTTATATTTTTGAGTTATATTTTTTATCTATACAGAAAATTTATTGAAAATTATATAGAAAATTTGAGTTAGAAAACATATTTAAAATTTTTAAACATTTCCTGATCTAATAATGAGTATTAATATTATCAATATTGTATAGCATTACAACAATTGAAACCATATCAAAGGATATATTAAAGGACACACCACTAAAAGAAAGTTTCCGACTTCTAAAAACGATTTGTCATAAACTAGACTCCAGCAGTTATTATCAGTCCATAGCTAATTGCCGCTGTGGTAGCCTAAAAGAAGGGTTTGTTGCATGGTCCTAAGTAATAAACAAAGCATAAATAATGCCACACACTTTAAATTGTGCAGCTGATAAAAATGACAGCCCGAATTTATGGTCCGTGCAGCAAAGCAGCGGATGCATCTACAGGTTTGCAGTGGCGTTCTACTAGGCTGCACCCTATAGGTATTAGGATTGGTCTGGGCTGCTGTGATTTAAGTAGCCAACTGTGTTTTATTTTTTTTTTTATCAATAGCCAAGTTAGTGCAAAACCAATTGAAATTGTGAAATGCGTGGCAGTTGCTGCTGCTGTTGGTGCTGCTTAATGTAGCAGCTGCCACAATTTCGTGCAGGCAGCAGCGTATGGCAATTACTTTAATTATGCGACTGCAAAACCAAAAAACCCAATCACATTGGCGACGACAAGCCACCAAAGTGTGGTTCGATGTGGTGTCGAGTGGTGCTGGCCAGCGTTTGCAGTACATATGAGCAGCAGCAGTGGCAGTGGCAGGCTCTCAGTTCAGGTTACCTAATCCAATGCTAGACAGCTCCAGTGGCAAAGGGGTGTGCCCCTAGCCAGCCATGATGCAGTGCATCCGTTGGACAGCTGCCCAGCCCAGTCCCCCGTCCAATCCATTCAGCTGTACGAAATGTTTCATTAGGCGCAATATTTTTTTTTTAATGGTTACGCACAACTTTTGACATTAGGCGGGCTGTGCATGCGTAGCAGCTATAGATACAGATATATATATATATATACATATATATATATATATTTATACTTGTAGATACGTATATCTTTTTTGTAGGCTTTACAATTTGTCGTCGGCTTATGTGCCATGACAGTTGTTGTTGTTGTATTGCTGCTGTTGCTGTGGGTTTTTGTTCGCCTCGCGACTCGCCTCTAATTACAATTTGATTGTTTTTCGCAGTAATTATTTCAATTGTAATAAATTTTGCTGCCATTTTTACGAAAATTTAATGTTGCAATTTGTCGCCCCCGTGTTTATGTGTGTGTGCAGAGTGTGGCTAATAAAATTTTTTCTTCTTTTACCCAATTGGTGTGTGCGTGTGTGTTGTTGTGGCTGTCGGTGGGTGTTCGCATGCTTTTGGATTGTTTTAATTGGTTTTGCTTTGCGCCAATTATTCCTGCTTTAAAATTTTCCAAATTTCTACATTTGAGCTTTCTCATTTCCGCCTTGTTAATCGAGGGCGGAAAATGCTGCGTGCTAAAACTATTAAGGAAGTAAGAAAGTAGCATTCAAAAACATTTAGAAACAATTTAATTTTTACTAATGAATAAAAATGTAATTTTATTTAATTTTAGATTACAAGTAATGATAAAAAAGCCATTATGCATGAAAATGGGTTAAGTTTTTCCAAAGTTATGGGGTTTTGATATTTACCACAATCGTTTACTTTACAAGTCAAAATTGTTGTTAAATTTTGAATGATTTCTGACAAAAAATTTGTCCGCCTCAGAATATGTTTTAAAGTGGAGTTTTATACAATAAATATCAAAAATTTTTCGAACAAATTTATTTTTTAAAAATTAATTAATTAGAATGCTAAATCAGTTCAGAGAAAAATTATGGGGTAATTTTTAGTCAAGTTGTAGAAAATGCAAATCTTAAAAAAAAATTTTCAAGAAAACATCTTTATCGCACCATAAAAAAAAGATAAAAGCTAAATAAATTATGTTAAAGGCGGCCTTTCCAAGATGCTGCTGCCCTTCTACATTCGATACGAGCAGAAAGTTCATATGCAATTACTTCATATAGGCAATTGCACAACACACACTTGACTTAAATGACGGCATACGAAATAAGCGACAGATACAGCCACAAAGCAACAACAAGAACTGAGAATGAGACAAAAAGAAAAACAGTGGAACAAGGTTAAGGTCAATTACAATTACAACAAACGACAACTGCCAACGTCGTGAATAAATTGCGCGAATTGTAGAATGAATTTTAGAACGAGTTTCAGTTTCGACCAGGCCAACGGACGGACCCAAGCGAAGGCAAAACATGCAAAATACTTGTGTGTGGGTTGCAAATGAAGGAAGCGAATGGAGCTGTTGCAGCTGCGCTGCGCTAACTGCAAATCAAGCTAATGAGCGAAAATGCGAAGAAACAAACACAAAACAATTTTTAATAAAAAAAAAAAAAACAATAAACAAAAAACCAACAAATTATTACTGAGCAATTACGCGGCAGACTTCTAGTCATCTAGTCAGAGAGATAAAGTATTTTCCCACTGCCAAAGAAGCTGCAAGGTCAACAGCCCAAAACGACCGCAAATCAAGACTTATCAACATGGCCATAAAATGTTGCGCAACATGAGAACATGTTGCACAATGGCAGCAACAGAAGCGGGTCACAACTAGAGGTTAGAGTTGAGCTACAATTGACAGCTGGGTATCTAGAGCTTATGGTCTAAGCGCACGGGTGTGGCCAAAACCCCAAAAAATAATCTTGACATTAATGCGATTCGCAACGCTTGCCATTGTTGTCACAGCCTTGAACTTTAAGATTTGAGTTTTTTAGCTTTTGAGGCTTGGTTAATAAAAGTAATTATCTATTATTTGATGTTTCTTATTTGCTTCTTCTTCCGTAGATTGCCGTGAAACGGAACGCTCGAAACGCACTAAACGCCCACGCGCACCGGAACCCGTCAACTTTGAGCCGGAACCTCAGCAGGATTTGGAAAATGAGGAGAGCGGTAGCCAGGAGAAGGATCTGCCCGAGATACCCGACAATTTTTTGAGTCCCTCAGTACGTGAATACCTAGAGCTGGGCAAATCAATACCCGGTGCGTATTACTGCTAACAAGTCAATCAAATATGCGCGCCTGGTTGCTATTAAAGCCGTGCGACAGGCACAGCCTAAGCCAGGAGGCGGGGGTATTCATTGTCAGAACAAATTTGTATGCGTTGCACCGCACCCATAGGCAATGGGTATAAAGGGGTATACTGTAGTTCTACAAACGTATGTAATATGGAGAAGGAAGCATCTCCTATCCCGTAAAGGATGACATTCTAAGTTGATCTAGCCATGTTCTTTTATCTTACAATTCTACATTTTTATTCTAGTTTAACAACGCAAAACGTTTGTCGATAAATATCTATTTTCAGCCCTTGCTTTTGGTTTAATTGGTTTTAGATTTCCAGAGGAATAATTTAGATTTGGTACAAAGATACGTTAGAATGTCATTTAACCCAGAAAAAATATATAAAGTTAATAAAAAATAAGGCAACACTAAGGAAAGAAGAATCACAGCCTTTTTTTATATGCGTAGCTGTGTGCTGGGTATTTCCTTGTCGGCCACTCACGACTAGCCGCTCTTAGTTGTTTTCATTTGCAGCTGCAAAATGCATTTTTGGCCAGAGCGGAAAAAACGCTTTTTAAATTATTTTTCGAATGGAAAATTTGGCACAGAAGTGCAGCTACTCGTAAATTCATTTATTAGCGAGTCGAGCGGGTCCGGCAGGGGTCAAGCCGGGTCGGGGGAGCCAGCGGCATGTCAGATTTGTTTATGCCAACATACAACGGTTTTTTATGCCGCTCGCTGGCGACGGCGTTGTGCGTGCATTTGACATTTTTTTGGAGCGGCAACGGGCAGGGGAGGTGGCTTCGGTTGGTTCGAAGCTGTGGCATCCATGTTTTATACCCCAGTTTTTTTTTTTGGGGCTGCAGCTACACTTTCTTTTAAGTAAAAAGCGGCCCATGAAGTGAAATTGATTGGAAACAAACAAGACACGTTGTTTATTTGCCAGCGCTAATTGCAATAACCAAATAATTTTGCAGGTCGACCCGGCGTGGACTATCCAATACTCTCCGCCATACCCTATACGAACTTCTACTGCGACGAGCAGTCCTATCCGGGCTTCTTTGCGGACATGGAAACTAGATGCCAGGGTGAGTTTTTAGCTAAAATTACATATCGAAAGAACACATTTGAACGCCATTTATATTGACAGGCTGGCACTATTGCGACATTGATGGACGCCAGGCCTCGTTTCTTTGCCCCAATGGCACACAGTTCTCACAGGCGGTCTTCGTCTGCGACTGGTGGTTCAACGTGCGCTGCGATCTCTCCCCCCGGCTGTATGCCATCAATGCGCGTCTGTATCAGCGGCCCAAGGTGAATCCAACGCGGCCACATCGCATCATCACCAAGCAGCTGGTCGAAGATATATTTACCTGAGCAGCCGACCATATTAATAGACTTTATTTAACATAGTTTGTCAACGACTATTAGTTGTTAGATTTCGGTTTTTTGCCACGGGCATTCACACATACATCAACAGTTGTAGATGGTTCTGAGTTAGATTTGGACAGCCGTTAGCTAACAAGATTTATTTTTAGTGTCAAACTAAGCTGAAAACATATTCTCTACAAACACGCTAGGCTACAAAATTATCAAAAAGGTAAATCAGCGGTCGCCCGAAAAAAGAGCTTCTACAAGTGACAATTGTCCATAATTGTACCCAAAATTTACATTTTATTTTTATTTGTTTCTGTTGTTTTTTTAAACCAATTGCAAAATATTTTTTTAAAATCCATAAAGCAAACCTAAATGAAAATATTTTCAATACAGCATTAAAATAGTTTAATTTGTGAAATTTTTTAATTAAATGAAAATTAAATTAAGCGACCACTGTAGTTAGAAGTTCTACGTCTATGCCTGTTGATTACTTAGGAAAACATAGGATAGTTTTCAAAATTGTAGACTCTAAAATTCTAAGATCCTATGCGGAATGTAAAAGATTAAGTATACATCAAAATAAAATCAATTTTTATAAGAAAAGTTTGGAATTTAAGGCTCTCTATCGATTATTAAACATTACATTGCCCAAAAGCCTATGCGAAGACTTAAGAAAACAATATAAGCGAAGTACGAATTCAATATTCAAAGTTCTCACAGCCGAATTCTCTCTTCAAATTCGTCTTACAAAATGTCAGAAAACTGCATTTTACACTTGTGCTCATTTCAACGTGCATGCATTTCCGTGCTTTGGTCTAATTTCACATATATACAAATATATACTTAAGATTTATTTGTATTGTAAAGTTTTGTATATATAATTAGCTTGATTAAAATAAAAACTATTCTTAAGCAAAATACAAAACCTTCATTTAATGGGACTATCTGTTTATTAATACAATTTATATGATAATTCGATAAATTAATGTTGAGCTTGCATGATAATGAACAGATTTTAATAATTTTTAAAAATGCTAAACTTAAAACAAGTTTAGAGGATAATATTGACATTTTATTTTGTCATTAATCATCAAAATTAAAGTCAGCACATTGGCAGCTCTAAGAATGTAATATAAAATAGATTTGGTAGACCCAGTCATTTATACATCTATAAAGCCATAATTTATAAACAAATGCAGTACGTATGTTTTTCTAGTTTTTTAAATATCTTTTCAACTTTAACACTTTTCTATTGTCTACTTTCAGGCGCGCAAAAAATTTGATAGTTGCTCCCGCAACTGTCGCATACTTTTGGCCGCTGCATTTGGTAACCAAAAATAAGGTTAACGTGGCCAAAAATAACAGCATCGGGTGCAGCAAAAGTTTGGCTATGGAAGCTGTGCAAGCAAGCGGCTCAATGGTCTAGGGGTATGATTCTCGCTTTGGGTGCGAGAGGTCCCGGGTTCAAATCCCGGTTGAGCCCGGTCTTACATTTATTTTAGCCAACATTTATAGATATTTTGCAGCCTCCGGTTTTATGTTAAGTTAATTAAACAAACAAGCCGAGCGATTGGCAAGTGTAGATATGACCAAAGCATTTGGCCAACAGCTGCTGCAATAGTTAAAGAGATGGCTGCCGGTTGATTTGAGCGGGCCGCGTTTTGCTGCTGTTGCAGCCAACGGCTAAGACGATAATGAACGCGGCCCGGACCATAGCTAAAATATTTTCATTGCGAGCGAATCAACCGCATGCAACTTGTTTTGGAACGGCAACGATTGACAAGGCGATAAAGCATTGTGTGTGCGAGTGTGTGCGTGTGTGTGTTTTATCGACGACAATTGGAAAATTGTGAACAATGAATACGTTTTGCCGGCGCATGCATTCGCTTTAAGCCAGTTGGCAGCTGGTGTGAATAGATTCAAAACGCTCCAAATAGCCGAAAATCCAACGATTATGATGTAAGCGAGAAAAGCATCTGCGTAGATAATTTCTCTTTCTTTGTGTGTGTGGCAGCTGCTGCAAAGGACGCAATCTATTGCCATAAATAATTGAGCCAAAGAATAGAGACATCTTATGCTTATTTTGTAAGCCCGTGTTACCAAATACGAATCCAATGTTGCAATAAGCCATCTAAAATTGACCACAAGCCACTTTCACCTCGCGATGCTGCACAATTCAAATCTGCTAGAGATATGCAATTTTTTTTTCTTGCTTCGTATTATTTTTGATATTGTGGCCTTCGCATCATCCGCCAAAGCGGGACATGAGCTGCAGGCCATAAAAAAATAAATAATGATAAAACTCCTGAGCAGCTGCGTTGGCCGAGACAGAAACCGGCAGCGAGTGCCAGTTATCCAGCTGAACTGCAATATCACCAGCATCAGTCAACGAAAAAACAGCTCACTCTTTAGCTGGTATTTGCCCAATCCATGACAGCCCCACAGCAGCTGCCGGTGTCAATTCATGAATTCAAAAATGCAGCCTTAGAGACGGACTCGTGACAATTACCATCAGCGAAGTTGTCATTTAAATGAAATTGATTTAAAGTGAAACATTTGTATGCTTGGCTAAATCTGATTGTGTAAGTCATGTTATGAAATGGTTTTCAGAACTGCTCGCATTGATATTCTTGCATGCTTTTGTAGAGTACATAAGAACTATGATTTTTTTAAAATCTATTTAATGTGCCTAAGCTGGGCCAAGGTAGCCTCTTTTTCCAGTCTGATAATGTCGTTTTTAATACAAAAATAAAATAAACTAAAATTATATGAATAAAATCTAGATTGAAATTTTTAGCAAATATATGTTAGGTAAATATAGCTTATATAAATTTAGCTTGCGAATATATTATAAAGAGACAATATGAAATTTAATGTAGTCTTTAGTATTAATATATGCAACTATTTAGGCACATATAAAATATAATTATCAATCCAAACCGAAAATAATATGCAATTTATAATTTCCATATTTTACGCAAAAAAATGCTATTTAAAAATGAGCAAATAGAAAATACATAATGGAGAACTTCTAGAATGAAATTTTTTTTAAATGTTTGAGTGGAAATCGAAAAATTAAATTTTTTTTTAATTCGTTGCTTGAGTAAATGCTTTTCCGTGCTTTAGGATCTCATCACTAATTGCTGACTTTTGCGTGGATTTGTTAAATTTCAAAGTTATGACACTGTGATTAAAGTTGCTGCTGGTTTGGTCGTTTAGCGTATACATACGATAAGTGCTCACTGTATGATGACTGACTGACAACGAACAAGCTGCAAAAAGTATTTCGCATGTTCTCTTTGACTGGCGCACACATGGCGTATGTGTAATATTTTGGGTTAATGTTTTGTAAAAGGCAACAGCAGCAGCAGCACGAAAAACATGAAATCGAATCAATTGCATTTGCTTGCAACAAATCACAAGCTTTTGCTGCCTGCACTTGTTGTCTTGGCCAGCCAACAAATTAGTATCCGACTTGGGGCTGAGTCTGAAACTCAGACTCAGGTGTGGTTTAACCGTTAATGACTTCTGCTGGCGGCCAAAAAAACCCCATTTTAATGAGGCATCGTCTAGCAAACAGCAGGTAGTTCAAACAAGTGATCAGCTGCCGTGATCAATTAACTGTTATGGGTGTTTTTTTTTTTTTTTGATAGCTGGTCAAACATCAAGTGAATGCCATTTGCTTTGAAAAAGTGAATGCAAACAGTGAAAGGATTCGCTCAAGGTGCGCCTTAATCATAAAGGGGAACAGATCATCCCCATACGGAATACACTACTTAAAAAATGTTTTATTGATTACATAACAAGCCGAACAGCTAATTTGCCTATCAATGCGTTTCAATTAGAGCAAACGATTGCGTTATAACAGCTCAAGAGCTGGGGAATTGGTAAAGTGTGTGCCGATCTCCTCTCAGGCTGTGGAAATATGAGAACCACCGCAAGTCACGCAATTGAGTGTAAAATTACATTTTCATTCATAGAAAAACGAGGCAAGAAGAAGCAAAATAATTATAATAATAATGGTAACGCGTCAAAGAAAAGCGTGCACATTTTCACTTATGCATTTTCCCTTTGCCATGAGGCAACTTGTTACGTGGGCAGCCACCGCTCAGCTTTGGCCACGTAGATGTAACGTTAGCTGGCGCAAAAAGTCGGTTACTTGGTCAGCTGCAGGCAAAAGCACCTACAAGACACCACAACAACAACGATTCAACCACAGGCATCTCCCGTCACGCAGCTGTCCATAATGCAAACAAGTGTTGCATCATTATTGGAAGAGCTTCGAGTTTGTCAAAATTATGTTTTGAATATAATGTAGAATGCAAAAAAAATTGTGAAAAAAATGTCGATCCATTCCTACTCTGACTTATAAAATACATAACAAAACTTTATTTGACCTATTGTTCCTATGGAAGGTATTTGATATAGCAGTCTGATGTTAATAGGATTTAGCTTAATTTGGTTAGGTTTTTCATCATAAAGTTAAATTTTTCATAATTAGTTCATTTGGCACCTATGTATATGATGGTATCTATACAAAATTCGTAACAATTTAGAAATCGTGCAATATCTTGTTCTAAAAAACTATCAACCTATAAATACTTATCACTGACTAAAATATAATAGTTTAAGCCATGAAACGATACATTCTTGTATCACAACCCGAAACACTTTGTTTAAATATTTGAAATTCTAACTCATTTAGCCAGGGTCGGTAATAGTTAGAGCATAAGTACATAGAGTACACATCTGCTAACAGCTAACCAATCAAATTGGCAATAAAAACAAATCAAATCCGAAAACACTCAAAACAACGTTCCCAACTATTACAGCCATTGTCAAATTAAGTGTAAATAACTCGTTTGGATAAACAAATAGATCATCATGTGAGCTGAAAAATGATGATGGCAGCAGCTTGACAACAGCTTGACACTGGTGCGGGGGTCAGGGCCGCGGGCAGGTCGAGAGTAAAGTGCATTTGCATAATGACAATGCAATTTGAAATAAACGCAGGACACATGTCAACGAATAAATTAATTTACTCTTGCAAATTATTTATGCAGCAAACAAGCTGCTAAACGAACGCACAGACAATGGACCAGAACCGGACACTAGGTTTAGGCCGGGATGACAGCTTGGATGCCAAAGTGATATTTTTAATGGTGCTTTGGGGTGCAGCAACCGGTTGATGTGTCTAATGAAGCAACCGTTGCTGCACCAAAGACACACCTGAGCTGCCTAGAGAGTAGACAAAACACCACCACAGCTGGCGCCTTCTGATGGCCAACGACAGTTGCATTAATTGTATGGCTCAATTTGGCTTAATGCTGGGAGCATAACTTAAATCTGGTAAGTAGCATGGCCATTAAATTTGCGCCCCTGCTGTGGCCTTTACTCTGCCCCTCGCTGGCCATATTTCAATTATAAAGAACTCAAACGAAACGCAACCGAACTCAAAGGCGTGCAATTTTCAAATGCCAATTGATTTTGCAGCACTGACTGAGCTGACTGACCGAACCCCACCGCCCGCCCGCTTGATTCCCCGCCCACGCGCCTGTTGCCAGCAAAAATACATTTCCGACGGCGTTGGTTGGCGACTTGTTAGTTGCACTGTTTTTGTGCGGGCAGGCAAACAAATGCGGCAATTGGTATAACATAACTAGCGGCAATCACATCGCTAGTTAATTCTCAACTAGCAGATACTACGTGTTAAAATTAAAAAGGAACATTTTAATTACATTTTTAAAAATTAATTTAAATTAGGGTATGTAAATAATGTTTAATAATTGTTTTTGATAGTAATTAAATAATTAATATAATAATAAAGTCAGCCGTCTACATATAGCATTTTTAGATGATTCAAAGAATTTTAGTGTCCAAATAAATCAAAGCCTCAAAACTACGAGAAAGCTTATTTTGAGCCTCTTTCCGACTAATTATAGAATTATTAAATTGAAGATCAACATTTTGACAAGCCGTATGACCGATATTGTTTTAAAAATCAAATATTAAACCACAAAATATCAATTATTCTTTTAATATATACAATCCTAACCCGGAGGGTATTCAAAACGCTACCCTATCAATAGTTAAAATCAAAGTCAGACTACTGCGTCCGAGTCTGGGCTAAGTGGAGCCTCTGTGACGCCCAGTTCGCAGTTCCATACAATTGCGTTTGGCATTCGAGGCGCGTGATTTTGCAACTTGTGAGCTGGATTTGCCTTGTACTATTTTTGCAGGCAGGCAGGCAAACGGAGGCGACCGCAGCACCCGCAACATTTTGCCAACAGCCACCGCAGCTACAATGTTGACAACGGCGGCACAGTCGGATTCGCATCCGCGTCCATTTCCATTTCCATGTCCACCATTCAAAACCATTTAAGCGCTTTGGCTAGGTCGGTTTCTGCTGCTGGCCCGAGTCAGCTTTTTGTGTGCTCCCTTTTTATGGCGATTTTTTTTTTTGTATTCATTTTCTTTTTATGGGTTATTTTGACGCCTTTGGCGCTTTGCATTTGCCTCTTTTGCGGGCAGTTGGTAAGTGAAAAATACAGAAAAAAAGGAATGAAAATAAAAGAGTGCTACAGGAGAGAGCATGTTATATTTCTTTGGCTGGACATTATAATTGAAAATCCCACAAAGGTGTCGTCTGTGTGCTTTGTGACTAAATTGATTTTAGTAATCGGTTCCGTACTTTTTTCTTTTTATTGGATCGGAAACTATACAACTAACTAACACATAACGGCACTTTTACACAGCACAACGGCTTTTTTTTTTCCTAACTGACAAAGAATCCAATAAAAAATAGCAATCCTAATCAATACATTTTTCAGCACCTGCGGTCATTTCACAAATGACTTTGTTGTATGGGGGGTTTTCCATTTTAAAGGTCATAAAAATTGAATTAAAAAAGAGTTATAAAAATTGTGGCATAAAACTTGTTCATGATGAACACGCGAACTCAAGTTGCCTCAGTTTTTAATTGTTTCGCATTCATTGCTGGGAGAAAAAACTAACATTTCCATCACATTTTATTCATGCAATTAAACTGGAAATACTGAAAACTAACTAATTGAACTTGAAAAATTATAAAGTAAATGGTAATGTTGTTGGGAATTTAACGACATTCATTAATCAACATCTGTGTGAAAAGCGAAAACAATATAACATAATTTCAGGTCATTGTATATGATATGTAATACGTGTATAATATATGTACGTATGTATACACATGTCTATGCGTATTAGCGTGGTCATAAATTAATCTTTCGACTTATCAATAAGCCAAAGTTATAGAAAGTACAACGCTTGCGTGATCGTTAAAAATCTTTGGAAAATCAATGGGAAATTATATGCGTAAGAAAAATACTCTATTTAATTTTAAATATTTTAAGAGTAATATTATTAAAATAATAATACATACAAATTGGAATTATGTATACAATTGTATTAATTTAAAATTTTTCATATAAATATTCCTCTATGCCTATTTAATGTTGTATTTTAAGATATGCAAAAACAGATATCAACTAAAATAAATT
The DNA here is from genome assembly GCA_035041545.1 of Drosophila colorata. Lineage (NCBI taxonomy): Eukaryota > Metazoa > Arthropoda > Insecta > Diptera > Drosophilidae > Drosophila > Drosophila colorata. The sequence goes on along the minus strand of JAWNLD010000662.1, from coordinate 1,826,442 downwards.
AGTAAAAAAAAATGAAGTTTTAAACTGCATTAAACATTTTTATTTTCTGAGCGATACTTGTATATACCACACATCTAAGTATATTAATTAATTGCTATAACGATATCAAGCCGAATTTAAAATTTAGGATACTCTTTGCGCAAACTGTACAATTGCGTGTCAAAATTGAATTTTGAAATGTATTAAGCTGCGATGAGCTGATTATATTCCGTAGCTGCATTTCCATGGAAAGCGCAAAGGTGAATTATTAACAGTGAAAGGCGGTTATGCATAACGTAAGTAAGTAGAACTAGCCCCCAGCTCGATGCCATGGAAAATCAATCAGTTTAATGAGAAGCTCAGCCCAGGTAATTGCCCGATAATGGCTTTATTACAAGTCGCAAGAGACAGCAACAGCAATAGCAACAACGAAACGGTAGTAAAAACAAAACAAAGACCTGACCTAGGGCAATGCAAAGCTAACAAAAAAAAACACAACCAAGCAGTAGGTGGACGGGGGGCAACACTATCAAGAGTCGACGTCGCGTCGGCAGATCATAGCACGCGTTTGCTGACCGCACGAACAGCAGCCGAAAATAAAGTGAGCAAGAGAGCGCCGGAGAGCACGCTCGTTTTGTTAGCGCAGTCTGCAAGCAAGCAGTGTGCACTGCTTGCTTAAAGCCGCAGCGATTCAAATAAACAAACGCGCAGCGGCGTCGCCTCAGTTTCAATTGGAACGTTGCGCATGCGCCGTGCACGAATTTTACGCGCGCGTTTTTTACCTGAATCGATAAGCAAATTGTTGCTATTTGTATTTGGTTTGTGCGAAGTGTTATCAATAAATCAGTATAATCAGTTTGAGTTAAGGCAAATTAAGAACAACTCGAAAATCTAGACTATTTCTAACAATACCTGTCGGAAACAGCGTGAAACATATGTGAAAGTTAACAGCGACTAAAAAATTCTTATAAAATTAAGTTTATTGTGTATAAAAAACAACAAAAAACCAACAAACAAAAAAGTGAAAATATGCCGAACCCCTGTGGTTGTTGGTATTGTTGTTAACATAACGAACCCTAATACAAATGACCGCTTTGAATATTCTTCAAGACACGTCATAAAAAGACAGATTTATCCACCAATTTGCTTTGATCAACCAATTTTATGCTTGGCTTGGGAGAGAGCGACAAATTAGTCTAAATGTTTGGTAATTTGAAGTGTCAAAAGGCCATAAAATAAAATATGAATAAAAACTAATGCAAAAAAAAAAAATATGCAAACCTTTTGTTATGGGGAATGCGTGTTAATGGAGGCTTAGTTTTTTTCTGTTTGAGGAATATGTATAGACATCATTTTAAGCTGTCTATTTAAGTTTATAATTTTTTTCGCGTCATGCCTAATTCATATCGAATTTCACCCGCATCTTAAAACTTCTTTAAAACTTTCCCAATCGACACGACTTTTCTTGGCACATTAAACTTTCAATTTAGAATTCTATTGCATCATATAACGGTTACTTTTAACACTTCTCGGATAAATATCAAAAGCCCACACCTTTAAATAAATCCAATTCTAAAGACATTCTCTTTTTTATTGTTAGTATTTTATTTTATTTGATGGTTTCGAGCAATAATTTATGCGTAGGCAACGCCCACAAAAAGAACTTTTTTTATTGATAATTTCTTAGCTTTCTATGCAAATAAAGTGCATAAATTAAAAGTTGACATTTTTGTTTCAATTTATTTGCTCATCAACTAATTATAGCCATTTGTTAATGTGCACCCAGCCGAGATTTAATATGGTTCTATAAGCTGTTGACTTAAACCGAACCCAAGCTAATTTATAAACGCAATCGCACAAAGTATCTCTGCCAAAAGGAATCCATCCAGCAAACAAGCACAAGCACAAAAAAATGCGCAGTCAGAGCCGTAGCAGTTGCTGCTGGCTATTGCCATTGGCATTTGGTAAGTACAAATCAAAACCAAAAATTACCCGTTTATACCGCTAGTCGATAAACTCGTTTCTATCGCTGCTGGCCACACTGGGGTGCTGCTGGGGTTGCTTCAACGGGAGCAAGGTCGCAAATGTCGCTCCACATTGAGTAAGTATTGGCTAGCAATTATGCAACCCCAGGGGGAGCCAGCTGGCAACAAACTCTACTCAAAGTCTGCTGCCCCCAAGGATTGCTCGGACATTACGAAATGTCAACAATAGCGCGGTGCAAATGAACATCATTTGCCAGGGCCAATCGCAATATGATAATTATGTTTAAGTGCCGTTAATACCGCTACTGGCCAAAATGACAAAAATCCCAAATACGTGCGAATAGCGGCATTTGATTCGTTTATCGATGCATGGTTGAACAATGTGCCATTCAATGTAGCCGCTTGCAGCCGCTAGGTCTGCGCGGCTAAGCTGCAACAGTCAATGGATCCGCTGTCCATGAAGCTATTTTCCCAAAAGGTTCATCATATTTATTGACAGCCAGCGAACTACAACGCTGGAAACCAATTGTCCAACAGGATGTTAACCTGGCTAGGTGTGTGGGGTTCGCTGTGGGGTGAATGCGGGTGCAAACGTGCCCCATTTTGTGTGCCCAGCATTTGCAACAGAGATATGTGAAGCTAATTTATGCAGCTCGTCAGCGAGCGGAATGCGCTTTCGTGGGAATTTTGGGTAGCTGCCTTTGATATATTGCCTAAATATGTTTGTAAAGCACGGAAGGAGAGTAAGAGACACCTGATATTTTAGACAGTCGTAGCGTAGCAGAAAGTAACCCCCATTTAGCCCAAAAGCAGTTTCGAAATGTCGCAATCAGTGTCTTTAAATATGATTTAACTTGATTCTTTGTTTTTACATGATTTTAAGCTACAGATTAACGTCAGGCGAAACAGCAAAAAATTTATATTTCAAACAATCAACTTAGACCACATCAATCTATATTAATTTAAAAAGTTACCACTTGCATTTTTTCTAAACTACAATCTAAACTTTATCTTTATTTTATATTTTTTAACAGTTATATTTTTTTATCAGCTCAGTTTAATCGAAAATGTATGTATTTTTTTACGTTAGCTTTTTTAGTACATTATAATTATTTTCCCACATTATTAAAACACATTCACACATTTAACTTATAATAGGATACCCTTACATACCAGAAAAGTAAATGCATTACAATACAAAAATGCGTATGATTAATGAACATAATCATCAAGTAAATCAAGTATTAATGGAATTTTCATATCAATATTTTACATTCGCTTTGCCAAGTGCACTCAAACTGCATCTGAGCTGCGCTTCTCTCATGTCGGTTTCAAGTTTGCAGACATCTTAAAGATAGATTACTTGAAATAATTGTATTTAATCAGATGTTGCAGCAAGTTTAGTGGCAAATGTTATTTGTCAACTTTTTTAATTATTTACATATTAAATATAAAAAACTGGCACCACTTTCCCTCGACATTATGTTAATAACTTCCTAAATATATTATAGCAATCTAAAAAAGATAAAAGCCAAATTCACGTTCACGTTCACTAATTACCTCGAACTGTGCAAATTTGTAAACATTTTGCGATGTTTCACATCATAATTAAGGTTTGTCAACTTTGGGCTTTTGGAAAATTACCAAATTTTTTTTTGGCTAACTCACGGCAACTTAAATAATTATCTTCAGGTGGCGGACAACACCGACCTACCAATGTGCTCCAAGTGGCAACAACGCCCACCTGAAAAAGTGCATGCAATGGGCAGGGGCAGGGGCAGCTGCATGGAAAATGCTGTAACGCTTGAGTTTTGGGCGCCCGTTAAAACGAGATTTTTCACTTGCCGCGTGGACAAACACAAGAGGACGGCCAGCGGACTGGTGAAAAGAAAAAGTAAAATGTTTGCCGAAAAAAAGACAGAGAAGAAAACTGTATCTGCTGGCGGCTTGTGAGGCAGTTAACGGAAACGCCGCCGCAGCTAGTTGCAGGCTGTGTCAATGACTTTGAAATGATTTCAACAAGCGCGAGTTTCTCAATTCGAATTTCACTGACTGCGGGTCAGCATCGTACGTGAATTTGATTAGCAATTGGATAATTGATATAATACGATCTGAAACCGATGGAAAGCAAGAGTGGCGACTACGTGACGTTATACTTTTACTTGAATCCGCAAGTGTGATCTGAATGCCAAATGAAACTCCTGCACGGGGCGTAGTTGAGGACAGTCCGGTAGTTGGCCCGGCTTAAACGGATATGACGCGCACTTTTAACCCAATTAGTGTCGGCTTTTAAGTGCAGTCTGCTCTAAGCGCACAAGCTTATTTGCAAGACAAAATTGTCTTGAAAACAAGTTGCGCAACTTTTGCATTCAACTGTTTCGACTTTTCAAGTTCAATGCTGCCTGGATTTTCCAAGCAGGCTTTCCGCATTTCCTGTCCAGATTATGCATTTTTAATGCGCATATGTATAACTATTTGCAATTTCGAATTGGCCAAGCCAACCGGTTGCTAAGTTTTGTCCTACAGGTAAATTTCACAATTTCACGCGGCTCTGAACTGTATTGCAACATTAGTTTTTACTTTTTTTTTGGCTAAGTTACAAGTGGCTTTCATTTGAATTGGGCTTTTCATTTGCATTGGGGCCTTTGATTGTTTTATAGCCGTTGGCAAATTTGCACAATTTTGCACAAAAGCAGTTAATAACTTGGCAACACAATTTGCCGAATCGTTTGGCAGATCAAGTGCTTACGCAAGTAGGCGGAAGACAAAACTAAAGCTTTAAACTTGTTTTAAGACTTTGCCGCCAAACGCCCTCAGTAATGTATTTATAGCAGGTGCAAAAATTTTGGAATAAACCGGTGCTAATAAAACAGCTTTTGAAGTGCATTCTATTTCAAATAATTTTCTCCCAAATAATTTTTTAAATTTCTTTCAGGTTGTTGCTCACCGTGTGAAGCAATCAATTTAGAAATATTTGTTATTTATTTAAATTTTAAGAATGTGAAGTTGTCTAACCAAAAACCCATTTGTTGCGCTGCATAATTAAGAAATAGAGCGAAATGTGCCATAATCGCAATCAAAGGCAACAATAACAATAACAACAACAACAAATACACACAAGCAATTACATAAAAACAAAAGAGCTAAGGGGAAAAGCACCTCATACATGACTTTTCTTCAATCAAAATTCAAATGAAAGCCAAACTAAGCGAACCGAAGCGTAAATACTCTTAAACAAGAAAGGTCTATCTTTTATAATTTGGAATGGCTTACAAGTTATCGTTAGGATCAAGGGCACCGACTTATTATTTTCAAATGATAACTTTGCAGTTTTGTAATAACAAACAATATAAGTATTTAATAAGGAACTAAACGAAACTGTTTAAATTATTTCACAGTTTCAATTATCAAAGAACATGTAAGTTCACGGGGGGATACAAACCAGTTTAGCTTAACGGGTTTAGTGAACTGGCTTTAAATAGTGAAAGCCTCATATGTATCCAATGTCAAGCTTCTGAGTTTTTAGTTGCTCAATAAAATTATTTTGTTTTTATGTGTGTTTCATTTGATTTTCAATTCATTTCTGGGTGATTTTGAATCTAATGTAGCACATTTCAATATTGTTATTTGTTTTTTTATTTGTTTCAAAATTCTTGTGGAAGTAGCTTAATTATATGCGCAAACACTTATGCAAAGCGGGCAGCTTGAAAAATCCAATTAAGCGGCGTTATGCTCATAAAGAATATGAATTTGAATTAGTTCACATACATATTGATAGCTAACGACGCGACGTCACATGCATAATGATAATAATTGATAGACCCACCTACACAAGTGTATATATAACTCAAATATATACATTTATTCATTTCATGCGCCGCTAAACAAGCCAACAACAATTGAAAACTGGGGTAACAACAATTGCATGAGCAGATGATGCCTGTGCGCCCGCTGAGGTGTGTGAATATTTTCACAGTCATTACACGGCGTATTTTTTTATTTCAATTTTTTTTTTTGGCAACAACAGCCAAATGCCGCCGTTGGCCAAATAAAGCCGAAAAAATGTCAACACATGATACCGCTATTTTTTTTTGTTTATTTCTAACTCTTGCTGTTGTTGTGTTAACTTGGCTTATTAAAAAGTGCAGAGAGTTGCCTTGTTAAGTGGGCAGACAATGTGTAATGGTAACCCAAACAAAACGCTGCATTTGGCAAGGCATTCCATTGGTGTTGTAGTTGTTGAAGTTGTTACTATGATCATCATTATTACTGTGACTGTTGTTGTTGTTGGCCTAAAGCGCTGCGCTTTCATATGGCATTGCACTAAGCGCCGACGTGTTTGGCTCGTGCGTAACTACTTTTGGGCCTATTAGAGGGGGGCCCCACACAGAGTTGAAATGTAGATGACAACATGACATAATTGCTCATTGTTATTGTAGTTGTTGTTTTTGTTGCTGCTGCTGTGAAATTTACAGCTCAGCTGACCGCACTTAGAAGTGCTGTAATTAATACTCTAATTAACTAGAAAGTCATATCACACGGTGACATAAGATCTTAAATCAAAGGGAAAGTTAAAGAGGCGCTTGGCGTTGTTGGATTGTGGCCAAGTCGTAGATCAACTTATACACAAGTTATATGTATATATATATATATATTTTTTTTTTTTGTGTATAGCTATGAATGTGGTAGCGGGTTTGTTGAACGGTCGCCAAATGGCGGCAGCTACTCAGCCCGGCTCAGCTCAAACACTCACTCACACACGCACACTCATTCGTTCGGTTCGTTCATCGATTGCACAAAAGGCATAATTGAAATTGTTCAGTTATTGCAATAATCACATCCATCAGTGATGCGGTTCAATGATGATAGACCATTGGGTATAGCTATTATTATCATTGTAACTGCGATTTCGTTTTGATAACTTTATTCAATTAATTGCAAGCTTCACATTTGCAATTGACATTTGCTTCGGGTAGTTAACAAGAGTAAGAGGATCAAATGTGAAGAATTTATTGATACTTAATAAATAATTTACAGCAAATTCTTTTATTTTATGATTTGAGGACTTTGGTATACAAGAAATCCTCTAAGACTACGAAAAAAGCGTATTTTTAATAATATAAATATTTTGGGAGAATTGATTTATTTGAAATTGTATACAAAATTGAGAGTTAAAGTTGAAAGTACGAATACAAATGTTTTACTTTAAGGAACGGCATATTGTGTTTTGAATGTTTTTAATATTTTTTAATGCTTAGTCTTTTTCGTATTTTAAAAAACACATTCTTTTAAATTAATGTTCCTGTTATAGGGAGGAAACAACATTAAACTTGACATTGAATTGGCAGGTGAAATCGAGTTAAAACAAACACAGATAATTTATCAAAAAGCGCTATAATTAACACAGAGATTGTACTCAAGTTATGTTTTTAAAACAAATATATGTTGGTTAAATCTTAAAACCTATACTTAACCATCACTTGTAAATTGTTTCACATTGTGTTTAGGTGATTATTGATCGATTGCATAAACTAATTCATAGTTATTGTTGTCAAGGTTGATTAAGAGTTTGGGCTCTTCATAAATCAATGACGGCTGCTGTTCCGCTGATTAATTTATGCCCATGTTTATTTGCTTTTAAAAGGTTTGCGGATACAGGTTGTGCCATATCTGACCCCCCTAAGGTTACTCTCTAAGGCATACCCATAACGGTAACGGGGGGTTATTAGTGAACCCAACTATTGTTTGTAAACATTTACATAAATTAAGCACAATTATGTTAAACTAACTAAACGTATTTATCTAAAATAAATGCTTGCTAAATGTTGCAACCGAAGGTCAGCTTGATTATGCTAATTATATCTATAAGGCATAAGTTGGGTTTTGGCCAACAAAAAAAAAGTGGAGAATCACTCAGACATTATACGCAGAAGATTGCGTAACCTTTACCTATTAAGGCAGCCGCCAGCAAGTGGAATTGGTTCTTAATCAAAACAATAAATCGCACTCGGTAGTAAAAATGGGCAACCAAATTGCCAACTTGCCAACAAGATGATCAACACCTTGGCAACGGGTCTACGCGGCTCCACGAAACAGTTAAGCAATTAATTAGCTCGTAAAGTCGGCGACATTTGGTTTTTTGGTTTGTTTTTGGCATGAGGCCAAACCACAATCTAAAGCCAATGATCTCGAGCTAACAATTAAGCACTCGCGGATTCTAAGCCACAATAGCGTTTACTAGACCATAAATTAGGGCAGCATTTGGCGGCGGCGTAGGCGACCGCCTGACACATGCCAACTTAGCAAATGACAAAAAAGTGACTTAAAGCCATACAAATTTAAGTTAAAAGCGCCTTTTAAATGCAACTCTAATTAAAATTCTGCACGTACTTTTTTTAAGCGGGCGTTTAAAAAAATTACATGAAATTAACTGAAGAAACTGTTTGCGTTTTTATCATATTTTCTATTATTATTTTTTGTCTTTAATCTTAAGCACGCTAACCATATAAGTTCTCTTTATTGTCATTTAAACATTTTTTAAAAGTGCACAGGGTCAATTTGTTGTTAGTTTTTTGACCAGACCTTGTCCGCAACACACCAATTTAAGACTCGACTTAAGTGATGGTGCCCCAACTTGTAATTTGCAACACGCACTTAACCGCTAACCAGGCAGCGTTCATAATTTATAATTTTGAGCTACACAAAAAAAAATTTAAAAAAAAACTTCAAGTTTAATTTAATTTTTAATTATTTCCTGTCGCAGCCTTCATTAATTTTTTCTTTAAATAGAAAAAGTCTGTCAATCTCGGTACGTGCTTAAGCCGAGCGCAGCATCTATAGCACTTGACAGATTGAGGAACTCATAATCTGATTCGACACAGATTATATTATATTTTCATATTATGCAAAGCGTTGCTTTAATCGATTAAAGCTAGCTCTATAAATATTAAGTTATATACTATGTGATAACTAACGGAAATGTAGGAAATTGTAGAGCAAGATAATATGATAATATTATCATATATTATACTTGGTGTTTAGCACCAACTAAAGATCGGTTTGGGATAAGAATCGGAATCAATAATAAATATTGGTTGTAAATTTCTCAGTTCAGTTCTCGCTAAATTCAGTTAGTTTACATTAATTTTATTACTAATAGTTATTACTTTAATATAAAAGTTAGAGATGGTATAAAAAGTATCGTATAATAATTATACAAATACATATTTGATTTCCGCTTCCATTTGTTAAGCAATCGTTATAAAAAACAGACATCAAGCCCGTAAATGTAAATTGGGTTAATTAGGGAATATGCCTTTCGTTACGCCCAAGAAAAGGTTCAACCTGCGCGTTTTATAACCTTTCCGTTTACTTTAACAGCAACAATAAATATTTGACTTTTGCTTTAGCTACGGTGGGCACGTTTTGATTAACAAATTTCGTGTGATAGATTAAGACATTTGCAATGCTTGTAAAACTGTTATTAGTTATGCTTTGCATTGACCAGTGGCAGCCCCTTCAGAAAACGTGACTGCGGCGATCTAATTAACATTTTGTATTTTATAGTAGTTAGTAAGTCAAATAAGGCGCCCAACAATGACTGCTAATTCTTGACAATCCTCGATTAATTCTCAACTTTTGTCGACAGGCAACGTTAAACAAAAGACTTGGATTAATTGCCATTTAGTGATCGAAATAACAACGCGCTGACCTCGACATGAGCCCATGTAGTGGCCCAATGAGAACAGAATTAACCTCAACATTAAGCAAATGACCCCAGCAATTTCCGCCTTCAATTAATTCACGTTCCTCCAAACAGCAAAAAGAGGCACAAATCATAAGTCAACTGTTTACTGAGAACAAAGTTAGTTTTCTCAAAGTGCAGTTGAGTGCTCGACTGCGAGATACCTTTTATTATACAGAGATACCCTTGTACAGATTGTACCTAAGTTAGCCTTTACAACATAGGACAATATGCAAGCAGTGCATTACAAGCAGTTCACTTTGAGGAAAAGGAAAAGTTATTTGTTATTGTTTATTATTTATTATCTGACCTTAACTACTGATTTAAGTTTTTTGGATAACTATTGTGTTTATTATCCGATATTAATATTTTTTTTTTGAATATATGTGTATCAAAAATCAATAAATATTTGTCATAAAATGATTATATACATCTATATATACGACTTCATAGAACAGCTGAACATGGCTAGATCGTCTTGACCAATTTCCAGTGTTAATCAAGAATTTAAGTATGTTTTTGCCGTATAAGCTTAAACATGCTTCATTTTGTCTATTACATAAAATTGCACAACTTTATTATAGCCTTTTATGCCCATTTTATGGACATAGGGTATAAAAACTCTGGCGTATCAGCTCGTGAACTACATTTAGCAGCAGCAGCAGCCGGAGCTGCCACAAAACAACAAAAACAACAGACGGCCGGCAGCTGCTGGCAGCTGGTCGACCTTGATGTAGCCATTCGCACAAATATCTAGACGATCTCTCGATTCGATCGATTTCTGTGGCGCGCTGCAAATCGATCAGAGCCGCCATAAAACAAAGTTTTGCAGTCCGTCGTCTAAATTTATGCAATGCTTTTTACCGTTTGGCTTTTTGGGCTGTAAGTGAATTATATTTAAATTTGATTGGCTTGGCTGCGCTTCGAGTGATGATAAAAATCACATTTGGATTTACAGTTTTTGCTTTTACTTTGCCACAATAAAAAAAAAACTAAAGATATAATAATAAATTACATTTAATTTGCGTAATCAGTTTTCAATGGCATTGGAAAATTTCGATTATGTAATTAAAGCTTGCAGTTGGTTGGGGCAAATGCCAGAATAAGTGTATGTGTGTATGTGGCAGCAAATCGATATTACAGCAGCAATTGTAAGCCTAGATTGCCAGTCGGGATTAGTCCATAAATTAAGCGCATTTACAGCAACTGTCAGCGGGCCACACAAATCGTGCCCGGCCATGGCTCATACGTCCCGTGGGCGCTGGCAGCGGGTCAAGCGATCGGGTCAAGTCCCCCTCCCGAAAAGCGAATGTGAGACAAATTGAATGCGGCAACCGGTCATGAGTCATAGCAAACAACAACAACAACAACAACAGTAGTTGGGGAAAACGTTTTGTTAACACATTTGCAGGAAGCACTTATGTAAATATTTGGACGTAAATCTCTTAGATCAGCTGGCCATGAAATGCAAAACTCATTATAATGAGATGCAGCTGCCCAAATGAAGACAGCATAAGAAATGCAAATTGTTTTCAAAGCGTTGCCGCGGCGCGCAGAAAGTGTAACAAAAGGGCCGAAAGTCAATGCACGAAGAAGACGCATTTAATTTGCATGCAATTAGCGCGTGCTGATAAGACAATAACATCAAGTGCGAGGGATCTAGGCAAGAGTGAACGATTAGCGGTTACCATGTATAGTTTCGGTGTAACAAACAGTCGTTATAAATGATGTATATGATAGGACTTAGTTTTGAATTGCATTTAATTTTTATGAATAAAAATTTGGATGGTAAACGAGAATGGGATTGTGCGTCGATTTTGATCGATTTAGGAGATAACGGCGAAATGTTGAAGAATTAGGATTTATTTATTTCGCTAGCTCTATTTATCTTTGAAACATCCTCATTATTATCTTAACAACATCTTGAACGATATTCATCGATTTACGAGAATCTATATAGCCATTTCCCGTATCAACTCTTCTTGTCATTTTATTAACTTAGCTTGTTAGATAAAGAATATCTGTACTATATAAATAAATATACGTTATGGTTGAGATGAATGTTTCTTACGTCTGTTACATACTACGTCACATTCATTTTTTTTTTTTACATTTTTTTTTTCCAATTTAAATGGGTTCAGGGTGCCAAGTGGGCTTGCCCCATGAGGCGACTGCAAACTGGCAACAAGAAAACCAGCAGGCAACCGGCACTGCCAACTGACTGGCAAACTCCTTACAAATTGAGCTCATTCACTTTTCTGCGCGATTGGCAACAAATTGTACAATTCTTAAGTTGACAACGTGCCTGCCACACCCCACAACACCCCCGACCCACCCGTCGATTGTGACTTTGATGAACGCAATTTGATTAGCTGCGTTTCCTTAATGGGTGGTTGCTGGCAGCATATAATGCTTTTGAGCGGGGTTGGCAGGCCTAGAGAGTCAACTAACGGCAACACATTGCGACATTTGCAAAACGAAACTAAACGTTACAATTCGAAAACGAAAACGAAAAAAAATTAAAATTAAAATCAACCCATTCACTTTTCTGGCATGACCGGGGAGAGAAAAACGTGGAAATCAACAACACAATTGAACACATTTTTAGTTTTATTTTTTTCCCATTACTTAACTAAAACTGTAATAACAGCGGTTACAATGTGAACATTCGTTTTCCAAGTGCCAAGTAAACCCAACTCGTGTGCATATGAGGCTTTACCTAAGACGGATGTTTGTCGTATCAAAAGAAACCTGCGATAATTATTTATAGATTTGTGTTTTTTTTTAAAGATAGAAGTCAAGAACACAATGCATCAATAAATTTACTTTAGAAACTGTACGGGTAATTTATTAATAAATGAGTCGAATGTTTTTACTATTATTTACAAATTTGAATATACATTTCGCATTTCTTAAAAAAAAAAAATTCTAAAATTTAATAAATACACCCAATTAATCAAGATATTTTACTTGTCAAAAAGGTTAAGGTTGTGATGCAGTCTTATAGCGATTGTTTAATAAATAATGGTACCTTTTAAAAAAATTTACATTTATTTGCATATATTACTGGTGAAGAGACTAGAAAACAAAGCAGCTGGAATCGCTTTTCTTTCAACTTAGTCTCTTTTTGTATACCGATCGTTTTTTTTTATAATTATATCAAATAGACTAAATTATTTACAAGATAATATGGCAGGTTGTTAGAAAACCGGTAGACAACAAATTCTAAAGTAACCTAATAAGTTTGTAATAATAAAAAGAACATATTAGTCGCTTTGTTAGTATTTAACTTTATTCTCTTTAGGATCATTTATTCTGAAATATAGATGCAGGAATGTCTTTTTTAGGAAACTAATTCACATAAACTTGGATAGATATATGGACACCGATGGCTGATTTCTAGCAATAATAAGTTATTCTTCCAAATCTTTAATTCTTTAAACATTTTATTTGTATCTAAAGAAAAAATTTTCTTGGTTATCTTTAAACTTTATAATAAATGTGTAATTTTATTTAATCCTTGCTCATATTGTTTTTTTACATAAAACAAACATACAGCTTATATCAAACTTTGTCTAAACTTTGAACTTTGGCTTTTAAATAACCCATAAACCATTTTAAAAGCTTTTTATTAAGACATGTAATTAAGCTAGCATGTTTATATTTAGACCTCAGTCGGGCTCTCCTCTTGTGCAAATGCAGCGCATTATTTTTAATTTTGGTAGCGAACTGCGATGACCCCAAGAGGCGCTTTAAAACTAATCTACGTGAGTTGCACTCGCAATTTTTCGCACTTTAAAACTGGCTAATATTTTAAAGCCAGGCTTATTGCATTTATACGGACACTATAATTTGCCTGCAGCCAGTCGGGTGCCGTGGCACGGCGCATGCGCAACCGTCGACGACCACCGGAGCCGCCGACAGGCTGCAATTTCAGCGTGTGGACTCGGGAGGCGATTTTGGGGGTATATACTTGGTAATTGAAGAAACAGTTGTAGTTGTTGCTATTGTTGTTGGAGCCAACAGACGATTTATGCCATAAATGGCCAAAAACTAAAACAAAAACACAATCGACAAATCTGCAGCGTCTGGCCGTTATAATTTTCAGCGGTAAATTGTTAGCCACGTTTGGTATGAGCGAATCCATTCGGCAAATCAGTTTGTTTCGTGCACTGACCTCAGGCACTTGGCGACATGCGGTTCACAAAAATGTCCAAAAACACAAAACGCGAGCCGCTGACAAAATTAAAATTCATTTACGCTCAAGTAAATATTTACGCAATAAATTTGCATTTAATTGCATTTGCGAAGAGCGTGCGCACGAAAGGCATGCGACAAAACGCCACAAAACATTGGCCAAAATCAAATCAAATTTGAACGAAAGAGAGAGCGGGCTGTCGAAGATTAAATACCCTAGGACATACTCTACAGCAGATGTGTATAATATTTCGAATAGGATTTACTTTGTAAACAATTTTTCCCTATCGGTGATAAATAGCCATAAAGCTAGAAATCTTAGTGATTCGAAATGAACATAGCTTTTTTTACATCGGATCCATGACTCGATATATAGACAAAAAAGATTATCGAGTTAAAATTGGAGAACATCGCTGTTGTTAACATCGATACATCGATGTTTCGATTTTTTTTTGGTGTCTCCAGCTTTGCCAAAACGCCGATTTATTTATAAGAATTATTTGAGATATATCGAAATATCGTAAACAAGATTATTGAGTTAAAATTGGAAAGAATCGATGCTGTTAACATCGATATATCGATGTTTTGATTCAACATCAATAGTTTAGGATATCTTTAAAACATATACATATATTATAGCATCTAAGCTATCTCTTGCCTTTCGTTACATATTTCGCGAATAAATTAAAATACCCTCTGCATTCGTAAAAAAAAACCGTAGTCCAAATGCCAACAGCAGGCCCATCTCGTACCCAAACCCATTGGACAATACCCAGTTCCCTGTTGCCGGTAGCCAATACCCAAACCGGTTGGCTGTCAAATCGACGAAAACAATTTGTGCGACGCATCGAAATCTAATCAAATTATGCGCCAGAAATGTCGAAAAAGCGTGAAATGTTTTGCCTGCGGGTTAGAGCACTTGCCTATTTAACCCTGACCAGGCCCCAGCTGGATGAATAGCAGCAATGCGGATGCAAGGGGCTACTTTTGGGCTGGGGTACACTGGGCACCTCGGTACTGGGTGCGCACCTGACGTACCCAAAAATTGCATCAAAATTGCACTCAATAAGAAGCAATTCACAATGCATTGGCAAATTTTATGCAAAATGTGCGTAAAAGTGTTTGGCAAATAACGTGTCTATCTGTATCTACAAATATGTATCTGTATCCAATACTGTAGCTAAGTATGATGATGGGTAGAGCGCGCTCTGGCATTTTTGGAGCGCTTCAGTGGAGCTACGCGCAGTTCCACAGGAGTTGGGCTTTTGGCTGTGCGGCTAAAATGTTTTATGCGGTTCGCTTAATGTGTTTTTAGCCATAAACCAACTTAACTCACAACAACGGCGAAAAATGCAATGCCAACAATGCACACTGAACACTGGCACAATGAGACAACGTTGAATCAAACTCAAACTTTATATGGTTGCAGGGGGATAGCACCAATCTCTACCCCCAACCAGCACCCCGTCATGTTAGAATTTTTATTTTGCTGTGGTCGTTTATTTGGTTTGTGCGCCTAATTGCATTTGCAACACACTCTATTAGTGTGTGTGTGTAATTGAAATTGCAATGTGTGGGCGCTGGCTAACAAGTGTTGGACATGTGAGCAGTTCATTTGGCCAACTATATGCTAAATTTTACATGTTCCTGCCGCACCTTTGCACATTTGTTAACGGGCGCGTTTAAAAACGCCACAAAAACGCGTGAATGTCACAGCTAGTATTTTATTACAAATAAAAAATAATTGAGAGTGAGAGAAAATAGACTGCGCAAAAACGTTAATTTAAATATCAATTACTAAAGTCTAGTCCGGTTAATAGGCATCATGCAGTTAAATATAATATAGACAACGGAATATATGTAAGATTATGAATAGATTGGTGTTTGTTATTATAGATTCCGGAGGAAGTATACAAATTATTACGAAATGCAACGTATATTCGGCGATTGTTCTTTTGCGATCTACTTTCTGTTGAATAGCATATCGATTTAAAAGCTTCGTCCGGAGTAATGCTCAGTCGAACTGCGTCATGAATTTCACTAATGCAGATTTTGTAATCTGCAGCCAGCCAAATCGACTGTAATTGCACTTTAATTAGGCGCTTGGCAATCCCAAATCAACAGGGTAGCTGGTCGAGCTACACAAATCGAATACAAAATTTGTTCAATTGCTGAAAAGTGCAATAAGAGAAGACAAAAAGATTTGTCAATTCAGAAGATGATGTAGAGAAAAGTGAACGGAAGTTGCCGGGCAACTTTCGACACACAGCTCCAAAACAATGGCGCAGGCAGGGGGCAGCTTAATAAGCCGTTGCAATAACAACAAAGATGTGTCCATAGATGATGCACCCATGGAACTGACACGTTGCCTGGAAATTAATTTGAAAGCAGCCAAGTCGAGGAGGAGAAGGCGGAGGAGCTAGCTGAGCACACACAAGATGGATGAGCCAATGCACAAAATTTTAGTGCCGCAGGCGAATACACTCACTCGCACACACACACACACACACACACAGGCACATATTAATTAATTCAAAATTGCATTAAGCATACGCACAGGTGTACAGGCGACGCTCAAACTAAACTAAAAGCCGAGCTGCTGCCACACATGCAGCTGCAGCATTTGGACAAAAGAGTCGTAAAATAAAAACACAGCACTCGACCAATAAACAAAAGCAACAAAAACCAAAGCTAACGAACCAACAACAGCTACAACAACAACAACAACAACAAAAACAAAACAAAAATGCTCTAAAGACCAAACTCCAAACATTTTGATAGAAAATTAAGGCTGAATATGGCCAAATACAGGTAGTTGCTGGCAGCCCAGTGGGTGTACACTGTACAACACATGTCACACACTGTCTGTGTCGTGGCACGGACCAAAGACCAGACCTCTCCAGGCCCGGCCCGGCCCGGCCAGGCCAGGCCAGTTAAAGACTGTGTGGCCACTTAAGCTGCCCGCGCTGCAAATGCAAATTATCTACCCCAGAGCTCCGATTTGGCTCTTGGTACTTTCGGACACTTATTGTACGACTGTCGTCTAGAGATTGTGGACGTTGTCGTCGCTGGCGTCGTCATGGCTGCCAATTGCAAGTTTGCAAGTTTGCAACACATGCCGCCCAGGACACGGGTGCCAACAAACACAATAAACACGAGAGATGGGACCGTGAGTTGTATGGCAACGATGTAGAGCTTAATTAGTTCACTCGAAATAATTCATATTTTCAAAATACTATGCTTTGATATTTTGCCTTTAATTTGCTAATTTACCGGCTCACAGTATATTATATATAAATATACAGATAAAAGAGCGATGGGATAATCCAGGAATTAAATTTTAATTTAATCGAATTGTTTTCAGAGTAAACAATATATATGGATACGAACTGGTTCTTAGGAATCTGAAATGATTAAAAGACGAGGCTTTCTTTCTTTTCTTTATAACAATATTTTTTTTAAGTATAAACTGGTTGATTTTATGAAAGCAAGTATTTATAGAATTGATAGGTTTCAAAAACGAGAGCCATATATTTTATATTAGTTAAGTGTGAGACATTCTTTTATGAGTACTCCCAGAAAAAAACCAGATTTTAAAAGAGCGGCTTTGTATTAACCATAAATTTATAAAGTTTAAAGGGCAGAGCGTCATTTATTTAAATAAATACTAACTAAAATTTCACTAATATTTTAAATAACCGAAAATTAAAAAAATTAATATTATTGGCACCACATGCAAAACAGTAAACTGTACATAGGCCAAGTTTTGTCCATCTCTAGAAATTGCCCCGGCCTGGTCTCGGCTCACTAAGCGCTGAATGTTGTTGCACGATAAACAACGATACGAGGAAAAATTTTAAAATTCACCTTATGCTATTTTATAATAGTTTTTCTTGAACGGTTATGACAGCGGCTGCGGTTAGGCTTCGTTGGGTCCACGTAGAAGCCTTTTAATTGTTCATCGAAGTCGAACACGAACAAGAACACGAACACACAAAAGAGACAGCAAGACGCTTGACAATTTTTAATTTATTCCTCATTTAGTGTGTGTAGTGTAGGGTGTGCCTAACCATTCAACTAACTATGAATATATATAGATACATATATATGCGCATACACATATATATATAGACATATGTATACACATAGTTGACTATCTGATGAATACTTATGAAGCTCTGTTTCCGATTCAATATTTGTGACCACAGCTTCATTTAGCTGGAGGCCGACGGACGCGGATCCTCCACGGACATTAGCCAACTGCAATTGAGTATCTCGCGCAGATCCCAGCGCGTTGCTGCGTCCGGTTCCAGCAGCACGGATACCGTTGCCTTGGCGTGCGGCGATATCAAATCCTGTAGCTTGCGGCGAAAGGCAAACTTCTTGCCGCGCTGATCCTCCAGCAGTTTGGTCAGATTGCTGTCATCGAATGGCATCTTGGCGTTCATCATTATAAACAATATGACGCCCAGCGACCAGGCATCGGCCAGCTTCGGATCGTACGGGACGCCACAGACAACTTCCGGTGCGGCATAGGCGGCAGAGCCGCAATACGTCTCCGACTTCAGCTGGTGTCCGCCCTCGTCGCGGCAATAGCGTGCGAAACCGAAATCGGCCAATTTGACATTAAGTCGCTTGGAAAGTAGAATATTCTCGCACTTGAGATCACGATGGGCAATGTCATGGGTGTGCAGATACTTAAGGGCTTTCGCCATCTGAAAAAACCAGACCTTTGACTGTTTCTCATCGATGGGGCCCGACTTTTTAATGTGCGTCAACAGATCACCCTTTTCGGCGTATCGCATGAATATGAAGATTTTCGGGCCGCGCTGCAAGATGCTGTGAATCTGTATGATATTGGGATGATCGAGTTTCGTCAAGATCTCTAGTTCCCGTGGAAAGAATTTGTGCACAAAGTCGGTGGGTGCCTTTGCCTTATCGATGATCTTGCAGGCGAGACTCACACCGTGTCCGCTCTCGTCCGCATAGCCGGCGGTGATCACAGTCGCATAGGAGCCCTCGCCGATCTTGTGGCCAATGTTGTAGCCACGCTGGGCCAAGGCGTCAATGTCGGAGCTGCGTGTGCTCAGCTGACGGCTGCCTCCATAATTGGTCATGGTTTACGGATTGTGAGCTGAATCGATCGATATGTGCGTTATGATCTATTTTTGTACCAACTGCATGAATATCCAGTGTTTAGACGGCGATCATCTCTGATTGTGGGCATATATATTTACCGTTGTGTTGGATTTCCCTCACTAAACTTAAATTTGATGGTACTATAATACAATGTTGACAAAATTGCCTATTCCAATCCAGAAATTTTGACGAAATTACAAACGTTGTGAAAGAGCAGAGACAAATAATAAAATAACTGAAACTCAAACTGCAATTACAATAAATTTTGCTTTAACCGGCCATGTCTACTATGCTCTACTGTTTTCTAAAGAATAACATTGTATCTGAAGAATAACATATGTATCTTCCGTTTTGAAGTATTATTAACAACAATAATTTGACAACTAATTGACATTCGGAAGCAAAGGAAACCTACATTTAAATTCGTTCAAAATTAAATTCTTTCTGTCAAGATTATAGAACAACTAAAATAAAATAAATTAAATTCTAAATATAATATAAATTTAAATAAAATAAATAAATACAAAGAACCTTTAACCGGTACAGTTCCCCAAAAGTCTGCCGAACCTAAGCCTAACCCAAAAAGTTGTGTTTTTAAATTGTTTGCTTTAATTTCAGTAGAAAAAAAAATCTTTAACCGCAAATATTTTTACTGTCCGAGCTTTTAATAACTTATTTAAATTAACAAAAAAAAAAAGTATTGGAAACGAAGTTTTATTATAAATAATAAATGGAACACTTAACTTTTTTATTTTGAAAGTCGGTGACTAAAACCAATGTTCGAATCAAAACTTCAGTTTATTGAAGTGATGTAAAAAAAATCGAAACATCGATGCATCGATGTTAACAACAGCACTGTTTTCCAATTTTAACTCGATAATCTTTTTTATTGATATATCGGCACATCGATGATTATCAAAACGATTTTCTAATCCGATATAAAAAATCGATATTCATTTAGGATTAACATCACTAGTTCATTGACTTTGAAAACCCGCTTCACGAGTCGAACCTTAAGACGATAAATTGATTCGATTCGAACCACTTACAATTTTGTTATGAATTTCATTCATGCTATATACATATATAACCTGTATTATCTCTATATTTTATTTCTGTATGTAGTATTGTCAATATTATCATAACTTTTATATTCTTTTATAAAAGGAACCAAAGAAAGTTTCCCTGAATATAAACGTACGAGTATAGATTTATATAAATAATTTTATATTATACTAAAAGTCTTTTATTTGCGGCACTGTTTTCCGCGTGATTTTATTTAAATTCTATAACCATAGTAGACAGTGTTTCGTTGTTCAAAAATGGGGCAAATACTTTGACTTGGAGTTTGTTATTTGTCTTGGTTCTGTCACTATTTTATTTTGTCAAAATTTCTGAATATAAATAATCTTTGTTAATTTTAAATAATAGTACCATCAAATTTAAGTGTAGACAAGTTAACCAATGCAACGGTAATTATGAGGCAATAGAGGAACATTTTTAGCATCAAAACTGCCTCCTTATCCCTATTTTATATAGTTGGTAAACACAAAAGGCATCATTGGCAACACCGCGAATCATGTGCAATCATGGAGAAAACGCCCCGATTCGGAGCACACGCAGCTCTGATATTCAGGCTTTGGCCCAGCAGGGCTACAAGATCGGCTGTAAGATCGGCGAGGGCTCCTATGCGACTGTGATCAATGCCAGCTATACGGAGCGAGATGGTCGTGACATTACCTTGGCCTGCAAGGTCATCGACAAGGAGAAGGCGCCCATGGACTTTGTCGAAAAATTCTTTCCGCGCGAGATGGATATATTGACGAAACTGGATCATCCCAATATCATACAGATCCATAGCATCTTGCAGCGCGGCCCGAAAATTTTCATATTCATGCGCTTCGCCGAGCGAGGCGATCTTTTGACGCATATTAAGAAAGTGGGCTTCATTGAGGAGAAGCAGTCCAAGATCTGGTTCCAGCAGATGGCCAACGCCTTGAAATATTTGCACAACTTTGATATTGCACATCGGGATCTCAAATGCGAGAATATTCTGTTGTCCGAACATTTCAACATAAAGCTGGCCGATTTTGGTTTCGCCTGCTACTGTCTCAATGACGTTGGGGGCCATATAATGTCGGAGACATTTTGCGGCTCGGCCGCATATGCGGCACCAGAAGTTGTCTGTGGGGTGGCCTATGACCCGAAGATAGCCGATGCCTGGTCGCTGGGTGTCGTATTGTTTATAATGCTGAATGGAAAGATGCCGTTCGACGATAGCAATCTGACCAAATTGCTGGAGGATCAGCGCTCCAGAAAGTACGCGTTTCGCCGCAAACTGCATGACCTCATCTCACCACACGCCAAGGCCACAGTTGCTGTGCTCCTCGATCCAAATGCGTCGACACGCTGGAATCTGCGCGAGATTCTCAAATGCGGTTGGCTGCTTTTGGAGAGGAAACCACAGCAGCAACAATATCAACAACACCACACCAACAGCAGCACCAACTACAACAATAATATGTAAAAATAATAATAGTCACTTTAGTTTTTGAGATTAGACACCACGTACAAAAGAAATAGGTTTTAGCACAACGTTTGATGTCCGGGAACTTGATAGGAATCACCTATCCAGGATACACCAATCCATGCCAAAATATTACAGAAAAATTTAAATAAAATATTTATACTATACAAATAGTGTATTAGTATTATTTAATAATATTGAGTAGGAATTGCAACTACTTTTTTTTTCTTAAATATAAAATTATCCAGCATTACTTTTTTGTATATATTTTGGAGAGTTCATAAAGGGGTTGACGGCTCAAATATATTTAACTTTTTTGTTCACACAAAATCTAAAAATAAATCGAATTTTAAGGAATTTGCCTTTGCAGACATTTCGAAATCGGGTACAGGATATCTCTTAGTCAAGCAATTCAGACAAGAGCGCACCGTTTTCTTTTAACATACAACATTTCAAGTTAAACTTGTATTATTATTATGACCATAAAACTCTCGGTGTTTTTTTGTAAACCAAAAACCAGATGTTTTTTGTGAAGATTACATTATTAATAAAATAAATTGAACATTGTTGCAGTTGCCTGTCTGGTGCCGCTGCCTCTTGCCACTGCCAGTGGCAAGCACAACCACAGCGATGTCATCGCAGACGCCGAGCTAAGCGCCTCGGAGCGTAATCGCCGCCTGATACCCTATATGGCCTTCTATTTGCCCGCACCGGAGCTGCCCATCAATCAGCAATATGCCGTGAAGCATGCCTCAGCCGCCGGCGGCGCCCAGCTGCTGGCACCGGCAGCAGTTGCATCCGCAGGAGCACCACATCCACCACCAGCAGCACCACCCAGTCGCATACCCGTGCCCGTTGCCTACATGCCGCAGCCGCAGCGTCACCAGGCGGCGCACTATCAGCCGGGCGCAGCGGACGTGTATCATGCGCTGGCGGTGCAACATGGATCGCTGCCACCTGGGCATGGCAAAGAGACACCGTCTCAAGGCGCCACATTTATTGCCTACAAGCCATTGAACCCAACGCACAAGGCAAGTTGAAGAGCTAGCAGCGTAAATCAAATCAAATAATCGCGAAATTCATAATATATTTAACAGCACAAGACTGTGCAGCATTTTCCGCCGCTGCCACAGCGGGAGGAGCAGCACCACCAGCAGGAGCCACTGCAGCAGCAGCCGCAGCAGTACGAGTTGCTGCCACCGCCGCCGCATCAGCTGCAGTTCCAGCGACAACGGGGGAAACAATCAAAAGTTAATTTAACACCGTTTACAGCGCAGAACACGCTGCCGGGACACTTTATACCCATTATTTATACGCCGCTGAGCAAATCGAACGACAACAACAACATTGAGCTGCATAATGGCAATACAATCAATTACAACAAAAAGCCGTCGCCAGCAGAAATTGTCTACCATAAAAATTCGCATCAAGCACAAATTGTTACGGATTACGCAGGAGATGTGCCCGCAGTTGCCGCATCGCCGGATACGGACTCGTCGGAGGAGCCGGGGCGTCAGCCGGAGGAGGAGCCGGCTCATCCGACGCCAAGGTAACATTTGTAAATATGACGCATAAGCTCGCCAACTGCGTAGATTTATTTACTTGTATCTATGCATCTGTCAGATACAGATCTGTAGACTGTATGCTTATTGCCTTTATAAGCCGCGCCCCGCTGTTTGAATTGTTTTGATAGATTCTCACACACACACCAAGCCACGTCACACCACATCACACCCACTCAATAACGCCCACCGCCCACCGCCACCCACAATTGTCTGTCGCTGACGCTGTCTTCAGTGGCGTCATTTGCGTTGTTGTTGCATTAACATGCATTGCATGTTGAAAACAAATTAAAAGTGTTGCTCCCATTTCGTCAACACTTCGAAAGGAAATCTATGTAGCCCAACAGAGGTCGAATTTTGTATACCCTATGCAAGCATAAAGCTTACAACTGAGTACCTAATGTTTTTAATTACTTAAATTAGAGTTTTTACAGCTCAGATTTTTTTTTTTTTTGTAATTTGCGATCTGTTACTGTCTAATTTAGTAACACAAAGTATTTTAATTGATTATATAGCCAAATTTGATGGAGCATTAAAAACCAAAATATTTAAAAGGTTTTGGTTTTGGAATGCCAGTTTTTTAGATTAAATAGAAATTTCCTTTCATGAAAAAAAATCACGAGGGTTAGTCTCCATAACGGTTGGCAATTTTTAATTTTTGATGAATTTCAAATAATCTAATTTAAAGCTACATAATGCATTTTTTACAAGAGTTTTTTTTTAAATATCTTCAAGCATTTGTTTAATTAGAATCAGAAGCATTCAAATTTAATATGTGAGTGCAATTGTTGCCAAACAGATTTTCAATTTAATTATAAACACAGTTAAATGCCATTGTTTACTAAAGTTATACAACATTATGAAGTTAAGCTATATAAAATAGACACTTTAAGGTAGAACACAGAATACAGCTTAAAGCGGTTGTCATTGCAGCGACACGCCAGACGTTGCACAGGTTGCATGCAACGCCCTTGGGCATAGAATTCAATTGCATTTAATGCATTGGCTCAACCTCTGCTACTGCTTCTGTTGCTATCTCTTTCTCTCTCTCTCTCTGTCTGTCTGTCTCAGTATCTGACGACATTTGCTTGGTGACGTAAGAAGCTGTTCGCTGTATCCCACGAGGCGCTGCCAAAGGGGCAAGCAGTGGGCGTTTCGGCCATCGAGCTGATGAGCGGCTCGTGTTCATCTCGTAATGTTCACAAATTGCAAAATCATGTCATAAATAGCCGCTGGCCAAAAACTGGTCAATACAAAATATGTGTGTGCTGCAGTCAGAACGGTCAACTTTTACAACCCCTACTTGCCCACACTGATATACCCCATTCATACGCTTTTGCATGTGCCCCGCAACGTTGGCTATATAGCGTGTACAATGAGCCAGCCGTCGTTTCATCAGCCACCGCCACCACATCCACCTCATCGACATCCACAAAAACCGCATTGATAGTACACCAAAAGTCGCCGGCATATGGACACGTGAGCAAATACGAGAGTTACTTCAACATGTCGCCGGATCAGCAGCCGCCGCAACAACAGCCGCAGCAGCAGCAGCAACTGACGCCGCAGGAGAAATACGTGCTGTATTTGCAGCAGCGCATGAAGCAGCAACAACAGCAGCAGCAGCAACAGCAGCAGCACCGGCAGCAGCAGCAATCCCTACTGAAGCAGGAGCTCTTACATCATCATCATCAACATCATCATCATCAACATCTGCTGCCTGCGCAAAGCAATACGAAAGCTGGCAAGCACCCACACAGTCACCCACATACGCCACCACCACCAGCACCACCACAACTACCGACCCACCACAGTCAGTTGTTACACAATTATAATGGGCACTTTGTGCGCCCGGAGGCGGCCCAGGTCGGGCAGCAGTCGCAGCAACAGGTGCTGCACATCCCCCTGCGCGCTCTCATAGGTCAGCTGCATGAGCAGCCGAAGGACACGCTGCTCGGGTAAGTCCACAACAGAATCATTATCATGCCCACACATATGCGAGGGTTAGCCGTAAACAACCTGTCCCGGAAACTTTATCATTTTTGAGCCGATCCGGTTTGAACCCAGAACTTCAACAATTCAATGTTTGAAAAAAGACAGCCAAATCTGAACCCAAGCCAAACCATAAGTTTTTAAGAAACTGGTCCATCAATTTTTATTGTGTACAATTTTTTTTAAATTAATTTCTTTGTAAAATATATTTTTTTAAATTTTTTGTAAAATTTTTAAAAATTCTTTTTTAATTTTTATGTAAAGTTATTTTTTTGATTGTTTTTTAACAATTGAAAACGAAAAAACAACCAAACAGAATGTCACAGCCCATTTTATGTCAGCTTATTTTGTTCGTGATGATAAAAAATAAACATTCGAATCAAATCCTGGATAATTAATGTAAAAAACCTGGTCCATGGACCGTGGACCGAACCGTCATTTATTTTTTGGGTTAAATTAACCTTAAGTTGTCAGTAATTTTTTTTTTAAACGTCTCCTACCATGGGAACTTTCAGATATCTTGCTAGGGCCCGGTTACGTATGTAACAAGGTGCTCCAGTAATAACTGTAATCTTCTTTCTGAACTTTTTCTTAAACCCATTTTTTGTTGGTTTTTTCTCGCAGCTCACCCGCACCCGCCCACTTTATTGATTACCTAATCGATGGCCCGCGTCAGTCGCTGGATGAGGAGCAGCAGCAACAACAACAGCAGCAGCAGCATCAACAGCACCAGCAGCAGCAGCACCAGCAGCAGCAGCAAACTGCGCATCAGGCACCACCACCGCCCGCTCCCTCGCATGCCTACATTCTGGTAACCACCTCGGCCCCCTTCACAGAGCATTCGCAGCCAACGCGCCTGTTCGATTTACCGCCCAGTCGGGCGCCCCTACTGTACAAGCAGCAGCCCACGCTGCGTCTGCAGCCGGTGACGTCCGTGCACAGTTATCAGGCCACCAGGCGACCCGTTTACATCAGCCCACCCACGCCCAGCGAGACTGTCAAGATCACGCCCAAGTACGTCTATGTGACCAGCAGGCCGCCGACAGTTCACAGCGAGGCGCCCAAAGCGCCGCCGCCTGTTAAGCTCAAGCCCATCCACAAATACGCGTCGGAACGGCCGCCACACGCTGTGTCCCGACCAAGTCAGGCGTTTGCGCCGGATGACGCAGATCAGCTGCCCGATATACGCACCTCCTCGCTGGCCGAAATCCTGCACAAGCTGCAGGCGAGCAACCATTTGCCGCACACGCTTACGCCGGACAACATAGACAACTCCATCAAGACACTGATACGCATCCTGCAGAACCTGAAGCAGAC